>VWZX01001675.1:407783-431482 GCA_013399015.1 Galbula dea | reverse complement strand
AAACACAACCTGCTGTCTTTCCTTGAAAGATTTTCTAGGTAAATGAGATGCAGCAGGTTTCATCCAGATTTCCATAGAGCATTTGTCATTAGCTAAGCTTGAGACGACAGGATTTAGTAGAAGCTGTGACACCAGTGAAAGTCTCAACAGAAGCTGAAGGGCACAGCACCAGGAGGAAGGAAATTCTTGATGGAGATACCAAATAACTCATCTACTGAAACTTTACCAGAGTCTCAGGGCAATGGCTTTGAGCAGAGAAATGCTGGTTCAGCTCTTTCTTTCCTGGCTCAAAAGGAAATAATTCTGAAAACCAGCCAAAAGCCCAAAGAAGAAGCCATACACTTTTTGGAACACAGAACAATTGGTAGTTACTGTGTAAGGGACAGGCTCCTGCTTTAGGTTTCTCAACATCTGATCTACATTTCCCAGACTGTAAAAATCCAATGCCACCATAAGCAGTGCATTCACAGCAGCCAGGTCCATACCAGCTGAGAGCACTCAGCTTCCTGCAGCCAACTTCACTCAATCATTTGCACCAAGAGAGAAGAAGAAACATTAAACCTCTTCTAAATGTCTTAGGAATTACCAAAGAAACAACTTCTCATCTCAGCACCTGGCTGCTCTTTGATACCAACCTTTCCCTTTTTCAAGCTCATCCTAGTGCAAAGAGCCTTTAAAAACCATTACATTCAGCTGGAGGACAGAAGATGAGCAGTTGACTCATTCCAGCTTCTTTCCAAATAAAATGCATTGTTTTCTTTTCCAATAATTGATTTTTTTTTCCTAAATGAACACCATTTATATTCAGACAAGACCATTTCCTGCTCCTCTTTGGAGTCAGTGTCTCTGTGGGTCTTACTGCAGTTATTTCCACAGGGACACACTGTGATCTTAGCTGCACTGGGTGCTGGGTTGGATACCAGCTGGAGCACCATGAAGCTAAGCAGATTATGTAAGGGTAAGGTGCAAGGAAGAAGAAAAAAGAGAAGATGCTTTTTCTTTCTACCTCCTGCATCCTTCCTTCTGAAGATTTTGTCCCCAATTTTCTCCCCTTGCCTTAGGGCCCCTTTCAAGGGATGTAATTTATATAGTCACTGAAAATAATGGAACTTATAGCCCAGACTCGACACTATAAATTTAGCTATTACATTCCTGATGGGAAAATGAAGAACAAAAATGAATTGAGACAGAATATTTGTCTTAATAATTGTCTTTTTCTATGCTCTATGTGTTTAATAGGTCTATGTGTGTGTGTGTGTATATGTATATGTGAATATATACAGACACAACTATTCAGCAAAGGGAAGGTTTAGTTTGATTCTTGGGGGTTTTGTTTTGTTTGCTTTGGGATTTTTGTTTGTTTGCTTTAAAGACAAGATCAGCACCAGCCCATGCCCAGACACAGACTAGGAAGCCATCTATAACAGAGCAAGTAGGTAAATTTGCCATCCTGGAGCTGTTTCCTGGGGGAAAAGCCCAACTGCATAATCCAGACATGGTAACAACCACTTCCTTTGTGCTGCAAAAAGTGTGTGGCTTCTTCTTTGGGCTTTTGGCTGGGTTTCAGATTTATTTCATTTTGAGGCAGGAAAGTAAGAGCTGAACCAGCATTTCTCTGCTCAAATCCATTTTCCCTGAGACTCTGATAAGGTTTCCCACTGAAACCTTCCCTCTTCTTTACTCCTTCCCTTCCTATCCCTGCTCTGACTTCTGCTCCCTGGGGTTGGGCTCACCCAATGTCATCTCCATCCTGCTGCAAGCACACCACCACCACCACCACAAAAAAAAGTGCATGTCCAGGCTGTGATCATTTGTCATTTAGATAGAGTCTATGATATGAACCATGGCAAACACTGTAATGACTAATTTCAAACATTTATTACAACACTTGAGAGACTTGAAAGCTCTCCCTGCTCTTGATTTTAATAAATGCAGTCTTGAAGCAGCCGCTTATCAAAGTGACACAAATTGTGTGGTAAATAGATTATGGCACAGCTGAAATACTGGAAAATGAGATCAGAAATGCTACTATCTTCCATTTAAGGCTTTGTAAGATGCTCTGATCAAGCAGATTCCAAAAAAGTGGCACAAGCAGAGCTGGTGGAAGTGTGAAGAAGCCAAAATGCCAGGGGATGAAGGCAGGGCCAAGCAGCTGCTTATCACCGACCCATTTGCATATGTGCAATTACTTGCACGTTAACGAGTTTGTGCACCAAAGGGTTGGGGGGAAAAAGAGATACCAACAGTCCTTGAAGTCATCTTTTTAGTGCCAAACCAAGATATAAGCCTGACTTCATCTGGAAAGGAGTTATCACACCAGCAGCAAGACTTCCTCATGCTGTTCTCTGCTCCTCAAGCTCCTTGTTTTCACAGAATAATTAGAACTCTTATCAAAACTCACCAACAGTACTGAAAAGGGAAAAAATTTGCCTCTTTTTGGCAAATTGCAGATAGATTTCAATATAGAGATAAATTAAAAGATGAATTAGTATTTTTTTTTACTAGTATTTGAGAGGGGAGCTTCACTGTTGGAATATGCTTTGAACAAGAACATTTTTTAACAGTCTGGAAAACAATGGTTTTGTTGGAGAAAGCATTCCCAAAGGGCATGGAAAAAGGAAGTTTAACAGGTCACACTTTTCAGCCAGCCACACAGCTGCTAAAGAAAACTTCAACACAAGAGACAGGAAAATTAGCTTGAAAATGTAAGAACCTTTTCATCCAAATAGGATTCATTTTTAGAATCAGCTGCTCCCAATTGCTTTCAAGGTACAAAGAGGGGAAAAAAAAAGTATCAAGCACTTGGGTGTTATGGGATTTCTCATTCAATATAGCAAACATCTTGGGGCAGATTACCTCTGTATTTAGAGCTCCCTTTTCCTACTGAAGCAGCCAGGCCTAATGTGCAGAGGAAGGAAACACCCAACTTCAGTGAAATGGGAAGTACTACAATCTGGGGCTTCAGCTCACCTGAGGATGAATGGTGTCATTACCTTGGTGGTCACCCACAACAGCCCAGCATTGCACAGACACTACGTGGCAGGATGTTCACCCCCAGCTCAACATTTCTTTACCCTCAATATTTAAGGTCCCTAGGGTCACTGGGCACCAAACTGGGAACTGTCTGTAGAGGTACTGCTGGCAACAGCAGGTGCCTGGCTTCCAACTTCAGGTATCTAACTTGGATTTTTCAATTTGACATAAACAGTCCCCCCTACTGTGCTAATTTTGGAGGATCTTTGCCTAAATCCCCTGGACAATGCTGCTTTGCCTCTTGATTCCTTTGAAAAGATGCCTAAGAATAAGGCTGCAAGTTTTGAATATGCAAAGCAGGAATATTCCCCATCAGATATTCTTTTGCTTTATTCATATGATTGAAACTCTTGCTATGGTTCTTGCAAATCCAAGGAAATGTGTTTACAGTCTCATCAACTGAAAAGAATTGGATTCCCATGTTGCAGCTCAGGGGATTTTCTGGGGTTTCTATCAAACACAGGGACTCTGGCAGTTGAAGGCTACTTTAATAAGCCCCTATATTGCAGTTTCATATGAGAATACACAATTAAAACCAGGAGAGGGAAAAAATACACATGCTTTCAATCTCCCTTCAGAAGCAACTCCAGAAATCTGGGGAGCGGAGGCAAGACAGATTCCTCCCAACCACCCCAGTTCTTTTCTGTGTTTCTTTTACCCTTGATGCTGGGGAAATTTTATCCCCAGACCTGAAAACTCTCCCTGGTTACACACACCATGATATGTGAGAGGCTGGCAGAGGGCATGGGATCTCTGCAGCCTCACGGCCATCATTGCTCATACTGAGTGAAGCAGGAAGGGGAGAGGAGCAAGCTCTTGCTCCCCAGCCCCTGCAAAGCAGTGTTACAGACACCTTCCTGGGGGATAAAGATATTACACAAAGCAGCTGCTTGGACCAAACAGATCCTTCATCCAAAGCATTTCCTCTCCTGCTGCAGCCCCAGCATGAGCAGGAGACACATTCTAACCCTGGCAGGTAGCAGCCTGTGCAGGGCGCAAGTCATCAGCTTCCCCAGTACTGCAAGCAGTTGCCTGACAAAACAAGGCAGTTAGTTGGTGGCATCCAGCACAGATGAGATTTGTGTGGCACAGGACTGGGCAGCTGAGCCCCTTTTAACATGTTCCACCTTCTAGCAATGCAGATTCTCCCCTTGTCCACTGGCTGGGGACATGGAGCTGTAGACTCATTGCACTGAAGACATGCCAGAAGGATGCAAGCATTGTTAAGCTGGATGTACACTAGTGACCACACACACCTTACCTACATGAGACAGTTCAAAAGGTGGCCAGGAGGGTTTGGCCTGAGACAACCTGATTTTTCCCCTATATGTGATTCTTTTGGCCAACAAATCTACTTGTCTCATTCCCAATCAATGTCCCCAAGCAAGAGAACACATGTTCAGTGGGGATGTCTGGGAAAAATAGGAGCCCTGGGAAAAAGAAGGGATCATCTGAGCACACAAAGCATCCTGTGAGGATGCAGAGTTTTGCTTCCAGTTGCCTTAGAGCAGAGCATTGGGAGCCCCACACCTTCCTCCCTGTGCAGCCCTGGGGGCTCTCCTTATTCCCAGCCAAGAGCTGAGCTGAGCTTTTCATCCCTGCTGTACATGATATGGATCCTACAGCCTTACATAGGCTTTTCATGCTCAGCCAGAGAATTCAGGCACCTCCAGTAGGAAGATCCCCCCCAAACATACACCACTACTTTGGGAGATTTCATCTCTTTCTGCTTCATAGCCTGCGAACAGATCAGGGTTTGTTTTTCAGTTTTGGGGGTTTTTTTGGTCTGTTTTTTGGTGGTTTGGGTGTTTTTTTTGGTGACACAAAACCACAGCTGTTATGTGGTGGAGGAGTTGCTCTTGGGACAAGTGTAACAGCCTGAAACACTGTTTCAGTGAGTTATCTATAAATCACAAGCTACCTTTAGGTGGCAGGTAACTGTCACCCCTTTGCTTCAGGGGACTGCAGCATGCAGAGATGCTCAAACTGCCTGTCAGGAAGGGCAGAGCTGGAGCTCAGCTTTCCCAGCTCTCAGTGCCACCAACTCCCTTTTGCTTTTCACTCTCTCTGTTCCCAACTCATAAACAGTGGTGGCATTTTTGACAGCTATTTCAAGCTCTTGCTGGGTTCTCTTTTTCCATTTCAAGAGTCACTGGCAACAATTCACCCACCTCTAATTCAAAGGAGGAGCTGTTTGTACCCACTGCCCCCCTTCCTCTGTGCCCATGCAGTGCCCCAGCCCAACACTGCCTGTGACAGGGTGGGCTTCTGAGCACAGGCAACGACCCTGGCAGAAGAAACAGCGTTGGGATAAGGAAAGAGATGCTCACACTGAGAGGTAGCCATGGCAACATGCTTTTGCAGAGCAGGAGGCATATCTGCCAAGGCTCAGAGATTTGCCATTTGATCGCATGGATTTCCATGCTCTGGATGCGATCACATCACACAAAATCCAGGTCAGGCTTGATGCCTTGAATAATTCTTTACCCTCAGGGGCACAGAACTGATGTAGGAAGCTGTGTCTCATGGAGGATATGGTAGGATTAAACAGATTAGCTTTTTGGCCAAAAATAAAGGTGAGCTGTGCAAATGAAGAGACAGCCGGTTCTGCTTTTATTGAGCAGAAGGCAGCAGGGAAGTGGCAGAACCTCAGAGAGCATGTGGAAATCTGCATTTCCCAGAAAGGAGATAAAGCAAAAGTCTCCAGACCCAGAGTATGATCCTTCTGCCTTAAAAATCCCATCCTGTCTTCCTCTTCACCTTGTCACTGTTATCCAAGGATAGGAGTAACCACATTTCCAAACTCACAGAGTCACAGCATCAGTTTCTAGCTTTTGGCCCAAGGCTGCCTCTGAACAACCTATCTGGGCTGGGCAGGCTCCTGGCAGGCATTTGTCAAACCACTGGCACAGATATTCCTCTGGCCCCCAGCAATCACCTGCAGCTGCAGAGGTGGCAGCCCAGTGCTCACCCAGCAGCAATGCTCCTGCTCTGGGGAACCAGCATCCTCAGCCTGCACAGAGCCCCTCCTGCAGCCCTTTGCAAAAACCAGCAAAAGAGCAGAGCTACAAAGTGCCAGAGGAACAGCCTGCACCAGCACATGTTGGGATGGCAAGGAGAACAAGACCTAAGAGGCAAAGGCAAAGCGAAATTGAGAGAGAGAGAGAGAGAGAAACCAGGAACACTTCAAGGCTTCAAGAGATTTATGGCAAAGACTGAGATGAAAATGTTATCTCCTGGGTTCTGACACTGAACCAGACCTGCAGACTGGCAAGGGCTATATTTGCTCTGAGATGTGCCTGTGCAAATCATGAAAGCCAGGTCTGAAGCCCAGAAAGAACAGGCAGCTTGAGAGCAAACAGCACAGAGCAAGCAAAGTATGTGCCAAGCATTTTGATCCCAGCAATTCTGGAGACTGCTGACTACTCCACACACCTCCTTGGGGTTAGTGGAGAGAAAAGGGAGAAGGAAGAGCCAGAGCTCAGTGCAGCATTGCTCAACTTCTTGGCCGTGATATAGTCCCCATTGCCTAAGCCTGGGACAGAACAGTGGTAAAAGAAGCCACAGCTCTACTCTGGCTGTGATACTATGTGTGTGACAGTGGGAAAGGAGGGTCTAAAGAAACAGCTCAAACTCAGGTGTAAATAGGAGTCTCAGCTGAGTCAAAATGCAGCTGTGTTGGGGGGGAAAAAAGGAAAAAGAACCAAAAGCTTACTTCATATTTTGGAGGTATTTCTTTTGGAGATATTTGCTTTTATGCCAGCAAACCTGAAGCCCCTAGAAATCTGGATTTTCATCACTGGGCAGCTTGTCTAGCATGTACTCTTCTCTCAGCAGCTCCAAGGCTTCAGCCTTCTTAAAACAAGTCCCAAGACCTTGAAAGGAAAACCCAGCAAGGTAGAGATCATCCTGCATTGGAGCAGGAACGGAGAGGGAGGGAGATTTATCCCAGTGATACGAGTCTTTTGAAGAGGTTTAATTCACTCCTGTGTCAGGTCCTTCCCTTCCTGCCCTCCCCACCCCCAAGCTGCCTCTGAGCCAGTCTCCCCATCCCTTGCTTTTCACCTCTGTAGATTTGAGCAGGAGATAAACATGCCCTAATTATTTTCCTCTTGCACAGCTGAGCCCTGCAGCCCTTCATTTCCTTACCTGAATGCTCTCGCTCTGAGTGGGTTATATATGACAAAGCCTTTCGAGTGTATTTGTTGTGAGGCACAACTCGGGTGTCACACAAGCAGCTCAAAACTCTCCCAGCACAGACTGATAAGGGACATGAATTACACAGACTTCTTAAAGTCCAGAGGCCCAAAAGACTATGGGAGGGAAGAAACAGGGTCACAGATCCTCTTGCCTTCAGACAAACAGCACAGACACCTGCCTCTGTGGTTGATAGAGATTAAAACTTGCCTTCGGTTTTGTGCTCGGTTTTGCTGAGGGAAATGAAGAGCTTAGCTGATTTGCAACTGCTTTAAAATAACCATAACATCCTCCACCACAGCAGGCACCTTGTTGGCAGCTTCTGCAAAGAGCAGGGAGCAGCAGGAACAGCCACTGCATTGTCTGTCCTGCAGGATGGCTCCAGAAGAGGCTGGCTTCTGCTCTGAGCCAGGGTGAATCAACACGGAACTGGGCAGCACAAGGGAAGCTGGTTCTTTTCCTGCACCTGCTGCATCATTCTCAGCACACTTTTACAAGTGATGGGGTCCAAAGTCTCCCATCATCACTGCTGCCTGATTGTACCAAGCACAGACCAGCAGCACAAAGCTCCTCCAGCCAGACACCATCATCATTTTCACATACAGATACCAAGTGCAGCATGCTGATGATCTTCAAGATCTCTTCCAGCTGTAACTGTTCTATGATTCTATGTAGATAGGAAGAGGCATTGAAAGTCAGTGGATATCCAAACCTTGCTTTCTGCAGGTAAATACTGTGGGAATAATCACCACTTATAATATCCACTTGAACTCAGGTCTTTGAACTACTTCTACATCAGTACTAGGAACAGAGTACCAAAAGTTGGGACATATTGATCATCAGCCCAAAGTAATTCCTTTTCAAAATACTCAGACACTCAGGAGCCCTTGCCAGCAGGTAATGGTCTCACCTGCTTTTACCACACAGGAAGATGCAAACCTTTCACAGTGATTCCCCAAGTCCTCCCGTTCTATACAGAGTCCTGTTTCAAGATGACTTCTTCAGGAGGTCAAGAAAGACAACCCCAAAAGCACACAGTATGCAAAGGTCCTGCATTAATGATGCTAGTAATAGCAATATCACACCAGGGATGCTACCAACAGATTCAATCTGTGACACAGGTCAAGTGACAGAGGTCACTATCGCTTCTGTACACCGGGTAGCTCAGCTGTAGCCCATGATCTGTAGGCACACTAGTACAGAGAGCTGTGCTGCCATAAGGGCTGCAGGGCAATGCAACTTCCCTCTGTGAGAAGGAGCCACTCAGGAGAGACAGTAAAGTCTGGCACTGGCCCTGCAGCCTGGCCAGGTGTTCAGCTGCTGCCTATCCTGTAACACAGTAGCATGGAAACCTGTCATCCCCAAACCCTGCTGTCAGAATTTTCTGCCTTTCCAAGTCCTGTTTCTCCCAACTCCATGTAGATTTTGCAGTGTGGTTTGCAAGATCAAAAAGGTTGGCTGGGCTTCACCCTAGCCCCCCTCTCTGCTTTGAACTTCTAATTATTTTGCTAATTTTGATCCTACCACTAAGATGCTCTGAGCACACCTAAAGCCTTCCCCACAAAAAAACAAGCTGCAAAATGTCTCCCAGGAGCTAATCCCTAGTGAGAAATACTCTAACCTTTCCCAGTAACCAAGAGCAGAGCTTGTCTAGTCATTTGCAATTAAGTTCCTGAGCTAATGAAGCTGCTTTAAAAAAAAAGGGAAAAATCCCAACAACCTGAGGTCAGTCTAATTAAGCAATGTTGTACCTTGCAGTCCCAGTGTATCTTGTGGCAAACATCTGTGCCTGCTTTCAGCTCTGACAGCAGAAAAGGTGTGATTATTTATTTATTACATGAATGCAGAGAAGCTTCAGGAGTAGGAGACACCTATGCTGTAAGGGAGGTGGAAGGGTAGAGAAAAGAAATGACATTCAGCTGGAACCTGTAATTATAAGAGGGGATGTTGACCATATAAAATGTAATTTTGTGATGAATACTTTTGCATCAGCTTTTCTTTGAGATTGAATCAAGGCCAAAGTGGAGCTTGCCTTCAAGGAAAGACACTTTGGAAATCAAATGTGGTTTTGCCATTGTCATTTGCAATGCTACAGAAAGAGGCCAAGGAAACCTCATGAAATAAAGTCTTAGAGGAAAGAAACTATTTGGAAACAATTTCCCTCCTGATTTGAGTCTCTCTCTTCCCTCAACAAGGGAGGAAGAACTTTGCTGCTAGCTAGGGACACACGTAAACAGGATCTTGGCAGCTAACACCTGCTCTCAATATGCATTACCTATCTTAGATCAGCAAACAACCATCTTCCCTTTTGATGGAATAATGTTTATGCAGCAAGAACTAGATCTGATCACCAAGAGAAAAAATTTAATTAAGTGCCTTGCCAGAGAAAAACCTAGTTTTATGAACTGGTCCACCACACTCTTATTTCCTTACATTCTCCCATCCCTCTGCCCATGTCTCCACACTGTTAGCCCACAGCCCCCTCAGGACTCTGCCTGCTGGTACAAAAAGCATTGCAGGACCAGATCCCAGACTTCCCAAGCATCTATCAAGCCATTAGTATGTGTCACAGGTGCCCAAAATGCTGATTCCCTGAGCTTGGTGCTCTTTACTCAACAAGCAAGGAATGACAAGGCATTAAGCAAGAGAAGTCGTACTTAAGCCTATCTTTCCATTTTAGCCAATTAGATCAATTTCAGTATCTGCAGAAGACACCAAGGTTAGAGGGTAGCTGCCAGCACTGCTCCAGCACAGCTCATCTTGATCGGTTATTAAAATTCTGCTTGTTAGCTGGTGAGAAGAGATGCATCCAAAATGACCTCACACTGCCAAGCACCCATCCAATCATCTCCACAGCTGAATGGAACATTTGCACAGTCACCCCATCCAAAAAAACCCCCAACAACCAATACACCAAACAAATCCCACCACTACAAACAAACCTAACAACCCAAATCCACACCCCCCCCAAAAATCAAACCTACCCAGCAAAACTCCCAGATCTTTTCTGGATTATACTACAGATTCTCCATGGCCATAGCTGGTGGAGAGGTCACCACTCAGTTCACAGCTACAGCTTCCCACGGGCAAACCCTAGATCCTCAGCAGGAGGTTCAGCGTGCAGCGAGCGGTTGCTGCCTGGCGGAGCAAGGGCTTTGGTGCGCCGTGCACAGTGCCCAGGTCAGACAAACCTCCCCAAACCGGGCAGTGCACACAACAGCCCTGACACAAGGAAACCGGGAGTGCAGCCGACGCACATCAAACTCCTGCAATCCACTGACACTAAAGACAAACGACCAAGTTTGCACTTGAGTAATGGGAAAAAGCCCCATAGCACACCTCTGACCATCGCAGCCGTCAAGCCCGAGGTATCCTACAACCTGAAAGCTTCCAGAAACCCTAAAAGTACTGGGGAAGCACAGAACCGCTTGAGGAGGAGGGAAGGGAGGAATTGAAGGGAAAAGAGAGATTCCCCAAACAAGCAAGGTTGAGGAATGTGGAGGGGGGAAAGTAGAATTTAGAGAGAAGCAGCCAAATGTGGGAAAAAGGAGGGCAGAACTGGGGAGAGGGGGAGGGAAGGATCTGAAGAGCATCCACTTAAGCTTTGAATTGCCTGGCTTTGTCTCTGCTTCACACAATGGAAACCCACGGTAGCAACAGACAGATGCCGAGAGCTGGCTTGCTTCTCATCTGCAATTCCAAACACCCTGTCAGGAACAAATATTTGAAAAGACACCTATCCAACCATTAACGTAGCGAGGGGACAACTCAAGGTATTTATTTTCAAAAATAAAGAAGAAAAATAATTCTGCATTCCGCCCAAAATGATCACGCAGAAGGATGCCAACGGAACCGCCAGAGGGATAAGCAAAGTTTCAGGTCTGTCTTTAGGGCTGAAGGCAGCTCAGGACGGAGCTGGGAAGGTGCAGCTGGTTAAGTATTTGCAGGAGAGGGGAAAGGGGGGGAAAGCAAATAATCAGACAGCTGTATTTTTAACTGGTCACGTGCTTGCTTCTATTTCGTAAGATTTATTCCCTCATTAATCACTGCCCTCCCTTCATTCATGTTAAATATAAAAATGATTAGGAAAGATCCTCATCATGGTTAAAAAAATAATTAGCTGCTACATCATGTTGCACACATTCAGACAGAAAGGAGTGATTAAATTAGGAATATTAAAACCCCATTAATCTGTGCTCAACTTAAGCTCTGCTTGTTCATCTCACTGTGGCGCTTATTATTTCTGACACTGAAAGATATTTGAATTACTAGCTGAAACAAGGTCACTATCAGAAAGATGTCAGGTCAGCAATTAGTCAAAGGTGGGAGAAGCTACCAGAACTGAGCTGGGCTTGACATGCCACAGATGGGTCCAGAAGTCTTCCCCTCCCAGTGTCACTCAAGAGGAGCAGGGCAGTGCCAGGACCCCCAATGGCTCATGGGTGCCTGGTATCACCTCCCTGCTTCTACCAGGGCTGCCAAATCCTCCAGGCAACAGCTTAACTCCTGAGATTGCCCAGAATCAGAATCAGAAGAGATCTCAAGTCTAACTGGCAGCCTATCACCACCATGTCATTAAACCACATCTAGATGTTTTTTAAACCCCTCCAGGGATGGTGACTCCACCACTGCCCTGGGCAGCCTGGGCCAATGCCTGACAACTCTTTCCACAAAGAGATTTTTCCTAATCTGTAATGCCCTGCACCCCTGCCTTTGAGAGAAAAGTTGGGACAGTGAGTACGGTTTGAAACTTGCATCTTGAGCTAAGCCTCTTCCCTGGGCTGGCCAGGGCTCAAAGCAGGCAAACATTGCCCTCACGGTGGTGGTGGCTCGCAGGGCAGCCAAGCAGCAGCCACCTTCAGCAGTGGGTCTGGAAGGGCAGAGGTTCTAACGGGAAGGACAGGGTCAATGCAAGGAGAACAGAGCTTTAACTCTAAGCCAATAGCATTGATTTCAATATAATTAGCTAGCTTGTTCACCACTTGCACTAATGCCTGTGGGCAGAAGCACTTGTTGTTCACATAACAAAGCACCCTGAGATGTTTTCTCCCTTTCAAGAAGCTAATAACCTCACTTCTACTTTAGCTGATGAAGCAAAAACATCAAGCCTGGCATGAAAGATGGTGACAGATGCAACAGAAAGACCCAGAAAAAAAGAGTATTTCCTCTGGCATAACCTGTGCAAGCACACAGCATTTGGTAGCAACAAGAGAAGACACCTACAGCATCAGGTGTTCCATGGACTTCTATTTGAAGAGTGGTTTGGAGGGAAGGTCACTGCACAGAACTAGTGTTCACAATTTACCTGTCATCATTGCCAAGAGGGAAGCATCACAGGAGCAATATCCCATGTGGGCAGCTGGCACTGGCCCCAAGCTGAAGGTTTCCAGTGCTTCCAGTTCCCCACTGAAAGAGGAAAGGGAGGCACGGGCTCAGTGCCTAGGACAGGGCAGCCCTCACTTACTGCAGAGCCTAAAGAGCAATCATTAAATATTTTACTTTCATATTCAAGAATGAAAGAAAGGTTTTTTTGTTCTCAATGGAACTACAGGCTAAACTTTCTGAAGAGCCTCAGCAACATGGTTTGGGAACCTTTAGATTGCAACAGGAGGTCTTTGTCACTACTGCAGGCCCTGTTCATATCCACTGTGCTGAGCAAAGCCCTTTGAGATTTGTTGTTCCTGGGAGCCAGGTGTTGCCTGCCACCACACACAGATAAGGGAAGATACAAGCACAGGAGGACAAAAAGAAAGCTGACAAGTCAAACATGTCTTATAGATGAGTTCCTAGGCTGCTTTTTCAGCCTCAGGTGGACTCAAGTGCTTAGTGGTTGATACCTTTGATATATTTGCTACACTTGCCCTCATTAAGGGGGGAAAAAAAAAGCTTACAAACAGAAATTTTCATCCACAAATCTGCCAGGGTCTTTCCTAAGCACAATGTTCCAGTGTGCAAACTCTTTACTGTACACTTCATTCAGCACTGACAAAAACCACTTCTGAGCCTCTTTAAAAAGGAAACAGATAATAAACCAGCTAACAAGCTTGCACTCTAATTGACAATACAGAAAGGAGGGAAAGATGCTGCATCTACTTGCAACTGCAGGAGAAACTTGAGGGAAGCAGTGTATAATTAATAGAGTTGGGATTTCACCAAGATCCCCTGGTCTTAAGAAAAATGCCATTAGACATTTAATGACTACAGGTGAGGAGAACCTGGCATTTACATCTCATTTGAAACTGAGCATGCAGAATATAAAGTGATCCCACAGCATCCCCAAATCTCACACAAATTATTTCTCTCCCTTTTCTATTTGGCTTTGGAGAACTCCACAGCATTCCCTCCATGAGCTGTGGGATCTCTTTTGGAACAGGACAAACAAAACTGCACCTTGTGACCACTCCACTAACTCCTCAGGAGGGGAGTAAAAAAAAATAGCTGAATAGGAATCTCTACCATTTCACTGTTACTTCCATTTGTAAGGATGCAGCTGGGAGAGGGGAAAAAAAAATCAAACCACAAGTCAAAGCAACAAAAATGTCTTTGCTAAAATATTTACCTACTATCAATACCTCAGGATGTGTTTTATTTAGGCAACAGCCACAACACACCAGCAAGACATCCTGACTTCACCCACAATGTGTGGGGTTTTCAGTTAGACACAATAGCAGGTTATTGCTACCCTTGAAGGCAAGCAGAGGTTTGCCATTGACTTCATCAGGAGAAGAATTGAGCCAGCAAAGAGCTTTCAGAAATACCCCCTGCTAATAAAAGCATAGACACCACAGGGCAGCAGAGTGTTTACAGGCAAAATCTGCAATATCTTTGACTTCATTTGAAATGATTTTGAGGCTCACCTACATGAGAAAGAAATCATATGTGGCTGTTACAGCCCCATAGCAATCCTTAATCATCAACATCAGGGAGCTTTGTTTAAGAAGTAAGGAAAATCAGAAGCAAACCCTGGGAAGTCTCAGTAGGATACCCAGTGCCTGGTGAGCTAGGTGGCCACCAGAAACAGGAATTTGCTGAACTCATTGTGTCAGTGTGGCCCTACCCTTCAAGCAGTGCAGTCCTGATGGCAGAGCCATAGCTACATTTAAAAACACATTTTCATCCTAAATACTCTTTGGAGGTGAGGGATCTGCAGTGAATCTGCAACTGCAGGTGTTCATCTGTATTTGGCATGTTGGGTACTGTGTTATGTGTACAGCTTTGCTCCTGTTGCATGATTGGTTAAATATATTTTAAACAATACACACCTAATATCCTAAATACCAGTACCTAGGAAGATTAAGAACACATCCAAATAAGGGGAGTTATTTTGGCCACCAAGAAGAGAGCAAGCACTCCCTGCCCCAAGTACTGTGGAATGAAGACACTCCTAAATCCTTGCCCAGCAAGCCCTGGAGAAATAAAAGAGGCTTTGAGCATAATCTAACCTACCACTTCATATAGCAGTGGGAGCAGCAGAACTGAGGGTAAGCAGAGCTCAGAGGAGGAAAGGACAAACATAATTGCTAGAGTCAAACAGAGAAGATTGCAGGTAAATACCAGCTAGATGCAATTTCAAAACACTTCCCCAAAGCCCAAGGTGGCTCCATGGTTAACACCAGCTCACTGTGGCTGCAGCCACGTGGGGTGAGAGAAGGGGACTGCTGGCACACAGGTCAAGCAGAGCTGTAAAAGGCATCACTAAATGCATGCTAGCTCGTTAATCAGAGCCATGCCATTGAGACTCCAGTGCTGGATGAGTTTTTATACAGCTTTGACACTTAAAAATGGTGTTAGGAAATGCAGAGCTTGCCAGCTCTTTAGGCCTCCAGCCAGCACAATGAATGGCATTTGTAGTACCTCTTCCAACATGCTGGCACAACATTGTGCCACACATTCACACGTGGCAGAGACCTGGGGGAGAGCAGGCTCAAAATGACAGATCTGGCAGGGAGGAAATTGGGCAGAGCTGGATTCAAAAGGAAAAATAACACAAATAAATCCACCAACAGTTGCACCAGTGTTACCCATCCTTTGCCTCCCAGCTCAGGTCTCTAGCAACAGCAGTGGTTTCCCATTACCTCTGGGCAGCATTTGCTCCCTCGGCAGCTCAGAGAGGTTATTCCAGGTCAAGGAAGGGCAATCCAAGAGCAGTCACATAGCAAGAACTTTGTGTTGCCAGAGAAACATCTTACTTGGTAATGGAAGCATCATTCTGGGGTTATTTTTTTTCTCCTCGTTGGTTCTGTATCCCCATAGCATCAGCCTAACTTCAACAAGCCCCAGACAGCAGAGCACCAGCCTCAGTGCAACACACAGGAAACCAACAGAGCCCAAAACAGGGCAAGCAAGAAGGTAAGGGTGCATACCAGTGCTGGAGGAACCAGGCAGAGATGGGCAAGGTTTCATCTTTAATACATGGAGAGCTGCCTAACATTGCTGTTAAGTGAATCCTTATTAAGCAGTAAATAAAATCAGGCTATTTCTCCAATAAGGAAGGCACCAACCCTCAAATCCAGGTCCCTACAACCAAATAAATCCCATGCCCTCTTCTCTTGCCAGTCCACCATCTCTGAAGGAAGGAAGAGGCCCTGCAGGACATTTTCCAGCATCTCTCCCTTCCTGTTGCCCCATGCTAATAAAGACACTAGCACTTACACACTGCTCTGAACACTCCTCTCAGATTTGTGAGAGTGGAGTTACTTTCCACACAGGCCAAGATCTGAGGGATTTCCAGAGTGTTTCAGTGGAGATTTCTCTAAGCAAACAGGAGAAGGAAAGTTTTACAAACTCCTTGTCACTCCTGCACAGGTAGGTAAATGTGTTATTGCTGTAGTAGTTCTTGGCCCAATTCAGCCCCGAACTAGCCCCAGTCTCCCCCTGTGAACATCCTTAAGGCATCCTGCAGAGACAGAGGTGGATGTGACCCAAAGCAGCTGAGGGTTTGCTTCACCCCAAAGGCTTGCAGAGCTGGGTGTCTGCAGGCAGTGGTACAAGGCTGCTTTATCCTCTAACTGTTTTCAGATCACCTAAAAGCCCCAGTTTCTTTTGAAGGAGGGGGAGATGGAGACAAGGTAAGGATGGAGAAAAAAGATTTGAGCTTTCTTGCTACCTTTAAGTTAGGTAAAATACTCTCTCATGGCTAATTTCAGAGCAGGCAGCTCCTCTGGTGAAGCAGCTTAGACCACGAGAAGCCACACAAGTGATGTTATTACACCTGTTCTCCCTATTTGGGGCTGCTCAG
Organism: Galbula dea; assembly: GCA_013399015.1. Lineage (NCBI taxonomy): Eukaryota > Metazoa > Chordata > Aves > Piciformes > Galbulidae > Galbula > Galbula dea. The sequence continues at coordinate 415,014 of VWZX01001675.1, read as the reverse complement.
GAGCTTGCTATTACTAAAGTAACCAAGCTTTGGTGTTTCCATCCCCCAGGGCACATGACAAGTATCTCCCTGCAGGGCCCCGGGAAGAAGCTACTTTGCAGAGGTAACCACATCCTGACAGGACTCCAGGCACCAGCAGCAAGTCTCAAGAGCTGTTACAACAGGAAGGCAAGAGCAGCCAAGTCAACCCTGGCACCACAGGATGGGACAAGGAGAGGATGGAGAACAAGAGTTATAAACCTCTCTGAGGAAAAGCCATCCTTCTGGGTCTTTTCAACCCCAGCAGAGGGAAAGTAACACGAAGAGTCTCAGACCACCCCTTGCCAACTCCATTCCTTTGTGCAATCAAACATGCAAAATGTGCACTGTTGATGTGGCTCAAGTCCTGCACTCGAGCTCCCCGCAGGCATCCCAGCAAAGCCCAAACAGTGCAAATCTGCCCTGCCATGAAAGCAAAGTAATTTCTCCTTCCTGATGTGTTTTATTACCCAACAGAAAGAAACCCATATTTTTGGAAATTGAATTACACTTTCTTGAATATTAAGAGAAAAAGTTATTCCCTTCGCTGAGCCACATTAATAACATCCCTGGTTTACAGCTCGCAGCGAGGGAGCAAACTGCCTTTCCTTGCGGTGACTTTCAGCTCTTGAGTTGAGAGCCTGATCTGCTACTCACAGCCACAGCCAGCTGCTTCAGGAAGCTACAGCAACCACCCAGAGAGGAGACACCCAAGACACTTGGAAAACACCAGATTTTGAGAGGCAAGACTGAAGAGCATCTTTTTGAACCAGTGGCATCAGGACACTGGAACCCAAGGACTCCAGTCACAGATTCGTCTTCTAAAGGAAGAAGCAAGCAAACAGAACAATTCACCCTCTCCTCCCAATGCACTTTTGGGTTTTCACCACAGGAAAAGGGTGTCTTTACTCATCACAATAATTTTTACCAAGCAAATGGGTAGTGTAAAAAGGATGTTTCTAGCAACAAGGACCAACACCTTTCCCCACCCCAAAATGTGATTGGAAAGAAGCATCCTAACCCAAATCATCTTCCAGAGTTTCAACTTTATTACAAAGCTCTCATACCTCTCTCTGGCAGAGGAGGTGACTCACCACATCTTATCAAGGAAACTGGACCTTCAGACAGAGGTCTAGACAGAGGTCTGCATTTTTTTTTTTTCCCTCCTCCTAAGGTCCAAATTTCTTAGATCAAAACTTTTATTAAACCCCATCATAGTGCAGATCACAGCCATAATTCTTTTTCTCCCACCTCCCCACCACAAATCCATTCAAAGTGAGTGGCATTTGCAAAGTGTATTTTCACAGCCCTCTGTAATCCCTTCAGAATATTAAGACTGCATTACTTTGTCTTTGGTTACATTAACTTCAATTTTCCTTATGAGTAAGTATTTGGCTAAAAATTAATATAGTGAAGTTGAAAAGAATCTTATGATAGGAAAAAGACTAATTTCATCTCTGGCTGCTCAGATACCAGAGTACACTGGGGTTAATGTAATTAACTTACAATTTTAGCCTAGGTTGTGTACATACACTGAATCTCCCTGCTGGAAACAAGATTAGATTTTATTACACTATATATCCTGGTTATCTTCACCATGCCTCCAATATTACTTCCCTCAATGACTTCAAGGCTCTCTGCTGCAATGAAAATGCAGAACCATCTGGTATTGAGCCCATGCAGTTTATTTAAGGATTTAATTAAATGCTCTAAATGGAGAGCTTCTTTGAATTAACATTTTAAATGTGACTTATTGCAGGTTTAATATTGTCTTAATGCCAACCTGGGAAACTCCATAGCCAAGTTGTTGACGTTTAAATTGAATTCATTTGGGTGGCTCCAGGGGGACTCATTAATTAATCTAAACAACTAATGGGGATTGGTTCTGACTTTTGATGAAGATTATTTACAGAGACAATTTGCAGTGAATAAAGAGTCACAGTAGGCAAATGTTTAATTGAATTTAAAAAAAAAAAAGGACATCTCATTGTGTTCAATATCAAGGATGCATCTTGCAAGTAAGCTTTGAAATGCCAAGAAAGGGACAATTGCTTGAAGCTTCCTAGCTGCACACTAATGACAAAGAGAATGAGTAATTACATTTGCCTATGTAATTTGCAGCTTGTAAGAGGACAACAGGTCTGCCTGCCCTACAGTACATGTAGAAAGACTCCAACAGGAAATACTCTCTATTATGAGGACCAAGTCACCCCACTCACTTTTACTCACGTACCAGAAAACAGCATTTCCCAACCCATCACCAGCTGCAGAAACCAGAGCCAACTCCTCTCACACTTGCAAAACTCCAGAACAACTGCAATGAGCTCAGCAGAGCTACTTTAATTTACAACAGCTTAACCTATAACACCCAATCTTCTTTTATTCTTTGATTATATCAACTTTGGAATCAGTTATTTGCACCTCCCAGTGCACCACAAGCCCTGCAAACACTAACAGCTAGTTATGTGATTAGTTTTCAGCAAGCCACAGTAAGCAAAACAGTACCTGCTCCCCTGCATGTCCACACACTAAAGCAAATCATCCTTTAGGAGTTTTTCGCTGTTATCATCATTATCCAATCTCATCTTGAAGTTTCCAGTGTAACACCAGAGATTGCCACCAAAGCAAGAGAACATGGTGTGCTGAACACTGTTGCATGCTTCCATTCCCACAGAAACCCAGCTCCTGCCCTGCCACCCAAGGCCCTGAGGGCACAAATACCTCCAAATACCTGTGATTTCAAGCATGAATTCTTGAAGACCAGTTCTGTGTTTAACCCAAAGCACATGTACTACTGGCAAACATCCCAAGAAAGCCCAGCAGAGCAAGGAGTGAGACAGAGGTAGATCACAGGGTAAAAATAGCAGCAGCAGGTTGGGGCTCTCTTGCTTGATACATCCTCTCCTGTGTGATTTCTGCTTTTGCTTATCCTTAACCTAAAACCAATTTTGGATTTAGAAACAGTATCAAAGGGTGGGAGAGATGAAGAAGAGATGGGAAGAAAAGAAGGACACTGAGAAGAAAAAAAACAAGTGCTATACTTCTAGAGTGTGGCCATTAACCATGCAGAGAAGTTTGATGGACAAATCACCCAGCATTTTAAACACTCACATAATTGGGAAACACATCAACTACCAAAGATGCCCAGTGGACACTGGAGCAGCACACACCAACTCTTCACAGCAGTGTGACTGCCTCTCCCCCAAAGGGGTACCTGTTACTTGGAAGACTTATATCTCAGTCTGCTCTAATGAAGGACCTCAGCTGTGGTCAGGTCTCTCAGGGTGCCAGATTCATGTGGAATAGGACATATGTCACAGCATGCACCTCAAAGCCTTTAGCAGGCAGTGGCCATGGAATGTTACTAGGTTTATCCCCCATGCCAGTCTATCCCAACATTTGATGTTTTGAACTCCACCATGCTGTGTCCAGCTCTAACATCTCCATCTCCACCATTGGGGTATGACAGGAGCCCTGCTCCATGCTAACATTGCCCAGCTGGTTAAACCACCTCTGAGGACTGTTATCATGGGCTGTAACTGTGACAAAACCACTGTGAACATGCCTCACTTCATGCCAAAAACAATGCTTAACCCAGGCTGGGTTCATGAATAGGACAGGGTACCTATGAGGGCTATACAAGGCAAAGCCAACACCTCCCCCCTGTACCCCAGGCTACATTGCAGGAGAGCAGCCAGAGCCCAAGCTCTCCTCTGATCCATGTCACATTTGCATTTTAGTTTCAATAATATCACAACCAGTCTTGTCTGCATTGAAGAGGTTCCAAACTTCTTTCCAAGGCTGGGCACATCCTGCATGCTAATTCAGGAGGCAATTGAGGAGGAGGGTGCATTAAGAAAATGCACATAGCCATTAAGCCAGGGAGACTAAAGCATCCTGCCTGGATCAGCACTGCTGGAGACCATCTAGAGCATCGCCAGCTGCTCTCAGATACCTATAGTGGAACTCTTTTATGCAAACACCTTCAGTAACAGCTTTTGTGGATCTGACAGGCAGAGTGGTTAAAAATTAGGCATTCAGTGGGTATCCAGTGGAGAGACATTGTGCAGCACATCTGAAAAGGGGAGTCACACTCCAAAAGGGAATTGTGAATTGTCTGAAGAGGAAAGGCTGCTCAGGCAGGCAGAACAGATCCCAACGGCAGAGCAAGCCATGCTCTGAGTACTGCCCATACCTTCCTTCCCCATCTTCCGAGGGAACCAGCTCTCATCAGTGTGGATTCACAGACAGAACACAGTCACCTCTGAAAAGCAGCAACCAAGGCAGACACTGGGAGGATGGAGAGATTCTGGTGTGTTTCCCAGCAACTCTGTTTTCTACAGAACCTCTTCTGCCTTTTGTTTTTTAATCACCAGCTCCCTCAGGGCTCTCTCAAGGCTCTGTAGCTGTTTAATGTATTTTGTTTTCCCCAGGACTGCTCTCTCTCAGTGTGAAATGTGTCAGTTATTTTGGGAAACCTGAAATCAAGTGGGCAAGTGAAGGAATTATTCATGAGGACACCACTGGGAGAAAGGTTACCTCCTTCACCCTGGTGGGAGGCCAACAGCCATTGTTTCAGGCTCAAAATGAAGAGGCAAAAGTTTCCTCCTCTTTGAACCTGGATGAGGCATTAGGAGCTGAAATTATAGGGAAAGGCACAGCTGCACATCACTCAAGCAGTGACAGAAGCTATGGCAACACTTGAGGCTCCTTCCAGCCCTGTGCATCTAAGCCTTAGTAAAAAACTTAAGCACATGTTGCAACATCCATTAGGTGTGAGTATCCACAAGAGCATAAAGCTGGTGCCTGTTTGGTCTGCAGGGCTGTGTCCTGCTTTAAGTGCCTGCTCTTCCTTCCCAGAGCAGGCATGTTCTGATGCCACTCCTGGGAACTGAGGTTTCCCTCATCATGGAATCATTAAGGCTGGAAGAGATCTCAAAGATCATCAAGGTCAACCTATCACCATCATGACACTAAACCATGACCCTAAGAAACACATCTAGATAGTTTTTGAACCCCTCCAGGGATGGTGACTTCACCAGTGCCCTGGGCAGCCTGGGCCAATGCCTAACAACTCTTTCTATGAAGACTTTTTTTTGATATCCAATGTAAACTTCCCCTGGTGCAACTTGAGGCCATTTCCTCCTGTTCTAACAGGCTGACAAGGTGAAGAAGTATGGCTTAAAGAAATTCTTGTCTTCTAAAGCTTCTCTTAGATGGAAAGTGATTTTTCTATTTGAAGCAACCAACTCAGTCTGCACCTGCCTGTGAAAATGGCACTTGTCAGAGGCAACTTCTCAATCCAAGATGCTGACTTTAACATGCACAGGACAGATGCAAGAGCTTCATGGAGTAACTTCTCTTTCCAAGGCCTTTAAGAAAACTGCCTCAGCACCACTGACTTACCTCATCTCTTTCCATGCTCAAATCTACACTACTAGCCATTAAACCATCACTTGTGGCTTGCAGCACTGACAAACCAGAGGGTTTGTCTCAATCCAGGACAGAAAAGTCAATGAATGGCAGAGAAGCAATGTCCCCAGGGGTCACTGGAGCAAATGAAACCCTGTCTGAGCAGAAATGGTTTGGGGTTTTGGTTGGTGGGTTGGTTTTTTAGCCAAAATCCTGAAGCTGCTGGAGCAGTCCTTACTTAAGGATGCCTGGTGGTCACTGTGGTTTCTTTTGATACACCTTGTTGCTGTGGAGATATTCAGATGCTCTGGCTATGCTGCTATTGCCTAGTGACAGCATTCAGATATTTTGTTTGATTTTTCTGCTTCATCACCAAACCAAAATACCTTATCTAAGCTCCCATGGACTCCTGTGGGCTGAGGTACCAACAAGTGTCTGCTGAGAGGTAAACCACACTGTTCCTGCCCAGGACAGGAACCAAACAGCCAGGATTGAGAGCTGATATATTTGAGACTGCCTCTTAGGTTACTGCAAAACACATATCTGGAGAGTATATGGATTGCATATTTTATCCATACATCAGGAATATTCACACATGCACAAGCACACAAACTTCTTAAAAGCTCATCAGTTTCCCCCAGAGATGAAAACCCCTACTGTGCAGTCTATTTTAATTAAAGGCTGGTCAAGTACAGATGAATGTGAGAAACCAACTGTGAGAGAAGAGCTAAAAGGGCTTCTAGGGAAGAAGAGCTGGTTCAAACCAACAAACTAAACTTTGAAGCAAAGTGATAAAAACTGACATATGAAGATGTGTTTGTTTTCTTTCTTATTCTTATTTACACTTCTCTGTTATAAATAAAGCTTTTCTGAGGAAAAACAAGTTCTTAGATAGCAAAGCCATCACCTCTGTCCCCATTTGGATTAAAATGCAACATTCCATATGCCACCTACAAATGGAATATAAACAGTAAACCCAGAACACTGAAACAGATACTTGCAAGAGGGTGTTGTTTGGTTTTAAATACTTTTCCTGCTCCAGACAGGATCCACAGACCACACAGTGTCATAAATAACACTGCTTTGCTCCCTTAAGGAGAAGAACATATGCATTGGCAGAGGAGATCTGGGCAAGTCCAGAAGAACCTCAGGTACACAGGCAAGATTTACACACTCAGATACTAGCTTCACACCAAAATGCCTAAATCCACGTTCATGTCTTCCACCAAACAGGTACACAAAGAACCTCTAGCAGAGTATGAGCCTGAACCTGAGTTGCAAGTAAAGCTGAGCCTGATATGATAAAGGAATGACATCTCACTCATGGCTAGGCTTCGTGAACGAAGATTTGGGAAGGGCTCTACCCACGTTTGTTGCACACACGTTGGTGGCTAAAAAGGCCAATACGCGATAGGCATGTGCGGTTGCAAAAGACACAGCAGAAAGACTCCTTAGATGGTGTGTTCTGCAAGGCACAATTCTTTCTGCGCTGTCTTTTCTCCTCAAGGGAGATCCTGCCTGCTTTCTCAAAAGCATCTGCAGCATTATAGATGGTGTGTCTCCAGGCCTCCCTCTTGGAGGCCAGAGTAGACCAGTTATGAAGATCAACGTGGCCAAGGCTGAGATGTTGTTTCAGGGAGTCCTTGTATCTTCTCATTGGAGCTCCTCTCTTGCGGCAGCCGGTGGCAAGTTCACCATAAAGCAAGATCTTAGGGAGGCGGTGGTCCTTCATCCTTGAGACGTGCCCTGCCCATCACAACTGTGTTCTCAGTAACATGGCCTCAATACTTGTGACTGCTGC
>VWZX01001675.1:0-407642 GCA_013399015.1 Galbula dea | reverse complement strand
GACAAGATGATTTAAGGTCTTAGTGTGGGCCTTCAGTCGCCTTAGATTGAATAGGCTTCCATCAGTATGGTATCGGATGTAGATACCGTCCTGATCATCAAGGTCTGCTGTGGCCAAGGAATGACATAAAGCAATGATAAAGGAACTTTTGCCAACCAAGATTCACAACTTCCTTTTGTAAGGCAGAAAACAACAGACCCAGTAGCAGAAAACAACACAACCAGAAAACAACACAACCATGATTTGGTTTTGTCTCAAACAAAGCTAAAAGGCTGACCTTCTGTCTGTCATCAAGATCTTGACTCTCTTTGGTATTAAATCCACAGGCAGAGGCTTCCATGTCCTGGGGAGATAAAAAAAAAAAAAGAAAAAGTTGATGATTTGTGTTATTCCTAACTTTTCTACTCATGTTCCAAGAGTATTTACACTTCACAGAAAGACAGCTTCAGCTCTGTGCTCAGCATTTCTGGCAGCTCAAGTGCAGGAGGGACCAGAAAAGAAGTAGTAAAGGCTTCCAGTTGCTCAGCACTGATATGGATGGAAGGCAAGAGACAGCCAACCCATTCTCAGGGGCAAAGTGGATGGAAACACACAGAATAAGCCTTACAAAATAACAGGGGAAAAAAAAAATCTCTTCCTGTTTAAATTTCCTCTTTAATAAAAGAAGACTGAAAATGCTGAGGTATCTACCACCTTCTGGGAGAAGAAAAGGGACAGCTTTTCTAAAAACTTGCACAATCTGACACTTAACAAAACCTGAGGAGCTGATAACAGCTAAGGATGCACTACAGTCCTGCAGCCTCTATTCCTCCCAAAAGCTTCCCCCTCACCCTAGGCATTGCCCCTGTTGGTGCCAATATCTGTAAGGTGATGCAAACCCAGAGCTAGTTTGCCCAGAGACCCTGCTGGTGATGGTGGATTCAAGAGCAGAGAGCCTGGAGCTGCGGAAAGTCTGTCCCATCTCTACAGGAAAATCCTTGAGGCTTTCAGGGAAAAGCCAAAAGGTAAAAGAAGGAAAACACCAGAAAAGGTGTGAGGAGCTGAGTCTGCTACAGCAACAATGAATCTAGAAATTGTTCTCCTGGTGAAAAGCCAGGGTGGTGCTAAACCCTCATCTTCTACATTGCTACCCAGAGCATGAAATAACATCCCCACTGAGAGCTGCAGGCTTGTAAAACATAATGGAGAGTCAGGAATGGGATTTCCACAGGTACCCAAAAGCTTTTCAATAAGGCTGAACTCCTAAATTATTGAGGCACTTCAGAAAAATCTCACTTTGTAGGAGTAAATCCCCAAAATCTCAGCATCCCCATCAGTCCTCCTGGACTTTGTGGTTACAGAATAAACACCCTAACAAAACATCAGTCAGTCAATTATTGTGTGATTGCTGATGCCTGAGGATAATGTCAGGAGGGTGACCAAGCTCTCCTCACTTAACTCTTTATTTTGCTTTTGAAAATATCCACAAGCTGCTCCAGAGTGAGCTTAGCTTCCTCAAAATTTGTGTAATGTATGTGTTGGACACATTCCTCAGGCAGAGCAAGGAACACTACTAAGAGAACCCAAGGCAAGCTTTCAAAAATAACAATCTGTCAAAAAATATTGTTTCTACAGTACAAACAAGTTTCCCTTCAGTGTGCCTGTGGGTGGATACCTGTGTTGTAGGGAGTGAGCACCAACTGCAGCAGGAGATACTCACACACAGTCAGGGCTTGAACACGGAGGAATTCTCTTTCACTAACTCAATCTCTTGGCAAATACAATGGAAGATATCTATAGGTGCTTCATATTCAGAATATCTACCAGCCAGAGAACTACATACCAAGTGAGACACCATAAATACCAGATTAACACACACAAGCAACAAAATCTCTTACTTAGATGCCAGGGTGGAAGAAATGAGGCTGCCTCAACTCTGCCTTGGCCAAAAGCTAGGAAATCCAGAGCAGAAAGTTCTGCTTCATGCACATGAGAACTGGTCAAATCAGGTCTGTGCTTCTGTTGTTTAGTAACCAAGTTATCACCCACCCCCTCTTCAGCCTTTTGTTAAGGGAAGGGAACACGGGAAGTGGAAAGTCGTCAGCATTTGTTTCTGGAGAAGGCAGCTGAAAGGCAGGAAGGCAGAATGAGAAAGGTGCAGCCAAGATACAAAGCATACCAAGACCAATGGCCATTGCTCAGCACACAGCTCTACTACTTTCTTAGCAACACACATCACTTGGATTAATTTTCTGGAGGAAAACAGACTGTCTCAACAGCAGCCTGATGGCCTCAGCAATTGGCTTTGCAATTACTCACTAAACTACCTTGATTTAATTATTCAAGGAGAATCTCACTGCCACTGATAACTACTTAATTAAAAACACAACTTTAGAGCAATAAGAGAGTCACATTATATTGCATTTGAAATAGATTTCTCACTGAAAACATGTGCAGCTCATTTCAACTGGCTTAATGTGTCAATATATTTAGAGTCCTGAGGATTTTAAGGGTGGCTGGAGCAACAGCAAACATCCAGGGGCTGAAAACAACACTTACAAGCTTGTTCTCATCCACAGTAATTCCAGTAAAGTCACATTAAGAAAAGCACCACTGCAACAAGTGAAGGCACTAAACCCTGGTGGAGGCTGCACTTTGCATTCCCACCTAGGACCTGTCAGTAGAGAAGGTTCCATCCTGGTCCCAGCTGAAGCAAATGAAGGTGATTTACCCCTCTCAGGCCTTGCTGTGACCTGCCTTTTGTCTCTGGTATAGAGTCAGAGAAGGGTTTGGGTTGGAAGAGATCTTAAAAATCATCTAGTTCCAACCCCCCTGACATCTTCCCCTAGAACAGGTTGCTCAAAGCCCCATCCAACCTGGTCCTGAATACTTCCAGGGCTGGGGCATTGACAGCTTTTCTGGGCAATCTGTTCCAGTGCCTCAGCATGCTCACAGTGAAGTATTCCTTCCTTATATCTAACCTAAAGCTACCTCCTGTCAGTTTAAAACCATTACCCCTCAACCTGTCACTACACTCCCTGATAAGAAGTCCCTCTGCACCTTTCCTGTAGCACCCTTTCAAGTACAGGCAGAAGCCTGTGAGGTCTCCCTTAACTCTTCAGTCATATATATCTAGCTATCACAGAGTTACAGGGAGTATTGCTCTTACTGGCCAAAAATGAGAAACTTGTGCTCATTACCAAGTATTTTGCTTGGAGGTTGGAGTGAGAGGGGGGTTGGTCTCTTCTCCTGGGTTACCAGGGAGAGGACAAGAGGAAATGGCCTCAAGTTGCACCAGGGGAGGTTTAGAGTGGATATCAGGAAAATGTCTTCATGGAAAGAGTTGTTAGGCATTGGCCTAGGCTGGCCAGGGCAGTGGGGGAGTCACCATCCCTGGAGCGGTTTAAAAAGCACAGAGATATGGTACTTAGTGGCATGGTGGTGATATGTTGATGGTTGGACTTGATAATTTTAGAGGTCTCTTCCAAGCTCTGATTCTGCAAAGGTGCCCTTGGTCCTGACAACTCTTCAGTGGCTCAAAGCATTGCAAAGACTTGAACAGTTCAGACCATCCAGCTCCCATGCCTGAAACTCAGTCCTGAAAGTCCCCAAGACCTTCTGCCTGTGTGCATGGAGGCTTTTCCAGCCCTTCCCTCCACACCACTCATATTACCATGGTGGGAGCAGCTCAGATTCTCTAGGCTGGAGATCTCTGGCTGAGGGCAACTGCCTCAAAGCAATCCCCTTTTATCATGAACCTTAACATTTGATGGGTATCAAGCATGGGCATCATTTGATCCTGGCAAGAGTCAAGAGCAGTCTTTGATAACTTGGAGGTTTTTAACCTGTTACAGAAGGGGCTGTGAATTAATGGGCTCAATTGCTGCTGTGGTAGAGGTGGAGGCAGCCTCTGGGGGAAGGAAGGAGCTGTTGGCTGCCTGTGGTGAGATGGAGCGGGTGAGAGCAGGGGTAAGATGCTGGTGACACCAGCATGAGTCATGCAGTGCTTTCTGAGAGCACTGCCCAGATTTAGACTGTGCCAAGGGATGTAGGAAAGCCTCCCAAATTACTAGCATGCCCTTTCCAATTTAGTTATTTAAAATATCACTCCTTCCCCTTAACTAGGAGGTACTGGCTCCTTTGGTTTTAATACCTTTCCAGTACAACTGAAACTATATATGTATTTATATATGATAAAAAATTAAGTGACTGCCTCCTTGAATATTATCTTCCTGGTTTATTGTGTGCCCTCTCTCCCCTTCTCTTCCCAGAGAGACCAACCATCACATGAAAATGCTTTTCATCATCTGCAAAATTTGATGCCCAAAATAGCCCCACGGTTGCCCTAGCAACTAACATTTATTCCCCCTCCCCCCAGCATCCCCCCCTTTGCATATTGCTGCATATTTCTATCATCTCTTTCCAGGCACAGTTCATAAACACGGCTGCATAATAAAGAATGTTATCACCAATGACTTACAGCCCAGCTGCTGCAAATAAGATATGAAGTGGCAGGGAAATACAATTTCATGCAGCTAGGACAACAGATTGATTGGGTGCCCTTCAAATTTGATGCCACTTCTTTAAGTATGTCCAAATTCAAAAAAAAAAAAAAGAGAAAAAAAAAAGTTAAGTTTCCCCACCTTCCCATCTTTCCATGGTTGCAACAGAAAATAAAAGTAGGAGATAATTCACCAGGACACTCATTATGTCTGCAGCAACCTTGCCCTGAGAGAGTGACAATGTAAAGAGATGAGCTGCTTTTCCCTGACAACTCCTCTACTTTTTCCCCAGCCACCCTTCTCCATCAAAAGTCTTTTTCCTCCAGTTTGGTTGCCTGTTTAATTTAATTATCTTCCCTTTCAGACTGTTATTTCTGTTCAGATTACTAGCCAGAAGGTTGTTACAGATAGAGACCAGCAAACCCCTTAATTTCATTACCACCATCTCAAAGATTTTAGCCTTAGTTTTATCTGGTTTTGGTAGAACAACACAAAAAGTCTCCTTCCCCCAACACTTCTACCAAAGAACATCCCAGCAAGGACAAAACAAGTTGTGCTTTTAAAATGCTTCTTCCCTGTGCCCCTTCCAATGTGTTGTCTTTCAAGGAGATGGAGATCTGGAGAGGAGGCTGATCTGAACATGCAGAGATCACCTCATGCTCTTGAGGTACCAAAGTGCAATACAGTACCACAAGGACCAGCTGTTATTTGCTGCAACCTCTGCCCATCACTCCAGGGTTTCTCTCCTGTATTCACCTCTCTGTCCCCTGCCTCCCCTCTCCATTGCTAATAGAGGTTTACTGAATTCCTCTACACCCTTGTGTGTTGCCCAGGGCAAGGCCGTGGTGCTGATCTCTTGGAGACCCTGTCCCTTCCTTTGCTGTCCCTTCCTTTGTCCTTCTTGGGTACAAACCACCTCCCCTGTGGTATCCCATGTAGGATATTCTTTTGCATGGAGAGAATGCAGGGAGCAGTGCTGGCAAGGACAAGGTTCATGCTGTAACAGGGATCTTGACACTGACCTCTGTCAGGGGAAGAGCAAGACACAAGATGTGCAATGGGTACACAGAGACCTCACTGCCTGCAAATCTGCAGTGAGGCAAAATCTGGTTGATTCCCACTTAATAAAGAGAAGAGAGATACCTGACATGCCTATTGTGCAGCCTTCATATCATCTCCATGATTATTTAAGACTAATCAACCACAATCACCCAAATCAAGCACAGAAGGAGGAAAACACTGCTTGTGGAGTCTGTTCTCTTAGGGCTCAACAGCAGCAACCCCACAATTCTCCCAAAGAGTCCTGAACTAACTCATATACATGTAGAGACAACATGAAGGTTGTCCTCTCTTCAGCACCTCTCCCATGAGGCAGAGATTGCAGCTGCCAGGCTGACCTGCATGCAGCCAGCTCTTCCTGCCCAAGAGCCTGAAGATGTGAGGCTGGGTTGCTCCTTGATCTGATTCTATCCAGTGTGTGACCTGCAAGATCCTGTTGCCTCCCAGCTCCTCCTTTCCCATTGGTACATTGCAATAATGAATCTAAACCAAGTACAAACAGCTCTGATTTGGCAATGAACTGACTCTGAATTCTGGCAGTTTGCACTTATTGGTCCTAGGATGTTGTGAGGCTTAAATGTGCAGGACATTTGCCAGCTCTTCAGATGGAAAACACAAAAGCAGTTCAGAATCAGATGATGACTATTATTAAAATGAGAGATGAGGTTTTAAACCCAAAACTGCAGATCAGGAAAGTTAAAACCATTTGCTATCTTGAAATATATTCAATGATGGAAAACTGAAGTCAGCATTAAAGCAGCATTCCTGGGTCACACAGGAGAGTGTGTTTATAGTAGGAGATATCACAGCAAAGTTGGTGGGTTTGGGTTTCTTTTTACATTTTTTGTGGCACTTCTAGTAGGAAAACAGTAGAGATGAGGAGAAGCAGAAAATGTGCAATATGAGAAGGAAAGCTTTTTTACAAACTGATTTCTACCAACCTGAGAGGTCATTTCCATGTCATTTTTCTGCTCTAACTGGAGGCCAAGTACAAGAGGACTGTGCTTCTTCTAATTTCCTTTCAATACAAGTACTTGGCTACAGAATCCTATTTCTCTTTGTTGACTCAAGTAAGTAACTTTTACCCCCCCACAACTTGGTGTGTCCTCTAAATACCCCATAATAGACAGGATCCAACATCACTTCTTTTTCTCTCTCTTTTTCCACACCTAAAACCTGACTGACACCATAAACCATCAGCATTCTCCAGCCCCTGATTGTTTCCCATAATCCAGGAGAACATTAAAGAGAGAAAAATTGTACTGAAAAATGACATCTTATCTATTTCCTCCCTCCCCAGCACCACTCCATGGTTTTGTCATTGCAGGTCAGACACCTGCTCCCCACGTTCTCATCTCTGGAAGTGATAGATGCTCATGGGCAGTGATTACGAGTGGCCGTATTCTCTCCGTGTCAATCTGGAAACCAGCACATTCACTCAGTTGTCATTCTTTGGGCTGCCAACAAGGCCAAAAAGGGGAGGGAAAAGCAAAAAAACCCCCACCCAACAAAAAAAAGGAACTGACAATTTTTCTGTCCCTCCTCCTTGTCCCTGGAGAAGAGAGCTACTGCCAGCTCCAGATGCTGTATAAAGCCCCATGTCGGGGAGGGGATGCTACAACTGTGAGCACTGCTCCAAGCTCTTAGAAGACTGGGGGATAAGGAGGATAATTTACACGAGGTGTGATCTCCTAGATTTGACCATGACCTCCACATGCCTATGGATATATTTAACATGGCAAGACAGATGGGCAAGGAGCCAAATTACAACATAACCTGGCAAAGCCCAATTTAATCATCCTTGCACCAGCAACGGGCAGCCCCCTGATTGATTGACCTTTCCTGCTGAAAGGCTGCATCATGTCCTCATTTAGGCAGACCTTGGGCCACCCTGGTGGGGTTGAATGGGTCAGGGAAGAAGAATCTTATTTGCTTTTTCCTTGCCTCATCATAGCAGCCTATGGCCATATGTTGCTTCTAAAGGAGAGGCTGAAGTGAATGCATTGAATGTTTCCTCTGGAACAGGCTCAGCTCTTATATTCTGCACTTTCTGGTCTCATCATAGATCTTCATCCTTCCTTTTGGGACCTGTTTTGGTGATTGAATCTGTCAGTGGCCACTGAAACCTGTGTTATGCCACATGGGCTCTACACCCTGCACATCCCCCATATCTCTCATGTCCAGCCTTAAAACACAAAGGATTTTCCAGCTACATCTGGAGATACCTGGTGAACCTCTCCCCAGGCAGGGGAGCCCTGCAGTCGCTCTCCCAGATGGGAGATATGAGGAAGGGCAGAAATTCACTATGGAGAAGAAGCTTCAACACTGCAAGATACAAGAACCCAGGAGAGCTGATGCCCACCCTTCTGCCCTCCAAGCTGAGATGGGCACTGGTATCTCCACATGGTTTTGCTTTGGAAAGTAGGCAAGTAGGTTGAGGCATCACATGCCTGAGCATAGGGTGAGTGGAGCCTCCCCAGGTCCAGCAGACCTTTAACACATCCTTTCAGTGTTGGAACCAGTGAAATGGGGGTGAAGACCTTAACATTTCATCTGCTACATCCCCAGGTCACTCCACCCCATGAGTGAGGAGGACACATCCCAGGAACCTGTTTTCAAGTCATCAGTTATGCTCCACAGTGGCTCCACAGTGCTGTTATTCATAAATATTTATATAAGTCCCCACTTTGTTCTGCTTTTGTGTGAGACAGAGTGGAACTTGGGCTCTGTTCTCTCTCCTCACCTGGATTTGCTCTGCCCTTTCTGCTGGATACAAGGGATTTCACCGAATTAACTTAATTGGTGAATGTATTGTTCAGACAGCTGTGACAGAAATGACTTTGTGAATTAGTCAGAAGGTTAAGTAGCTCATGGCAGCTCCCAACACTGGTTTTTTTTTTGCTGCCAACCCCCTCTGTACTGTTGTATATTGAAGCAGGTTTAGAAGGCAAATCTTCTGTGTGGTACATCACTTTTGGGTGTGGAGAGGCAGCCTGGCCAGAAATGTCTCTGGCTACCAGCCATGGTCTCAGCAGGTGCATTGGAAACTGTATCTACATTGCATTGTTCTTGAGAAGAGGGCAACCATGTGTCTGGAAAACAGCCCTGCCATGCAAGCCAGAGTTTCTGCCTTGTCTTTATCTCACATGATATGGTTGAACTTGGTCTGTCTTTGCAGACCTCGAAGCCTTGCAGGAAGGCTGAGTGTGTCCATGTCCTATTCTGATGATGCTTTGTGGGGTTGATATCCTCATCCTGTCACCTCACCCTTGCAGCCTGAGTTCCTGCTTTGGTATCAGTTGGACCACAGTCCCCCAGGGATCCCTCCACAGCAAACAGATCAAAAAGGATTTCCAGCTGGACACCCAGGTCTCCAGAGAGGATGACTTGTACTTGGGCAGACTTTCCTCTCTGATTCTCCAGCAGCTGAGCTGATGAGGCCCATAACTTCAGTGCCTCATTTAAGTGCCTAAAATGGACTGGCTGTCAGCAGTCCTTCCTCTTCTCCCTTGAACTGTTGCCTGGTACCCATTGCATCTTGTACAAACCACATAATTTTACTGCTTAGAAACATATGCCTGTGACCTTCCATGACAGAAGCACTGGGCCAGGCTGCCCTGAGAGGTTGTGGAGTCTCCTTCTCTGGAGAGATTCCAAAGGCACCTGGAGGTGATCTTGGGCAGCCTGTTTTGCCTGCTTTGGTTGGACTAAATGATCTCCAGAGATCCCTTCCAACCCCTACCATGCTGGGACTCAGTGACAATGTCAATAATTTGACCTTTGTATTCCTGTAACTAGAAGAAAAGCCAAGAAGAGGTATGTCAACAGCACAGAGAAGCAGAAGGGGAACCTGATGGCCAGGGATGCTTGGGACAGGCCAGGACATAAAATAGGAGAGATTTTTCACTGTTCTTCTCATGGGCTGCAACACTCAAGATGGACCCAGGACCTGCAGTATGGCACAAAAGCCTTTGCTCTACCGCTGAGAAACAAGCTGTCACCTCTGTCACTAACAGTGGTGATGGCTGCACTGCAGAGGCTGATGGACACTTGCAGCACATGGCTAAGGCAAGCAACCCTTCAGGATGTAACTGCTGCCTGCCCCACAGATTAGGATTCAAGTGTCTCCTCTGCTCACAGCCTCCAGGGCTTGCAGCCTTCACTGATCTCCAGCACTCCCTCCAGTCACTGACAGCAGATGTGGCCAACAGCAGGTGATGTAAAACCAAGTGTGTCCAGCTGTGACCTGGGCAGGCTTACACCTTCTTACAAACCTGACAAATTCAATGACTGAAATCCCACAGATCTGCAGTCACTTAGTGGGTGCAAAGAGAGACAGCAGCATTAATCCTGATGTCACCTGAGAAGTGGCTCTGTCCCAGCCATCACCTTCACTGGACACTGACAGCACACTGACAAGACTGAATTGCCCTCACAGAGGAGGTCACCTCTAGATGACTGGCAAGGCAAGGTGTGGCAGAAGCTTGCACTGGCCACTGTTTTGCACCCTGACTATCTCTCTGGACGTGCAGTGGTCAGGGCTGGCAGGACTGCCCTTCTCCAGCACCACGAGCCCTTGAAAAACAGATTTAAAGCTTATTCTTTACATATACAAGCATGGAGAGAATAGAAAATGCTCGTAAGCATTCTGATTCCCACTAACTGAAGCCAGTGTAAATCTCTGTTTTTTATGAATCTCACTTACATTTCGTGCCTGACTTGTGCATAAAACTTCCCCAGATTTACACAAGCCAACTCCATAAGTCATCTGCTTCCCAACCAGGCTTTATATCTTGATGACCTTTTAGAAACCAATGACTGCTTTCCTGTTGTTATCCATAATTGGAAAAGCACTGGAGATAAGAAAATTTATAGCAATGAGTGATCTACCTGTGAGAGACAATAAAGAATGCTGGGAGGTGAAAGAAGGAGGAAGAGAAATCCCACCCAGGGAGAGACGTAGGCGCACGGGCACCCACGGGGACACACAGACAGCTCGAGCTGAACTTTCCTTGTTCTCTCTGTTCTCCCCTCCTTGAGCCCTTGACTCCCCTGACCATGCAGCCTCCACTCTGTAGGACAGATTGACCCATCAAGCATCTGCTCTGATTGCAGTCTTCTTGGAATTCACTTGCAAATCATTTAATGTGAAGGAAACATCATCTAGGAAGTTGCCTTCGCTCCCCAAGTGAATCATCCCATCACACAGCACAGTCCTCCAGCAAAACAAACCAGGCAGGGTAACCTTCTGTGCTGGTCACACAGCACACAAGGGACACCAGTTTAGGGTTAATCACAAAGACATTAATCACATCACCATCATTCACAGCCATCTTAGCCAGTGGACATGATTCCATATGACAAGATCACTGAACTGCTCCTGGACATCAAAAGACTCAGAGTGTATTTTATTTTGGTTTGAAACAAAAGCAGAAGGTCACAGGCTACAATGCCCCTTCTCTGGGACCAGACCAACAGACTAGGATGCAGCACTCCTACTTGTAAGAAATGGGAGGTCCCAGTCCTGATCTTGTTTGTGTTCTAGAAATCCAGGACATGCCCAGACTCCGGAATGGAAATACCAGTCACATCTGCTTTCAGGTCAGAGTAACCCAGGTGACATTCTTGTCTACAGAAACCAAGGAGGTGCTGAAAGGAAAAGGAGCATTTCCTAGTCCAAGAGAAAGAAAGCAAAACACCAGCAGCATTGGTAAGGCTGAATGTGGAAGGGATGTCTGAGGTTCCCAAAGCAGAAGGATGACAATCTACATACAAATGATTTGTCCAACCTTCCTGCAACCAAAGGAGGCTCCTATGGAAAACAGCCAGGATTCAGGGGCACTGCAGGGGACAAAAGTAGGCACTCCTTAATCAGATGTAGCACACAGAACAGGTAGCCTTCAGGAAATTGCCTAGTCCTTTCAGGTCTCTGTCTTCTACTGAAAAGTGGCAAAAAGGAGGCAATACTCATTTCCCATGGCAAGAGCATTTTCAGATAGCTGAAGGAGGGTAGGAAGGAGCTTATCCAAGAGCTTGAGGGTAAGGAGGCTCTACAGAGGGACAGGCTGGATCAATGGGATAAGGTTGAACAAGGCCAAGAGCTGAGTCCTGCACCTGGGTCACAACAACCCCATCAGCACTCTAGGCTTGGAAAAGAGCATAAAAAAAAGCTGCCTGGGGTAAAAGGACCTGGGGCTGCTGGGCAAGAGCCAGCTAAACACGAACCAGGAGTGTGCTCAGGCAGCAAGGAAGGCCAACAGCATCCTGGCTTGAATCAACACTAGTGTGGCCAGCAGGACTGGGGAGGTGAATGCTTACCTGTACTTAACACCTCCAGTCCTGGACCCCTCACTACAAGAAGGACACTGAGGTGCTGGAGCATGTCTGGAGAAGGGCAACAAGCCTGGTGAAGAGTCTAAAGCCCAAGTCTTATGAGGAGTGGTTGGAGGAACTGGGATTGTTTAGTGTGAAGAAGAGGAGGCTCAGGGGAAACCACCTTACTCTCTACAACTCCCTGAAAGGAGGTTGGAGCCAGGTGGAGGTTGGTCTCTTCTTACAGGTAACAAGTGACAGGATGAGAGGAAGTGGTCTCAAGTTACACCAAAGGAGGTTTAGGTTGGACTTAAGGTAAGATGTTTTCCCTGAAAGGGTTGTCAAGCCCTCAGAGGCTGCCCCAGGGAAGTGGTGGAGTCATCATCCCTGGAAGGATTGAAAAGACATGAAGATGTACTGCAGAAGGACATGGTGGACTTGGCAGTGCTGGGTTAATGATTTGATTCAGTGATCTTAATAGCCTTTTCCAACCTAAATGGTTCTTTGAGAAGAGTTGCTCATGCAGTAAAAAAAAAGTGGCTTTCCAAACCTCTGCTCTCACTCCAGGCACACAGACCTGCACCTGCTCCAATTGCCATACCAGCACTTCTACACACCTCTGAAGCCTGCTCTGGCTTAAAATGGATCCCAGCCTGGTCTGTACCTTGGTTCAGCTTGCTTATTCACAGTGAGAAAGATTACACAGAACTGTCTGTAATAATTAACTTCCAAGAGAGAAGTTAAAGTGAAACCAGTAAGAGCAAGCTCCTTAGAATCAGGGAAAAATATGGGGAAAAAACCACAACAAAAACCCCCAAACACACACACAAAAACCAAACAACAACAACAACAAAAGAGCAAACCACTCCACACAGATGACAAATTCCTGGCAGGGGCTGGGATGAGGAAAGGCAAACAGAAGGGAGTGGTTGTCATTGAGGGAACCCTGGCAGCTCTCCCCTCCCAGCACTCAGCCCTCATTAATAAAGATCTCTGCAGCTCCTGCAAAGGTTGCTGGGTTCTGTGTGCAGTAGAAGGCTGCTCCAGATGTACCCAACTGGCAGCTTTTGAACTGGCTGCTGGTATGACCTACCCAAGATTTTTTGGGGGAAATAAGGTGGCAGCATCTCAGCTCAGGACTGAACACTTCGCCTTGCTGGGGTCTCCTCCAGCTCTTCTCAATTCAGTCTATGCTGAGCACATCTCCCTCAGACATCTGTATTTTTGGGTTATTCATTATGAATTGATTAGTTCATCCCAAAGTCACCCTGATCATATTATTCTCATGTACTAACATCTCAATGAATGAGCAGTCAAGTAGAAAATGAGTGCATTAGTGTCTGATTGTGTTACTAAGCTCCTGTATATGCTAGCTAATGCAGCAGTGTTTAATTCAGCCCAACAGCAAACAGCTAGTTCCAGAGTTGAACAGCACAAGTGGCCAAACAAGAGTAAAACTCAAAAATCTTCTTAATATCTTTTGGGTTTAGCATTCAAATTAGCTTTGGACATGAGTGTGTGTTGGAGGAAAATTCTTTTGTCTGATTATAGAAACCTTTTCCTCCTGGTGTTTTCAGTTATGATACTGAACTAGCCACTAGCCACTTTCATCCCTGCCAGGGCAGAGTTGATTACAAACCACTTAGTTAATTAAACTTGCATTCAGAGCTGGGTTTTAGTAGAAACTAAGCTCAGGAAATTCTTTTTTGTAACTTCACTGAAATTGCTATTTGCAATTCAATATGCAAGATCAAATTCTCTGTTGGGAAGAGACATACAACTCTTCTTTTCTTCTTTTTAAATGAAAATCCCCACACTCTATATGAGATAATTTCCTATTTCCATCCACAAGCAACTACTACTGTATATATGAAAAAGCAAAGCTGAGAGGAAGCACACTAATCTGGAAAGAAAAGAGTGTATTTTCTAAGCAGGGTAGCCAGTCAGGATCTTTGTTCTTGTTACATCAACTTACTGCATCTGGATCACAAGGTGTTCATCAAAACTTTATGAGCAATAGATGAAAATGTCTGGAAAACATCCACACAGACCAAGGCTTAGGTTTGACTCCCTTGTTTGGAGCAGGCAGGTGATGTTGTGCAGTCTGAGCACAGTCACTGCCCTGGCAATCATTGAGCACCCAGACCTACTCTGCACCTGGGAAGGGGCCACCCTGGCTGTACCTACAGACTGCAGAATCAGAGGCTGGATAGCAGCCCTGCAGAGAGGGATCTAGGAGTTCTGGTTGATGGCAAGTTAAATATGAGTCAGCAGTGTGCCCTGGCAGCCAAAAGGGCCAACCAGGTCCTGGGGTGCCTCAAGCATTCCGTTGGTAGCTGAGGTGCTAGTCCCCCTCTGCTCGGCACTGGTGTGGCCTCACCTGGAGTACTGTGTGCAGTGTTGGGCACCACAATACAAGAAGGATATCAAGTTGTTAGAGAGCATCCAGAGGAGGCCACACAGATGGGGAAGGGTCTGGAGGGGAAGCTTTTGGGGAACAGCTTAAGTCACTTGGTCTGTTCAGCCTGGAGGAGAGGAGACTGAGGGGAGACCTAATTGCAGTTTGGAACTTCCTCACCAGAGATGAAGGAGGGGCAGAAGCTGATATCTTCTCTCTGGTGACCAGCAGCTGTGCCTGGGGAGGGTCCAGGGGAGGGTCATGTTAGATCTTAGGCAAAGGTTCTTCACCCAGAGAGTGGTGGAGCACTGGAACAGGCTCCCCAGGGATGCACTAATGGCACCAACTCTCATGGAATTCCAGAAACATTTGGACAATGCTCTCAGACACATGGGGTGACTTTGGGGTTGCCCTGTGCATAGACAAGAGTTGGACTTGATGACCCTTGTGGATCCCTTCCAACTCAGCATAATCTAGGATTCTAGGATTCTAATCACACTCCTCAAGTTTCCAAGGAGATTTGTTCAGTGAACTTTCCACAAAGATTGCCAGGCAGGCTCAGCTGGGGCAGGCAACCAACATCCCAAGGGGTCCATGTTATACCTTGTATCAGCTGCTTAGCATCAAATCTAAACAAGGCCAGTAGTAAAAATAATTGGTTTTCCTTCTTGGTAAGAAAAGAATCAGTTCCAACCCCAAAGACACTGTGACAGCTGCAGGTACAAGGCCTGGGTAGCATCCCACTCCCCAAAACTGTGGGCACTGACCTCTTCAGAGCCCATCAGGGTGACAATTCAGCAGACCAATGGCTGTGTCCAACACGACCTGAATACAGCAATGTGACTCAGCTGTGAGTTTGCATTTCTTAGGCAGCCTTGCTGGCTTATTGGCTTGCACAAAAATCCTTCAGAAATCCCTCCTGGATTTTACTTCTCTTGACATTTTTCCTGAAAGGGAAAGCAATATGCAGCAGCACTGCAGAGAGGCCCTGGGCATGGCCAGCAACTCCATTAGATTGGTTTGGGGTCACTGCACTGCAGAGGCACCAGGAGCTTGCATAACCCAACCTGTCTATGATGCTGGATGGCTGAGCTGTGGTACCACGAGCTGTAGCTGGGCCAGCAAACAGCCTTGCAGAACCAGTCTTTGTGCTTCTTGCACTAGAAGCCAAGCATGGCACAAGCCACACACATGACATTCCTCTGCTACTGACCCAACACCAAATCCCTTCAGAGAGCAAAGACCTCCACAGGGAGAATTTGGCTGCTCCTTTGGCTCAACGATTGGTAGTTTTCCCAGAAGTCACCCGAGGGAGGTTTTAATTTCAGATCTCTGCTAAATCTCTAAAGGACTGAACTTGTCTTGACTGGCCAGAGACCTGTCCTTTCATGAACAGTAGGACAGTGTGGAACTGAAAGCTCAAATCCACTAAGCAGAGTCTAAATTAGAGCCAGCAAGAGGTGCCTGTGACAACTGAGTGGAGAAGACTGACTCATCCCCTTGTTTTCCCCAAGCACAGACTGTATCTGTTTGGCAACAGACCAAGGAAAATGACAGTATAAACTGCCAGATCCCAGCAAATCTCTTCTTTTGCTGCCTCTCTTTTTCATTTCCAAGAGGCAGAGTTGGTTTTACTGCTATCCCATAGAGCAAGCCTCATTCTCAGGTCTAAATTTGGCTCCCCCCTCTTCTTAAGAGACAAAGTGACAGGAACTGGTCTTGCACAACATTATACAAAACCTGTCCAAGACTCAGTCAGGCCTCTACTCCCATTTGGGTGCCCTTGATCAGCAGAAAGACAAATAGGCTTGACCATTCACTCTTTTTATACAGCCCACCAAAGAGCCTTTTAGTGATAATGATCAAACTTGGTTTCATCCTGAAAAGCTTTAATAGACTCCTGTATGTTACTGAGGTTTTAATGGAGCTAGTAGGAAAACAGGAAAAGTAAGGCTCTCAGTAGGAAGAAGCTGGCTTTTGGGTTCTGTGTTCAGCATAAAACACTATTTTGGATTTTTCCTGAATATTTTCTCTACTTCCCATATTTCCCCACTCAATCAGCAAAGTTTGTACTTATTATTTCAGATTGTTCATCACATCTTTTCTCTTTTCCTGCACTTCCTTTCTACAGTCATAGCAGAAAAAGAAAGTCATAAGAAGGAAAAAGCAGTGGTGATGACCCTGGTAGCCATTCTCCCAGGGCTGACTGCTCCCCATGAGTCTGCCCTCTTGCTCTTCCACTTACAAGGGCAAAGAGCTTGAAGGAAGCAGCATGCATGAGCCCCAGGCAGAGGGAAGGACACAGCTCATGAGCCATGTGCCAAGTAAGTGACAGCACCTGATGGGACATAACTGGAAGAACTGTCTGGACATGCATAACTAGAAATAGGTCAACAAACCAGTTCTTTGGGAGATGCCAGTGAGATCTCCATGCCCCTATGAACACTGACAGACCCAAGGAAAGGAGAGGATGGGCCCCTTCAAGTGCTCCTTGATATAAGCAGATGGGGACAGCAGCAATGGTTTAGCCATCTTAGAAGTATTTTGCCTCCACAGGGACAAACAACAGCTCCTACCTGGTAACTTTATATCCCCAATACTTGTCCTGTACCAAGAGGATAAACTCCCCATAGAAATTATCTTCTAGACAGATAGGTGCTCCTTAGCCAGAAGCTCAAAATCCCTTGAGAAGAGTGATAAGACCTCTCCAAATGCCAGGAAGAGCAAGGTTATCAGATGGGTATGGTAATCAAAAGAGAGGGTGATTATATCCAACCCCAGTGGGTTAGCATGACTAGCAGGCACCACAGGCACAAGTGGTGGTGATTATGAGCTCCTGGATTAATAAAGCCAATCAGATGTAAACAGAGGCAGCAGCAGCAAGTTAAACTAGGACATCTGTTCCCAAACACAACTCTACCAGTTGAGTGAATTTGATCTAAACACTGGAAGAAGCAGGTGTCAGAGCAAAAGAGCTTGAGACAGCCAAACAAATAGGACAAACACATCATTTACTCAGCACGTGCAGCTGAGGAGATCTCTAGTTTCACCCCATGCCTCCCATGGAAAGGAGAATCTATGAGGTGTTACTTTTGCAAGTGTAACACTAGGTTTGGGAGGCAAACTGCCTTTGAGGAAACCCTAACTAGAAGTTAAGTCATATGACATGAAGTAGTGGTGAAATGAACTGTTTATAATATAAGCTTCACTAGGGAACCAGGTACATGAGTAAGATACTTTGTAAAACCTGCAGAAATTGTCCAGGTAGTTCAGAAAAGGAACATAGGGCTGGTCAAAATCAGCAGACTAACAGCATGGCCTGAGAAACAACAGACTACCCAACACTCTTTGGTTTAACCTGTAATAAACAGCTCTGCAAGTGTCCCCACACACACACACGTGTCCTGTCCAGCCCTGAAAGGAACAACAAGTTCTGCTATAGAGCTCTCTATCCTGCTTTCTAAGATTTCTAGTCCCTACATGTTCAGTTGTATCCAGAAGTCCTCAAGAAGACTTATCATATGGTTCCAAAAAGTACTCCTGCCTTGGCTTTGCATTGCTCAAAGTAGGAAGGCCATAAGTAAAGCAGCTTCATATTCTTCAAAACATGAAAGTGGCTTTAACAGATTTCATTTCTTGTTATCAGTCATGTTTAGTCTCCAGAGCTACTTTTCACAACCTGTAGGAGCTCACATGCTTTGGAAGAGCTATCACAAATCTGGAGAGAAATCCAGGGTGGGAAATGCCTTCTCTGGATGTTGTACAAGCACTCAGAGTAAGAATAATTCACTCAGGCAAGAGCCACATAGAAGTAGAGATACAAAGTGGGAAGATGATCTACTATTTTGTCCAACAAGATCAGCTTATTGCCTCCAAAAGACAGAGTTGATACCTAGTGGTGTGGTCAGCAAAGGTGGTGTTCACAAAAACCAGTTCCATGTACTCATCTCATTCATCTTCCAGGGATGTGCTCCTAATCATGCCACCACAAAACGAGAACATTTAACTCCATGAAACACACAGCCAGCATGCTCTCCATCAGTGAGCCAGGCTGCAGCTGAAGCCCTTTCATGAGAAGGTCTCAGGTCCATTGAAGGCAGCACAAAAGCCCCATGAGGATGGCCATGACAATAGGAGAGTGGGAAGCCCAGAAAGCGATGGACACTTACACCCTATTTGTGGCAGTGGGGAAACACTCCTGCTGCTGTCTGTGCCAAAACCAGGGTGTGAAACAGTTCAGGTGCCTTCAAACTCTTTGCCCCACGGTGCTTCCATCACACACACACACACACAGACTGCTCAGTCAGCCAGGGAGGAAATACAGAGCCACAGAATCATTAAGGTTGGAAGAGACCTCTAAGATCACCAAGTCCAACCACCAACCTATCACCACAATGGATGAGCCTGACTGACATCTAGCCAGGGCCATGCTCCCAGCTCACCCAGGAGCTGTTTTCCAGCTTCCCAGACCTCCAACATCTACATGAAGCCACTGGCAGTCTTCAAAGTTCAGGGCTTTCTGCTCCTCCCTATCCAAGGGCATGCAGGCAGCCTGTGAAAACACAGCGTGGGAGCTGGGAAGAAGAGACCAACAGTGTGGGGTAGGGGAAAACAGGAGGCAGGTACCTGAGGGTTGGGAGCAGGGGGTGTTGGGTTGGTTTGTTTGGGGGTTTTTTTGAGGCTCTGTGGTGTCATCTTGGTTTATTTTCTGACATTGCAGGCTGCTGGCAGGATGATTTGGTTGCCAGGGAAACCGCTGGGAAGGTGCACAGGGCTGCTGCCTGCATCCGTGTGCCAGAAACGGCTTAGCTTCTCCTGCCACCAGCAAGGCAATGCTCCCCATGGCAAAACTGCTTGTTACCACTCCAGCACCATCCTAGGTCTGGGTGGAAGGGGCCAGAACCAGCAACAAGCCAAGGATCTGTTTCCCCCACCACCCAGGGTTAGGAGGCTAATCCAAGGCTCCCGAGCCACAGAGGGAGAGAGCCCTGCCCAAGGACCGTGCCATGCAGCCAGCCAGGAGGGGTTAGCACACTGCTAGTGGAGCCTCTACTTTTGTTATTCTTTTATTTTTAAATCACTGCCATTAGGAGGATTGTTGTGCTTGGCAATTTGCAATAATCAACCTGAAAACACAGTTTGATTAGTTAATGCACTTTCTGCTGCTCTCTCCTCCTCCTCGGATTTGCTGGTTCGTGACCGTGTCACAGCACTCCCAGCACCTGCCTTCAGCAAACCCCTTCCTGCTCCTCACTCATCCCCGCGGGGATGTGCCAGGCTGTGCTGGCACTGCATGCCCTGCAGCATAAAATCAGAGACTCACAGGATATTAGAGGTTGGGATGGACCTCTGGAGATCATCTAGTCCAAGCCCCCTGTCAGAGCAGGTTCACCTGGAGCAGATTGCAGAGGATGGTGTCCAGGTGGATTTGGAATGTCTCCAGAGACACCACTTCTCTGAGCTGCCTGGTCCAGTGCTCTACCACCCTCAAGGTAATTAAGTGCCTCCTTATGTTTAGACAGAGCTTCCTATGTCCAAGTTTGTGCAGCAGCATGCCCCAGCCAGGTACAAGCTGGATGTCCCCTCCCCTCTCCGGGCAACCAGAAGACCTTCATCCTTCCCTGCACACCCTGAGGGATCAGTAAGTGCTTTCTGGCTCTCCAGCTTTGCAGGCAAGGCTGTGGGCAGGTCAGGTGGGCTCTGGATCATGCTGAGAAGCTGAGCATCAGCTTTGGAAATACCTGTAATACACAGTAACATCTGAAAAACTCTGGGCAGACACTGATCTTCACACTTCAGTGTAATATATGACTATCCTGAAGGTTCTCACTTCAGTGCCTACACATTTTTCCCAGCAGCCACTGACAGCAGATAGAGCAACAAAACTGGAGGAGCACTTACAGGAAGGAAAAAAAAAGGGAATGTATTTTTTCTCTCTCTCCTTCACCATATATTCAGGCTCCACATATTTCTCTCTGATCCATATTTTTCCATGAAACATGCCCAACCTCCTGAAGCAATGGGGGATTCACCAATCAGCTCTGTTAGAGTGATCACATAGCCCAAGCAGGCTGTTAGTGCAGACACTGGTGTGTTCATGCTGACATACTCCTTTCCATGATCTTGCTACACCAAGTTGTGTCTCAGGTTGGCTTCACAGCTCAGGTCCCTCCATGAGCCCCAAGTCCTAGCAGGACGACACAGGCTAAGCTGCTTCTGTGGCTGGCAGGGTTATAAACCCCAAGCCAGACTGATGGACAGGATGGTTAGCAGAGAAACAAGAGGGGAAAATAAATCTTATGAGGAGAGGCTGAAAAGACTGCCCATGGCAGTGGTGGAGTCACCATCCCTGGTGGGGTTCAAAAACCATCTAGATGTGGTCCTTAGGGCCATGGTGGTGATAGGTTGATGGTTGGACTCAATGATCTTAGAGGTCTCTTCCAACCTTAATGATTCTCTGTTTCCATCTGTTACCCTTTACTATACCACCACTGAGGTGACTCAGGCATTGCCAGAGCTCAGAAGATCCCAAATCCTGCCTCTCCATAGCAAACACTGCAACTTCTAAGAAGTCATCTGGGGCCACCCTGCTTGGTGCTATTTTCTCTCTGTCAGTCACACTGTCTCCTGTAGCTCCTTCCTTTCCCTTCCTGCTCACACTATTCCCATACTAGGCAGCTTCCTCCACCCACCTCTCCCCATCCCCAAATCTCTGCATTTCATGCTCTGTTCCCATCTCCTTGTTTATTCTCACCACCATGTACCAAAGATACACCAGGCAGAAAGGCTGTGACACTCTCCTCTGCTGCCCTAAATGAGCAAGCTTCTATGTGTTGCATTAAAGTAGGAGGAAAAAAAAAGCCAACAAAAACCAAAACCAACAACAAAGCCCCAAGAAATCCATCTTTTAAAAGACTTTATACATCCCACCTGCTTGCTGAGCATCCTTGGGAGAAATCTGGGTTGCAGCAATTGACATTACCTGGTGCAGTAATTAGAGGCTGTATTTACAGCCTTGCTGCCATTTTAGGGCTGTTTTGCATCTGTTGTACTTTCACTTAGAGAGTCAATGTTCTGGGGAACATCTGTTTTCTGCTGGTAGCTCATGTGCCATTCCCCAACCAGCCATTTCCTCTCCCTTACAGTGGGCTATAATTATTTCAATTACCACTGCAGGGACATCTCCCTGCAGCAACAGGTACCAGCCCTGAACCAGCTTTGGAGCAGATGGAAGGTTTGGGGTAACCTGACTTGCAGGTTAGCTTAATGCACCCTCACAACCCCTCTCACACCAGGGCTCTCTGTGCTTGTTTTCTCTCCAAAACCCAACCACTGGTCCATCACCAGGGTGGGGTGGTCACCTCACAAAGAGGGATGAAGGTAAAACAGAAACACTAAATGCCTTCTTCACCCCTAAGACCAATGATTCATCCTTGATGCCTGGAGCCCCAGGTTGGAGGATTGTGACTGGGGAGTCCTAGCTGACTTTGAACTTGTACAGGACTTGCTGCAGCAACTGACTGCACATAAGAAAATAGAGCCTGATGAGATTCTGCCCAGGGTACTGAAAGAGCTGGCTGATGCTGAGACATTTCAGTTGTCTATCAATGGTCCTGGCAACCCAGAAAAGTCCCAGACAACTGAAAGCTAGCAAATATAATTCCAGTTTTCAAGAAGGGCAAGAAAGACAACCCTGGTAATTGTAGGTCTGTCAGTCTCACTTGAGTGTTTGGTGAAATTATGGAGAAGATTATTCTAGGAGTTATTGGAAGAACACTTGAAAGACAATGCAGTCTTTGCACAAAGCCAACATCTGTTCAGGAAGGGACAGTCATGCCTCATGCTACCTTAGTATCCTTGTAGAACAGCACTGGGTGTGGGCTTTTGGGGTTTGAGCCTCTCACTGTAACTTTTGGGACAACATGCAGTCACAGAATCATCATGGCTGAAAAAGATCTCTGAGATCAGGTCCAACCTTCCACCCAACACTGCCATGCTCACCACTAAACCACATCCCCAAGCACTATATCTACACAACAGCTAGGCATGTACACAACACAACTGCCTGAAGGGTCAGGCACAAAGAGTTGTGGCAAACAGCATAACATCTAGCTGGTGGCCAGTCAAGAGTGTTCTTCTCCAAAGCTCAGTCCTACAGTCCATGCTCTTCAGTGTGTTTATCAATGACTGGACACAGGAGTTGAATGCACACTGTGTAAAAGCTTGCCAGTGATTCTAGATTAGGAGGGATGGTTCATTTCCCTCAAGAGCAGAGACCTTACAGACTTACAGCTCTGGGCAATCACCAACTGTGTGAAATCTAACAAGAAAAAGTGCCAGTTTCTGCACCTGGGACTGTGTGAACCTGGATGTGTGTACAGATTGAGGGACAAGAGGCTGGGGTGCAGCCCTGCAGAAAGGGACCTGGGGGTTCTGGTTGATGGGAAGCTCAATGTGAGTCAACAGTGTGCCCCAGCAGCCAAAAGCACCCACCATACCCTGGGGTGCATTAGGCACAGTATAGCTAACTGGCCAAAAGAAATGATTGTCCCACTAGACTCACCACTGCTTTGGCCTCCACAAGTTCTCCAAGATTTTGGGCTCCACAAGGTAGGAAGTATCTAAAAATACTGGAATGCATCCAAATGAGGGCACCAAAGATGGTGAAAGGACTAGCAGGCATGGTTTATGAGGAGCAGCTGAGGATGCTTGGTTTGTTCAGCTTAGAGAAGACCAGACTGAGGGGTGACCCAATGCTGTCTGCAACTTCTGATTTTATCTCTGGTATCTGGTGGTGCAAGGAAATGGTTTAAAGCTATGTTAGGGGAAGTTCATATTGACTATAGTGAAAAAGCTCTTCACTGAGAAGATGGCCAAGCAGTGGAACAAGCTTGCCAGGGAAGTGGTCATGGTCCCAAGCCTGCAAGCATTCAACCAGAACTTGTACCATGCTCTTAGATACATGGTTGATCTTTCAAGTTGCTCTGTGCAGAGCCAGGAGTTGGACTTAGTGATCCTCATGGGGCTCTTCAGACCCAGGGGACTCTGGGATTCTCTTCTCCCACCCAGCTTAGAAGTACTTTGATGATTCCTTGACAGTATGTGACCTCCCCCAGATGAAGCAGTGTCCTTTGCTGTCACCAGCAGATTTTGAAACAGCAAATCACTGCTGAATTGCTTATTCCTGGACACATATCTAGCTCCATAGATTTTATTAAACAGTTTATCCATTCTGATCCTACATCCAAGCCAGTCACCAACACCTCAGGCACATTCAGCGTCTGCCACGAGAGGGCTTCCCCTCCCAGAGCCCCAGGCAGCAGCCTGGCAGCAGCTCCCTCCCTCCCACCTCCATTCCTACAAATTATATCCAGATCTGAAGTTTTGCTGAAAACAAACATTTCTGAAATGTCAGACCCAAACATGTCTGTGTTTGGGATTTAAATCCAAGATCTCATTTTACTGTCTCCTTCTGAGTGACACCTTGTGTCCATACCCCCACCCCCACCGATTATGACACCTGAAGAATGCATCAAAGAGGGAAAATTCATTCCCAGAGCTGCAATAGCTTTGTCACAAAGGAAATAGGCTATCATCAAAACTACAGGATGAAAATTGCAGCACAGAGAAGGGAAGTGGCTAACTCTGTCTGACCAAGCTCATACAATGGCTTTCAGAGTCAGAGGTGAAATCTATGTCTCCCATCCCTGCCCTGCGCCCAGAGCCCAGCTGCACAGCCAGTGCTTTCCAAGGAGCTGACGTGGAGGCTAATGCTGTGTCTCTTGGCTTCTCTGTGGCTGCCAGAAGAGTGTTCTTCAGCCTAGCCCAGTGGCTCTTCTGGATTAGAAAAATGGCATGGATGCAGCCAAAAAGCAGATTAAATCACTGCACTGGTACAGGTACAGAGACAGTGCTCCTCGTTCTAGCTTCAGCTTTTTCAGGTAGCACTGAATCAAGCTAAACTAGCACAAGAGCTTCTGCTTGCCCAAGGTAGAGCTGTAGTCATGCCAGAACTGATTTTCTCAAAGCAGAGCTGATGCTGGTGAGACAGAGTGGGAGAGCTGGGAGGTACTTGTGGCTGGAGTGAGCAGAGGAGGTGGCAGTCAGAAGTTGCACTCCCAGCAGGAAAATGGTATCACAGATCTTAAAGGTCAGGCTTAGTCTGCATTTGCAAACCTAAATGCTTTTCCAATGCCCAGGTAGCAATGGGTCTTCTCTGGACAAGGCATCCCTCACTTCTGTGACAGCTCAGCTCAAAATTATCTTTATCAGTCCTGCAACACCACAAAATCCAGCTGCAAAGCAGTCTGCTCTGTGGCCAGCCTTGAGCCTCAAAACAAATGTGAAGTGACCTCCCTGCACCTCTTGGGCTTGCTTTTTCTTGCTTTCTTATCACTGACCTGGTTCACCTTTCCCAGTCAAACTGAGCTGCTCCAGGTTGGTGCTGCCTCCCCATCCCTGCACATCAGCACTGCTCTCTGACTGCAGGACTCTCTAGACAGCACTACACCACAACGAGCTGTTAGTAAACACCAGGGGCTTGAAAATGCACCAGGAAAACCATTCTGCTCTGTAGTATGTTTAAGGAAGAGTTATGCAGGTTTTCCTTTTACCATAAAGGCAACAGAAGGTTCTTAGTTTATATAGGTCAACTAACTTCAGCTTTCAAATGGAGTTCTTGTCTCATTTTACAGACAAGCTGTAAGCAAAGCATGAGAAAGGGTCAGCTGAGGAGAGCACAGCCAAGGGTTTCTAGATTAAGTAATTTAAACCCAAAGGGTAGAAACAAAATTGAGACCAGAGGAGAGCACACAGACCACCTAACAACCTCTGCTGCTTCACACATTTGTTTTTTCCTCTGCTTTGTGCATCAAACTGCCAAGCCAGAAAAAGGTAGAAAAAAAAAAAAGAGTTGCTATAAAGAGCCACAGAGAGGAAGCCATTTGTGGTACACAACACCACATTTTATTGGTCTCACACACCCAGGAATGATGCTCCATATTCTTGAGTGCCATCTACTGGCATTTTTATCTCTTTGCTATGTATTAAAGCCAACCCCAGTGTTAAAAGAGCAGTCAAGGTTGCAGTCAAGCACTTGAAAAATGCCAGATTCTGGACTGCACAGATAACCCCAGCCCAGATCCCTTGCATAGATGCATGACAACACACGTTGTAATCCTATCATAGACCTCTTTTTCTGCAGGAAAAAGCCCCCTTTCATAAACCAGATGGATAGCCCTCTCTTAATGAGCAGCTATTCAATATTTTTCTTTATCCTCATCATTCAATATGTAGTCCTGTGTATGAAGCCCTGGTGTAAATAATGAGCTATTAATTTTCTCCTGGGCTTTCAGAGCATTTATTATCATAGTATCTGAGTGGTTTGCAAACATTAATTTGCCTTACAGAAGCCCTGCAAGGAAGAGTGGAATTATTCTTGCCACAGCTGGGGAACTGAGGCACAACCAAATTAATCAGCAAGGTATCATGTGGTTGGGTGCTCGATTTGGGATGCAAAAAGGACTCATACCTCTGAGCTTTGCAAGTCAAAGCTTTCAGTGTTTAGGGCAGTGCTCCAAAAGCCTCCACTTTCAGCTACCAGCCCACAGCTTTCCCAGTTCCCCCTGCCACAGGAGCTAGGAACCCAGCAGCACTGGGGTTCATCCAAGATGAAGTTTCTCCACACCTTATCCTAGTGAGTCTGCTGCAGTCATCCAGGCTGCCTTACTAGCTACAAAGAGACACAGCCCCCCAGGAGCAATGCTGCCCTCTGGAGCTCCAAGTGACCTTTTTCATACCACCACAGCCTTGTTGGTAGAAGTGTGGCTCCCACTGCCCTGCTCCGGGGCAGGTGCAAAGGAAGCCCATTCCTTCTGCCCTGACAGGAGCGGTTTCCAGCCCTTGATCACTATTTCCTTTCTGCTTTTCACATCCAGTAGAATTGCAAGACCATTTTGGGGAATAGAAATCATTGTTTGGTGTTGTATTCAGAGAAGGAAGCACTACTTGTCTGCACCATGACAAGATTCTATTTCCTCATTACTTTCTATCCTTTCCCATCCTTTACTTGTAAGATCTTATTTGCATTTTTGATCAGACCCATACACCAAGGAGATGCCTTCAGGGAGCTAGCTCTAACAGTGCCCAGGTCTTTTTCCTGGGCTGAATCAATTAATTTAAACCTCTGGGAATAAAATGAATTTTTTTCCTGCAATGTGTACAATTATTCCCAGTTTTCACTGGTAAAAGAGAGAAAGAATGAGGCTTTGAAATGCAAAGTCATATGTGCAAATCCTCATATCTCCAGCAGTGAAAGCTTTACCCCCATGCTGTGACCCCAGGTGAGGCAGCATCTTACCTGTGTGGCAAGCACCACTGCTTCTTCTATGCCAATCTGCCCACACCAAGCCATCCAGGCTCATCCTTGTCCCTGGTGATCAGCAATGGCCCTGCCAGAGGATACACACAAGACAGTTCAGTAAGAGAAGAAATAACCCTGTGCCTTCCCAGAGCACAGCAGCATCCACAAACCTGGTTGCCTGGCTCACATTCCTCTCACAAGGCTCTCTCCAGTTAGCCCCCATTAGCTCCACTGCCCAGACCAGTTCTGCTTTTAACCTTCCAACTCATAGCTCAAGTCTGCAAGGCTCTTCACCACATTCCCAATGGGAAGCACAGCAGCAGGAAAATCCAGCACAGGGACTTGTCTGCAGGTCTCCAGTCTGATTTACTGAAGTGAGGCTCTTCAGCACATCTTGTTCCCATTTCCTTACTTTTGGACTCATTTCTTATTCCTTTATTGGTTGTTTGAGCATGGACAAAGACATGTCCCTTGCTAATAGCTAGGAATAAATCTCCTTTCTCACAGAACACTGGAAATATTGACTCTCAATAGCAGAAGGGAGGAGGAAAGGTCTGGCATGCTCTAGTACCTTCTTTGAGGTGGCAACTAGTGCTGGATCTACCCTTAATAAGCTCCTTGCAGGTGCTTTAGATAAAATGCCTCTCCAGGCCTGGCCAGTAGTCAGGTCTTGCCTTGCTCAGGAGCTGAACCACCTCCTCTCTTTACAGCCCACCACACAGAAGGCAACAGTGCTTTTGGCAATGGCCAAATTAGTTAAGACTATTACACAACAGGCTGGATAATTTTCAAAGGTCAATGCTGCTGATTAACACCCCACACTGTCCCTTTTTCCTCCCCCAGCCCTTGCAATCTCAGTTCCCTTCATTCCCTCACCCCTGTCCTCTCTCTCATTTCAATCTCATACCACATTCCCCAGCAGAAGCAGATGGTTTTGAAGGCTCCTTCCTAATTTCTGCCTGTGCTTCCCCATCCCACCCCCCTGAACAGCTCATCTCCAGCACTGCCCCTTCTCAGACCCACCCACACCTTCCCCCTGGGTTTGGGAAGGTTTCACCACCACCTAGCCAGCTGAAGCACATCTACCAAGCAGTGGAGAGGAGATGCCAAAGGCAAGGGCTATCCAGAAACATTACCATGAAACTCACCAAATGGGATTCAGGAGACTCCCAACAGTTTGGTTGCCTTTCTTTGTTATAATGACTAACATTACTGGTGCTCACTAAGATTGACTGGTGGCAAGCAGACCTCAAGAGAGCATGTCTTGCAAAAGTATTCACCAGGGAGCTCTAATACTTCTGGCTGATAAAATTTGGTGCTTTCTGAGGCAGCCAAAGCTGAGCAAATATCTAGGACCTTCCTTTCCCTTCCCTCTTCAAGGCTCAAAGAAGCTTTCCAGGACTCTTGCAGTTCACTGCAGAGGTGGAGGATCTTTTCTGCACCAAGAGAGACCCTGTCACCATCCTGCCTGGGGGCTGCAGAGGCACTGGGAGGTAAGAGTCACATGGCAGCAGCACCAGCACCTGCCTCAGTTTCCCTCTCTCAAGAGATACAAACCAGCCCAGCCAACACTTTTAAGGAGCTGCAATGTCTCCAGGTGCAGAGCATTCTTCTGCACATCAGGCTCTAACCTCAGGTGAAACAACTTCAGAAAGTCAAGTTCTCCTCCTCGGACAAGTCCCTGCACAACACCTTGGTTGAACTCTGTAGAAAACAGTTAATTAATCTCTGTTGCTGCAGCCTAATTCTCTTTTCAACATGTGGCTGTCACTTCCTTGTCATCAGAGCTGATTTACAATGGGGTTTAATTAAATCCTCCCTACATTATTCAGCATTCTCTGAAGACAACACCAAAGCAGCCAAGGGTATTTAAAATGTCACCTGCTGAGACGTATCATCTCCCCCTAAATAAATATGACAGTGATCAAACTTTGGCTAATTACGGTGACTTCGTTATTTGTTTGTATGTTTTAATATTTAATTGCTTTCGTGTTCATCCAATTACAAAGCAACAGCAAATAGAAATTAACTTTTTATCAGCGTGTTCCCAGCCCAGCTAATCAGCACTTCAAAGGCCAGACACAATAGGAGGCCATCCAACCTGAGAGAGCTTTACAATATATCCTCTGCTGAATGGACCCTTCTATTAAATTAAGGGAGAATTGTGTTTGGCAGTGTATTCCCAGCTCCCACCCAGATTCCCTTTATGTGGCCATTTATGGGCCTTGTTGTAGCATCCTTGCAGCAGGATAGTAAATTGTTTGTATTGCTCCTGCCCTCATTCCGACGGTGCCTTCTGCTCGGCAGCTGCCTGAGGTCACAGCTCTGCCTCAGCAAAAAATACTGGGAATGGCTTCCCTTGGGTAGCTCATGCCTTGCTTTGAGCAGAGGGGGGCACAGGCAACATGAGGAGCCAAGGCAGCATAGAATCATAATGGTCAGAAAAGCCCTCTGAGATCACCAAGTCCAAGCAGCTACCCAACACTGCCACACTCCCCACTAAACCATGGCCTCCAGCATCACATCTACGTGGTTTCTTCAGCTCTTCCAGGGATGGTGATTCCACAAAGGATCCTGTTTGAACTTCCCTGTCAGCCTAAACCAGGCACAGAAGTTACACCTGAAGTTTGCCCCCTTAAATCTGACATTTCCAGTGCTGTCAGCACCAGGTGCTCACAAACCATGGGTCTGCAGTGACTTTATTTTCATCCTCATTCACACATGCCTGTTGCAATTAGGCTCAAGCTTTGCCACAGGAGCAGCTGCATGGACTCCTGTCCCTGCTGATCCTCTGCACCCATTATAGTAATCACCAGGGAAAACAGCAAGAAATGCCTGAGGATACACAACTGATTTCTCCCTCCCCAGCTACCTAAAAGGAGGTTGGAGTGAGAGAGGAGTTGGTCTCTTCTCCTGGGTTCCTAGTTAGAGGACAAGAGGAAATGGCCTCAAGCTGCACCAGGGGAAGTTTAGAGTGGATATTAGGAAAATATTCTTCATGGAAAGAGTTGTTAAGCATTGGCCCAGGCTGCCCAGGGCAGTGGTGGAGTCACCATCCCTGCAGGGGTTAAAAAGACATGGAGATGTGGTAGTTAAGGACATAGTTTAGTGGCATGGTGGTGATAGGTTGATGGTTGGACTTGATGATTTTAGAGGTCTCTTCCAACCTTAATGATTCTGTGATTTAAAGAGGATAATTTCTGCCAGTGCAATCTTGCCTGTGACCAGCAAACTATTTAGCTTGTCAGAAATCTGATGTAGAAAACAAAAAGGTTAAGTGCAGCTGTTTTCCCCCAACATATCTCCCAGCAGAAGAGGAAGCTTGCTGCAGATGAAATGATTTAGGGTCAAAGAAAACAGATAAATAGCACATATGCCAAACATCAGAAGAGAAATAGCACCAGGCAAGCAGATGCATAAAGGACCCACATTAAAGAGAACTGATCTGCATTGTGTGTGTCCTGCATCTTACTGCATCACCCCAGCCTCATTACTCCAAACAAACCAAGCCACAGGGAAAGTCTAGACAAGAGATCAGGGATTTTGCCACAAATGAATGTGATTTTAGGAAGCTGTCTACATAATAGTGGCAATAAAACACAGCCTCCTTGTTCTGAATATTCAAACCAATTCTCCTCAGAGCCAGGCCAGGCAGTAGAGCTTCCCCTTGGAAGCATACACAGACTAGCATTATGGCCCAACCTTGCCTTGTGTTATGGAGTTCATAAGAAGTCTCTTTTTCTATGCATGCACAAAAAGAATAAAGGAAAAACACTTGCACAAATAAAGATTAGACAAAGTAGGAGGTTTCTTGCCACAGCTGCTGCTGTTTCTTAAGCCAGTGGCACCCAACCCTCCAAGCACTAAGGGGAAACCTCAAAGAGCCAAGAACAACCACAGGCTCTTCACACAGCTGCTATGAGATGCCACAGTGAGTGGCACCTCTCTTCCACCTATCTACCAAGATCTAACCCAGCAAGATTGTGCAAGAAAAACACTATATATAGGAGACATTTCTCCAACCTGCACTGCAGCAGCCAGAGCTTATCTTTGACCCTGGAGCATCAGGAGACCTGGTACCCAGAGGGGCTCCATCTTCCTGAGATGGCTGCTGGGTCACAACATTACACAGAAATTCTCACCATGTGAGGAAAGATTTATTTTGAGGAAACAACAGAAGGAGTTTTATTACATGGATTTATTTTTTTCTTTAAAAACAACCCCAACAAAACAAAACAAAATCCACCTCTGGATTTTTTTTCCTCACTGCAAATAACTTCATGTTTAATTTTAGGCTCATTTCATAAAATATTAAAATGAACAAAAAAAATGTTTGAAATACTCTGATTTTATTGAAATTAAATATTTAATTTGACCCAAAACTTGGTTTTCAGAGTTGGTTTTTTTTAATCTTTGAGACTGGTTTCTTTTAGATATCAAGACTTGCAGAGGGGTTTTTTTGCATGCAAACAGGAGATCAGATTTCTGCCTGGTTTCAGTAAGCAATCATATACCATATTGATTTGCTGCAGGTTTTGTCATCTTATTTTTCCTCTCCTTCAGAGATACATGGTTCATTAAAAAGATACAGAAATACCAGGATCACACCAAGAATGAAGCTGAAATAACTTTGAACATTGAATAACTTGGAACATCTGAATGAAGAGTGCAGCAGTGGTGAGGGAGAGGTTTGGGGTTGGAGGAAGAGAACTGAGAAGAGATGCAGAAATATGCATATGAAGGAAATCAGATACTTTCCACTTTGATAAAAGAAATCTCAGCATTTTGAAGTCTATGCACAAAAATTTCAGCAAACTTGGCTGCCAATAGCATGAGAAGGGCAGCAAACAAAATAAGCTTCAAGTTTGAAAGATATGTTTGGCATCAGAGAAAAGTCACTTTTCAAAAGCAAGGGGGCAGGAGAAATTGGTCAGAGGGCTTAAAGCATTTCATTCCAAACTCCTGTGACAGCCTTTGTAATAAGGTAACTAAAAAGAAGAACATATCCTGGTTTTCTTGGGGAGTACTGAATGCCCAAAGCACTGCTCTCATCCCACAGGAATGATGAGGACAGAGGCTCCAAAGTGCTGCAGTGACCCTGCTGATACCAGTGTGGGGGTGTACCTTGAACAAAACACATCAGCTCATTCCTAGCAAAATCCTGTTTTGAATCTTTTGAACTAAGGAAAAAAACCCAATGTTGGAGAAAGTCTTAAAGTCATGATTATATCACCTTCCAACATGCAATTTCTTTTCCTCCCTCTGCTTGGAGTGAGTTTGGATCCTCAAGCATAAGCTAATTGCATTTGTCCAACTCCAACTGGAACACAGAACCTTAAGCTCAGCTACTAAGCCCAGCTTGGACCAAATCAAAGGTATCAGCTGGCACAGGCTCTTCACTTTAACTCACTGGAATTTGGAATTATGATCTACCATCCTCTTCTGGGCCAAGAACTGTACTAATATTAATGTTATTGTATCTAAATCTTGAATGTTTTCCAGGGTGGCAAAGCTATCTCCCACTCAGTTGTACTGCTCAGTTTCTGCATTTTTCAGCTGTGATAGATGAGGTGACTGAGTCCAGGGCATGTATCCAGACTTCTGGAGCTGCCATGTCATCAAAACTCAAGAAATAACTCCACACTGGGGACAACATGACAAATCAATCCTCTCCCCAGCTTCCCCTTGCTCTGGTCCTAGGCTCTTCTGACAAAGCTGTTAAGTTTTAAATTGGGTATTTCATATAAAAGCCTCAGATCTCAAAGTCAGGAAATGACAGGAGACTGAACTTTCATTCCCCAAGAATCAAGTTTCTAACCTTCATGGCTGCAGAGGAACATTTCAAAAGGCAGCACTGAAGGCTGCCAATTCAGAAGGAAATAACAAAAATAAAGACTTAATAGTGAAAAAAATTAATCCTTTGTGAAATCTCCACAAATAAAATGCCAGCAGTGGTTTTGGTCAGCATGACTGAAGTGTTTAGTACAGGCTTTCCCAAAAGGTTATGCCAGGATCCTTGGGATGAACCCCAGGGCTCAAGAACTCTTGGCCATGCAGTGGGAAAGAGCAAGACAGCACTGGACATGTTAACAAGGCTGTGGGGTAAAGCTACCCCATGGTGTCCTTCTGTCTCACACAGGGTGGTGAAAGCTCCAGCTAACCTCTGACTTGCTGCTCCTGTAGCAAATTTCCATTTGCCTTTTAATCTCCTGCACATTTCTTAGTCAAGCCAATGGAGTGAGGTCTGGAACCTTGCTTCATCTGGTTGCAAAAGCCTAGGAAAGTTTCAGGTCCTTTCACCCTTACCTGTGTGCACACCCTGCTGCTAGATGCATCTTTAGCTACCCAGAAATTGCTGCTCCAGCCTAGTCCTTTCCTTCTTATCTCCTTCAGGAAAGGGAACATTTGCTTCCTTCCACCTCTTGGCAGACTCAGAGCTGCCCAGACACCTCCAGAGACAGTACTGCCATGTCTTCCAGATAAGCTTCTGGATGAGGACAAGGCTAAGGTGGATCACTGTAAAAACCTCCTGAGATGAACATTGTCTGCAAGACAAAGGCCAGATCCTGGGAGATGCTCAGTGACCTCTGCAGCAACTGTGCACAAACTAAAGCTCAAAGGAGATCCAACAGCACTGGGTCACCTCCAGGTAGCCACCAGCACCCTCCAGCATCAGGCTGTAATGGTGCCTGCTGTCACTTAAAGCTTTTTCAGAAGCAAACCCTCCTAGAAAACCACAGAGCAAGACACAGAAAGGAACAGATCAGCTTCCAACACACAAAATGCAGAAAACCCCACAAAAGCAAGTGGTTTGCACACAAGCATTGCATTTGCAATTCTGATTTGCTCATAGGAAATGGCTCCCAATTGGGGGAGGGGCAGACAGGAAATATTACAGCAGAGTTATTTTGTTACACTAATTACCAATAATGGCACAGACTAGGCTACCAACCACAGCCAATTCATTTTGAAAGCTATATAGTAATGTTTAGGATAAGGAATTAATTTTTATAGCCACTGGAGCAGATTTACTTGTACTGTAATGCAGATTTATTACAAATTTAATTTCCTAACTCCAGAGGTTGACTTGGCTCAGGAGGATCTGGGGGGAGACATACCCTGTTGCAAGGAGGGAGTTTTAGCAGCATCCTGGCTCACATCTTCAGGTCAAATTATTAGGTCATTAATAGCCCATTAGCATTCATACACACACACATTTAGACAGACCTGCCTTCATGGGCAAATTCAGCCCCACAATGTGAACATGAGCAAGACCTAGCAGATGACTTTGAAGTCAACTACTTGTGAAAGTTTGGGTTTTGGGGATTTATTGTGTGGTTTTAAAAGGTAAAATTCCATTACTATGTGAGGTCTTTTTCCAGTGTAAAGAGAACTCCATAAAAGATTCATAAAGTGAAAACTTTGAAGTATAGAGAAGAAGATGCACTCATTAATTTACAGAAACATGTCTGGTGTCAGTCATTGCATATGAAACAATTCAGTGTCTCTTCCAGTGCTATCAGGCTGGGTCTAGTGCACACAAAGCTGAAAGCAAGGCTGGGCCTGAACAGGAGACCCAAACAGGCTGAGTCCATCCTTAGCAGGGCTCCAGATGCAGCCCAGAACAGACACTGAGCTTCATTTCTAATTAGAACCAATGGTTAAGCTTGAATTCAACTGAATTGCTATTTATTAAATGTCTGGGATAAGTTCAGTTCCTTCATTCTCTCTTCCTCATCAGTATCTGTAACTAGAGCCATCACCACCTGGAAATCTTGGGAAATCTCCAAGACCTCACAAGTTGAGCTGATCTTGGAAGTTTCTTCCAAAGCCTCAGGCCCCAGAGATGTGGTTGACTGCAGGTTGGTAGATGAAGGCAGAAACCAAGGGGCAGCTGGGCTGAGCTCAGCCTCCTCCAGAGGGAGGGGATATTTTCTGAATCCAGGGAAGGAACAGCCACTGAGTACCTGAGCACTTGGGGACCCTCACAGCAAGGACCAGAAACGTGGCTTTTGGGCTCCATCATTTTCAGCTACTCAGGGAACTTTATAGTCTCTCAGGCAGAAGGCTTTGGAGCTAGCCCAGGGAGCCCAGGATGGGGCAGGCCAAGCATATGTAACCAGGTAAGGAGCTACACACATCAATATGCATCACACCAAGGGACTTCTGATGAGACCTTAATCCTAGCAAAGCTCCATGGAAATTTTTCCCTATATCTAGCCAGCCCTGAGAAACAATTCAGGCAAAACTCCATGTGGTGGGCACCCACCAGGACACTTTACAGGGTGCTGGACTAGAGCTAGTCTGTGTGCATCGACTCCTAATCTGCAGTTTGAAAGAGGGATCCTAGTCTGCCAATCCAACACTTAGCATTCTTATGCCCTTAAAAAAACCAAAACCAAACATAAAAAAAACCCCACCAGACTTATTCAGCCTAATTTTTTCAATAGCATCAGTGACAACTGGCAGGTCCAGCATAGCAGCCAAGGCAGGCAGGAGGAGCTTGCAGTGGGATTTAAACATCCTCTCTGCACCATCTGATCTATGTAGACACCAAACAAAAACCTACTCAAATTCCTTAGGAGAAAGAGCAACCAAGCTGGAGTTGCTCCAAATCCTCTCCTGGCTCGAAGCAGCTCCTGGCCTTGTCCCCATGGCCATCACGTGCACATGCACACATGCCACACTGGAAAGAGAATTTGACTGATGCTGTTCCCATGTTGTTTTTTTCATGACACTTCTAGAGATCTCACCACATTAAGTTTCATCCTGGGAGGGAGGAGAGTCATTAGCTTATCCCTAATGCCTGGTGAGGAGGAGGAGGAGGAGGAGAAGGAGGGAGGAGGGGTTTCCTATGCTAATTCTGCACAGGCTGATCTCCCACCGATGCTTTTCTGTGCTCCAGGATAAATGAGACTTTCCTAATTCTTTCCCCACTGCAAATAAACAGACAGGGAGCCTGCACCATGTGGCTTGCACTGGAATTCATCACAACACCCCAACTGTAGGTAGTAGTGATTACAGCTAATTATCAGCAATTACCTCCCCTGAGCTGGTAGGTGTGTTTCGCCAATAACTTTCAGCAGCTCCAAAGCTCTTTGAGGGCTTCTCCATGCAGAACAGCTGAAGGCAATGACTCCTGCTCTGCCCAGCAGTCAGATCCTCCTCACAAAACCTGTAGCCACCAGGCATCACAGTGCAAACACTGAAGATAGCCAGGAAAAGGTACCCCCAAAGCTGTGAGCCCACAGCATCAGCAACATGCCACGTCTGCCCTCTCACCATGGTGGCCGAAGGGGAACATCTCTGCTTGGAACAACTCCTTTTCCCTTTGGCTCCCCAAAAAAGCTTATCCTGCGATCCAGCCCGCGTCCTGCCCTGCCCCTTCTCCAAACACATCATGAATTCATCCCAGAACAACCCCACACACAACAGGAAAGCGCATGTACAGTCGGTGCTTTTCCTGCATATAAAGTAACACGGCAGCGGGCTGAGGGATGGACCCTTTGAGAAATTCATATGCCAGCCTTCCCACTATAGTAATTTCATTCTGTCTTTGTAATTGTCTGATATTACATTGTTCCCTGCCAGAAGATTAATTAGCTAGCCTTACCCTCCAACATACCATCCCTTTGCAACCCTCAAGGAAGCTGGAGTGGTGCCAAGTCACACGGATTTGCTATTCTGGCTGGCAGCTGCTACTGTAATTGCAGAAAAAAAAAAAAAGCAAAGCAAAGCAAAGCCAAGCCTCCTTTTGTCCCCAACAGCAGTTGCTGTGCCAACTGACCCCCACGTCCCCAGCTCTCCTAAAGCCACCACCAAGGAGGTGGCCAAGTTTCAATGCCATGGGTTGGGCAGCAGAGCAGAAGGGGCGGAGGGAGGTGGAAATTTGAAAAGAAATAAAAAAATAATCAAGCAAACCAGAATCCCACCCCCAACCCCGACCGCCCTCCACACCCCAACCCTCTGCCTGGCATAATTACTCACGCTCGTTAAGCATGGCTGCATTGCGTATGCGAGTCACGCGGGACAGGCGCGCGTCGCGCTGCCGGAGCGCCAATGCTGCGCTCGCTGAGAAGGGCACGGGTAAGACGGCATCCCACATCCCAACCAGAGCTGCTTTCACACCCTGGCCCACCAGCAGCCTGTGCTGGGGAGGAGAGGGCAGGATGGATCATCACCGGCCATGTCTGCTGCGGGGGGAACCACCGCCCTGCGTGCCGCAGTCGCTCTTGGCAAGGAGCCCGGCCCAGCACCGCGGTGGATCTGCTGCTTTTGTTCACCCTCCATCTTCCCTTCCCTCCTCATGCATGCTTTGGCTCTCTCCATCCTAACTTAAATGTGGTGCCCAGGCAGATAGGACCTACATGGATATGGGCACATGTACCCATGGGTCACCACACCATCAAGAAACGAGCTGTTGGACTCTTGTGGGGTTTCCTTCTCCTTGGTTGTTTGTTTTATTTTAGAGGAGGGCAAAGATGATAAAAGCACCCATCTACAGTCCAGTGAATACAACACATGACCCATGCTGTTGAGCTCTTCAGGTATTTTGCAGACAGTCCTCCAGAAGATGTATTCTCCTCCTGAAAGCACCACAGCAGCCAATGTTTGCTAGTTTATCTGCTCTTTGGCCTCAGCTGTTCCTCAGGTCTCTCTTGGATGGCTCTCCAGCCACAGACCCCACCAGGGCTGCAGCACAGGGTAGCTCAGAGAATTTCAGAGGAGGTATCACAAGTGCCAACATGTTGTGTTTAAGGTAAAAAAACAAAA
Source organism: Galbula dea (assembly GCA_013399015.1). Taxonomy (NCBI): domain Eukaryota; kingdom Metazoa; phylum Chordata; class Aves; order Piciformes; family Galbulidae; genus Galbula; species Galbula dea. The sequence goes on along the minus strand of VWZX01001675.1, from coordinate 370,258 downwards.
GAAGATCAAGAGCCCTGCAACAGTCACAGTGACAGCTACAAGCAGAGAGGAGTGTCCTGGACCCTCAACAGCCCAATGCAGTTTGGTCCTTAGCCTTCAGCCTGCCCATCCCAGCCCCGAGACCCCAGGACAAACCACACTTAGATGCTTTGCTTCCTGTCCTTCACCAAGCACCAAAAAAATGGCCAATTTGTGATATTTTTGGACCTCTGGCAGCTATTCCAGCAGATCACTTTTCTCTACAAGCACACAAAGCCCAGCAGCACGGGGACCACAGGACTGCACTTACTGGGCAGAAGAAGCTGGTTTGAAACCATCCGTTACGGGGCTGCGGGAAGCGATCCCATATTGTCACGGGGGCTAATTAAGCTCCTCCACTAAGACAGCAGATCTAGACTGTCTCAGCACCCGCCTTTGTCAGCGGCCCCCCTCCTCGGGTGCTACGGAAACGGGAATTAAGCGGTGATGAATGCAGTATTAATTAATTAAGAGAAGACGCACGCAAAGGGGGCGGGAGGCAGGGGGTCTTGGCGCTGTGGAAATTACCCATGGAGGGGCTGCTCTACATTTGTTTCTTATTGGTTTCGCTCCCCTAGAAGGCACCAGGAGGCACCTACGTTGCCCAGGCGGCAAGGCTGACCCACTGGCACCAGAGGTAGCCGTCCTCCCTCAGCGAGTCGCGGCGGGGAAGAAGAGATCTTCCCAAGTGAGGAGGGAGCGGAAGAGGTGCCTGCGGCTCCATGCCGCCATCTTCTTCCACCGCGGAGGCCGAATACCAAATCAATTCTGCACACTCTGAGATGGCCGCTGCTGTTCAGGAAGATGCTTGGCTCTGGAGAGGTTAATGGGAGAAGCTGAGAGCAGCTGACGCCAGGGAGATGCTCCTTTTGAGCTTGCATAGTGAGATTGTTTACACACGGGATTAGCTAATGTTTTAAAGCTTCTTAAACAAGAAGATGGCAAAGCATATTTTTCAGCTTTGATTTGCATTCCTCACCCACCACCTTCTTCACTGTAGATCACTAAGAGAAGAGGAAGGACTTGGCCATCGTTACAGACAGCTAGGCTTTGAGAAAGGGTTAAAATCCTTAAGAGACTGTGGTGTTCAGTGCTTTTTGGCTCATGCAGCCTCCCAGTGGGGCTATCACATGAGAAAAAAAGCTGGTCTCCAGCACCCAAACTCTTTGGGTAGCTCAGCCTGCTCAGAGATGAATTTTGGGTGGGGTACTCAGGAGCTCAGATTGGTCAGACCTTGACCCCAGGACAAGACCTCCATAGGAAACCCATTTCACCATCCCTGGCTTGGTCAGTGACAGCAGGGGTGCAGGGAGTGGGTGGGCCGGGGGCTGCAGAGCCCACATGCAGCAGAGAGTGCTCAGCACCACAGCTTTTTTCCACTGCATGACTCCTCCTGTAGGCTGGCCATGATCTCCAGAGTCTGTTATCTCTCTTGAGGCCAGAGATAGCCACCCTTGAGATAACTATGGCTTTGTTTCAAAAGCAGCAGGGGCAGAGGAATTCAACTGCAGACCCCCTTGGGCCTGCCCTGGGCTAACAGGACAGGCACTGTCATTCCCTGCTCCAGAGACATTCTGGGCATCTCTGGGGCACCATTACCACATATCTCAAATCCAGGAGATGACCATTTTCTAGCTTATCCCATCACACATGCTCCTGGGACTACAACCCAAAGGTATGGCTGTGTTTCAAGCCACCCTAGATATTCATCCCTGTTTTGGGCCCTTGGGCTCCAAACATCTTTGCCTCCTAGGCAATGCTGTGCCAGTGTTTAACATCACCACCAAACAGACTTCACTCAGACCTTCTCCTCCATGAAAATGTCCTTCTGAATGAGCTCAATAGGATCATGGGCTGGGAGGTGTTTTATGGGGTCCCCTTTAAACACTGGGCTGCACACTCAGGACCTTGTGCTATTTCTCCAGCTCAGAGAACACATTGCAGACAAGTCCTACACCGTTGCCTCTTAGGATCCTCCAAAGACAATTCCCCTCTGCATTTCCAAATACACTGGCAAAGCTCTTCCAGCTCACTGTTCTCCTCTGCCATGATTGTAAAACATACCTCTTCTTTATTTCTCTTTCCTTGCTGCAGGGATAATCCCTCCATGGCTGGACACCACAGGAGCTGCTGCTCCAGCAACCTGCCTGTTCTTTCCCTCAACTTCCTCTCCAACTCTCACCACCCAGGGTGTGTTCCTTCTGTAACAGCTCTTAGCACTGACGTTTGCAATGAGACTTTCTCTTTAATTGCTTGCTTTTAGAATAAAAATGCCAACCTATGTGAGTGACTGCCCTCATTACGATTCCAGTCCTCTAGCTAATTAATATCTGTTAGCTTTGGCTTATCCACCAGGATGCCTAAATCCAAAACACACAAGACTGCCAAGTTATTTTTCAAACAGAAACGCCTTGAAGGAAGAACCATGTTATCAAACTCACTTCTGGGTAAAGTTACCATAACCCTGACTTCCAAGGTCTTCAACATCAGAAAAGGAAAACTCATCCAGCTCAAGAGCTTGCTAGAAATTGAAGACAAAACCCAGATGAAAGCAAAAAGGAAGAAGAGAAAGATCTCTCCCAAAACAAGAGAAACACCACAGAGTGCAAGGCACACTCTCTACCTGTTTTCTTACACTCACAGAGGCCACAGGGGAAAGATTGAGTCTGTTCAAGGAAAAAAAACCCTCCCAGCAGCTCCCAGGCAGAGCACACACACACACACACACACACACACACACTCTTCTCCAGCCCATCGAGAAGGAAAGTGAGCTGACTCCAACACTTCTCAACCACAGGAGTAATCACCTTTCCTTATGGTGTTATGTTGCTGCAGGACATGTCAGAGAAGCCTGTACAGGTGAAAATAGAGTCAGAAGTCTCAGGAGTGCTTACTCAGCATGGTGACAAATAGAGAAGACATATCAGGGTGTATAAAAGAAGCAGCAGGGTAGAAAGGTAGGTGTGGTACTCCTGTAAGCCCCCCTGAGAGAGCCTGAGTGCAAGAGCATTCAGCACAGCTGCAAGGCAGCAGGTTTAGAACTGATTACAGAAGGAAAAGCCTTATGTAAACTTAATGCATAATTAACCTGAGAAACACACTCAGAGAAGATATTATTGAGGTCATGAGAGCATTAGAGCCACAAAACCAACTCCAGTGGTATATGAAGGATGAGAACATCCATTGTTAAATTATTTGAATATTCATCTAATGCAGAGGGTAAAACCTGCTGTATCCTGACCAGGACAATCCTCCCCCCCAAGACAGATCAGAGCAGGTTTCTTACATCTTACTCCAAAGCATTTGATGCTGGTGTTCAAATAGGATGACCTGGGCTGGACAAGCCCTGTTCTGAGGCTTTCCATGCATGTCAGGTGTCTAGCAGAGACTGAAGAGAGGACATTCCTACCCTACTCTCTGCATCTATGATTCTATGACAGAGGTCTGCATGAGTTACCTTTGGCTGTCTTTGCACTTAGTAGATAAAAACAGCCCTTGAGGGAATGATTCACCTCACCCCAAGGGCAATCAGGTGGATTGTCCTTCTGAGGTGCCAGACCCAGGGCGACCTAGCCCCATAAGTGCCCTGGGCAGGACATACAGATGGCAGATGCCTTGGGGTGCTGACCAAGCTGTGCTTATAACACTCCCTGAAACCAACAGGTTGTAGGGCTTTGGGTGTTTAAGCCTTTAAGTCTAGAAAAGGATGCATAGCAGGCTCACCCTCTCCATTGTCAGCAAGCCCTCTTCCATCCCTCCCTCAAAGCTCTGCACTTTCCTTTGCCCCTTCCCTGACTTAATGTCACTGTCAAGGTTTCATAGTGCAGAGACACCTTTCAGACCCAGCCAGCTCTCCTGACTGGTGTTTGGGATTCCAAGGTCCCAAAGATCTCCCTGATGCCAAATAAAATAAAAAGGAAAACCTCCCCTTTGCCAAGGTCTGCAAGTGAAACACCCCCAGGCTTTGCCCTCCTCTCCATTCCTGGCTTGCTTACAGCCACAGCAGCTGGTTCACATTTCCCACTTTGAAAAACTTACATTAAATCAAGGTCTGTTGCCAAGAATCCAGCAAAACAGATTTCATGAGACATTTTAGAGAGAGACTGAGAGCTGTCTTTCCCCAGGTTGCCCCTCTCTTAGCAGACCAGGAGCTAAATCCTTGAGGTTCCCTTTGGAGAAAGCCAACAACAGGACCAGTAGCACATGTCCAGCTGACCAAGCATGGCTCTGGACATCCAGTTTTGTTCTCATTGCTCTGCACCCACATGTCCCAGATGCACTATGCATGCTTGGGATCATTCTAGCACCCCAGAAGTCTTTATTGCAATGCACTTGCCTGGAAAGAGTCCTCACATCCTCACCTGTCCTTGGGCAATAGCTTTGATGCTTCCAGCACATGCAAGATAGATGCACTGCCAGCAGCACCAGAGGGTCTCTGTAGGGCAATGCCAGGCTCTGTCTTCCTGTTCCAAGCAACCCCAAACAATAAATAGAATTAATTTTACAGCCAATTTCATGATATTTGGATACAACAATCATGGGCTCTTTGCAGAAAGCAAGCCTTTTAGGGTCCCAGGCTCCACTTGAAGTGCCTCTGCCTCTTCAATGGCTTGAGAGGCTTGCTTAGGAAGGAAGGATGATATCAGAGCACCAGACTCCAGCAGAAATGAACACACCAGGTTTCACAGGACTCCTGATAAATATAGCAGCAGCAATGACAATGCAGAACATGTTCAGGGCCAGGTGAAACCAAACCTGACCCAAGCTCAGTTTTATGTTGGTTTCATCTCACCACACAGCACACACCTGTCTGCTGCAGCAGGACAAGGCAGATGGACTCCTCTGCTTTCCCCAAAAGCCTCAAAGACTAGATTATTCCAGATGTTCAGTGCATTTAAACCCTTGGCTCCAGGAGCAGGACAGGCATACAGACTGGGTGCTGGACCTCAGGCATGAGAAGGCAGCAGTGGGACTTGACCTGAAAGGGAGACTGGTGCAGTGAAAGCCCAGGGAGTCCCTGGCTCACAGACCTGCAGTGATTATGGCAATCTGGGCATATCCTTAAAAGCCTCCTGGAAAGCCAGTTTTCCATCTGCTGCCACTAACACTTGGAGTTTGTACTTTCCCTGGAGGGAATGAGAGCCTGGAGCAATGTGGTCCTTCAAGCTGACAAGTGTGCAGAGTCCTGCAAAAGCAGGGCACTTGTCACACATTTCAGCTGTGTTTCCTTCATCCTCTTACACAGGGCCTCCTGGTATAGATGAAGAGGGTTTGTGGGGTAGCTGTCATCAAGATATCCATCATGAGTGCCATGGAAGAACCCTGACAAGCACAACAACCAATGTCCCTCCACTGTACTGAAAGGAAAGTTGACAGCTGGTGGCAGCCCAGAGCCTCTATGAGATGCAGTTCCCCTCACCTATCAAATAAGAAAAAATAACTCTTCCTCAGCTAACAGAGGTGCTATAACTCATACCTGACATTCCAACATTCATTGGCAACCCCTGGTAAAGCCATTATCACTGGAGGGGATATGAGGCCACACTCTGCCACCTCACTCTGTTCACACACAGCAAGTCACTGTCACCAGCTTGCCCAACATGTGAGATGGGAAATGAAATTTAATTTTCATTTGATTTATGTGGCTTTTGAAATGATATCTGACACACATGCTGGAAAGGGAAGGCTACTCTGTCACCAGGTCATCATGAAGTTCTGATGCACTGTAGGGACATTTCCTGCCTTTTAAAGAATAAAGTAAGATTGCAAAGGCACTTGGAGACTTCTTCTTTGTTCACATGGACAAAACGTTGCTATCTCAGGTTTACTGAGTGGCACAGAGGTGTCATTCATCTTGAGAACTTGGAAACAAGCAAGGATCACATTGCCAGCATGGCTCAAGCTGTCCTCCTGCAGAAAGGACAGATTCCCCAGGCCTCAGGGCATTGGAGGCATTTTACACCATCTGCCCACAGGTAAACCTGAGCCTTAGCAACTCCTCATGAGATGGTGATGTGTTGCCCAGTCAGTACCAAGTCCTCACCAGCCTGCTGCAGGATGGTTTCAGCATGTTGAACCCTCATAGCTGGAAGCCTCTCTGGATCCCCAGTCATTTATCTGGTTTCAGCTCTAGCTGCTGCATTCTTTTGGCAGGGACCCAGCTATATCTTCCTCTCATAGGAGCAGATTGATTCACCACTGAGTCACCTCCACAACATCTCTGACATGATTCCTGATGCCCCTTAGCACCCTACTGGGAAAAGGCCATCTACCTCCAGAGCTCTGGCCCTTCAAGCACCTTGGTTGTCCAGTTCATTTCCACAGGGATGTGCAGCTGCCAAAGCAAACAGATATCCCAACTGTGGAAAGCTTCCAGAAACCAACTGCTCCTGACTTGGGGAAGTGGAAGGAGCACAGAAACCTCACCCAAACAACAAGCACACATTTTTCTGTCTCAACATCAGCATTCCAGGCTGCTCCCCAGGGTCAGACCAGCTCCCTCTAAACACCTCTGCCTTTCTCCCTTCCTTTCTCTTTGAGCAGATGGAGCTTACCCCTCTTTTGCAGATAATTTCTCTTGGATATGTTGATTTTTCACCCATCAAGCTTAAATTTATCTTAACCATTTTGTAGCCAAGACTTAGTGCCAGTGACTGTCCCTGCTGATGGCAGACCATTTGCTTCAGTAATCTCCTGCTGCCAGCCCTACAGCAAATATCCTTTCAGTGTCAGTTTACCACAGAAGAAAAACACCTCAAAGTTCTGTATCCAAAGCAGGGTGACTGATGTGCATGGGGAGTTCTGCAGGATGATAAAGGATTGATAGTAACAGCTAGAGCCTGGGCTTGGCATGGACAGCACTGCCCAGAAGATGATGTTCTGTGTTCACCTGTGCCCAGAGATGGCCAGTCTCTCTTACACTTCTAAACACAGTACTTGTTCTCCTGGGCATCCTAAGGACTGGGTTATTCCAGCCTATGGCCATGCTACTCTGATTCTTCCAGAGGCATTTTTCACCCAGAGCTTTGCCAAAACTCACTGGATTTTGGTGCATCCTCTCCAGGCTCTGCCCATCAGCCAGCCATGCAGCAGAGCATCCAACAGGGAACAGGAGGGAGGACCTGGACCAGGATCTCTCCTCTGTGGAAAAGAAGAGCACTACAAAAGCAGCCTCCTATCAAACAAGAACCTGCTGATCCACTGGGTCCTTGTTCCTTCATCAGAAGGTCTTAAACTCACAGAGATCAAGGGCCCTTTCATTGCTCACTCCTGAAAGCCAGAAGGAAGCTGCAGATCCACTATGAGCACTTAGGAGGAAAAACATTACAGCATCTAAAGGTACTTTAAATGATTTAGATACAAACTTGCCTGTAATAAGACATCTATTTTGGTTAATCTCTTAGTTGCAAATCTTGAAACTCTTGAACCTGCCTCAGGCTACTGTCAGCAGCACTTCATTTAACACTGCTTATTGGGAATAACTGCTATTTCCCACTGTAACCTCCAAACCTCTTAAAGTCTCTTATTGCTTTGCCCAAATATACTTGCCTTGAGGACACAGAAGGCTTTTTCCTGCTAAGATCTGTTAAGATGATTTGAACAAGCTGAATCAGAAGAGAGTGTTTCCCAGGCAAAGTGGCTAAGGCTCAAAACACCAGCCCCAAGATGTTTAGGGAGTGATTCTGTTCTGAGTGTTTACTTGGCTTATGAAATCGAAAGGCTGCACTTTGAGCAGTCCTCAGGAGCAGAGGAGTCCAAGGGATGGGGGTGTTCCTCCTCCAGGGAAGCCACTTGGAGCCAACCACCCTTGCCTGAACCTGGGGATGAAGAGACCATCACCCTTCCACCATGCCCANGGGGGGGGGGGGGGGGTTAGCACCACCAGCACAGCACTTGTGTTTAAAGCTCACCCACACTTTGATGGTAAGAGGGTGTGGAGCCATGGTGGGTGCTGAGCTGTGTAGTAGTGCCCAGACACTGCTCCAGTCCATCAGCCCTAGCACTCACCCAGCTCAGCTCTGCCTCAGCAGGCTTAATTTCAAACACAACCATGCACATTGCAGGCAGCTGGACCCTAGACATAGGATCACACTGCTGGGTTGTCCCAGCTCCAGCCCCAGCAGCTGTTGGGAAATGCAGTAACCCTGAAGCAGAAGTGATGATCTACTCTGTCCTACTGACACAGGGAGCAGCATCAAGCAACTGCCCAATTTGTTCTTAAGCAGGAACCACATGTCCCAGGTAAAAGCAGCAATGGCAGAGCAGAGTAGAAGAGCTCCCCAAGCACATCTTTCAGATATAGTACCTTTGACTGTAACATGAGATTTTCCAGCCCAGTCCTGTGTCTGGGGCAATCAGTCATCTCTGCAGGTTTACAGACAGTGCAACTTCAGTTACCATCTTCTCTCTGCTCAGGAGGGAAAAGATCTGGCTACTAAGTTCTTTGGACACACATGGTGCAGTACACAGAAACTGAGGACCACAACCCCAAAGAAAAGAGGCTTGCACAATGCTGGCTTAAAGTGTGCACAGGTCTGAGTTGGGACCAGCCTCTATTCCCACCAATGTGCCTGAGAAAGTGCCCTGGCACTAAGGGATCACAGCTCACAGGGGCTTAGAGACACACTCTCCCATCCCATCCATCTGTACCAGGCTTTACACAGAAATTTGGATGCAAAAAACCCTCTAAATTCAGTATTTTTTATATATATATATATACATATATGTATACATATATACAAATAAACTGTGCTCAAAATATGTGCTCAAATAAAAGTATAGCTGTGTAGGCTGTGGCTGCTAAAGGACCTTGTCTACCATAAATATATATATATATACACACACACACCCCCAAATCTACATCTCTCTCTCTATAAATATACCAGATGTGTATGACATTGTGGGTGCCAGCAGGAGAGAGGGTTTTTTGTGGGTGCTGAAGGCACTCCCAAGGTGCCGGCCCTGGTCTTACCTTCACCCAGAAATGGGTTCCTTGAAGACAGCTATGCTCAAAATCCATAAATCTTTCTAGCAGGACAGAGGGTCATTAGAAATGCTCCTTCAACCTCCTTCCAGGTGCTTTGTATCTTCATCCATCAGTCAGCTTCCTCCTCTGCTAGGGACATTCCCTTCCATTTTGGAGAGTTTCAGGAGTCATTTGCAGTCACCTCAGCTTGATTTTGTTCCTTATTAAATATTGCTAATGATAGGGCTTAGACTCCACTTTCTGCTCAAGTATAGATTTGAATCTAGCTTCCCTCTTCCTTCTATTCAAGGGTGGTTTTTTTCCTTAAATGACTGGAATAAAAAGGAAAGCACCAAAGAATTGAAAGGAGCAGCTAAAAACAGAAGGGAAGGAAAGCTGAAGAAAGTTATGATGATTGAAAAGTTTAATAAAATTGGAGGAGAGAAGTAAAAATTCCAATTTATAATGAAACAGATGATGAAAAAAGGCCTTTTTCTCCTGTCCTTTCAGCCTTATGCTAAATCTCTTCTGGTGATGCTTTCAGAGCCTAACTAATAAAGCACTGAAACCAATAGAATTATTTGTGGGAAAAGTTTTCCAAAGAGAGAAAACACATAAAAGATGATGGTTTACAGAAAGCTAGGAGCAAAAAATGGGAGGTTGGAGTTGAAATGCTCACACAGATGAAGCTTGAATGATCTATTCTCACCATAATAATGAGCACATACATGATTAATGGAAATATTTGTCCTCATAACCCACTGCAGCAAGTTAATATTTAATCCAAAGGCCACGTGGAAGCCTAACTTCTCCTGGTTCTTCACCTGCCTCCTTGTTTCCTTGGAAATCTCTGAACTCTACAAACTGACCTGAGATTTGGCTTTTTGGAGCTGATCTAAGAACCATGCTCCCTTTCCCTAGCTTTCTGCATAAACACCACACCTTTTGATCCCCTAACTGCTGTCACTTGGGACCTACAAGGCTCCTCAGATAATCCCAGAGAGTCAGTGCTTTGTAACTCTTCTCACTTTGATATTCAAGGCAAAGCTGGACAGCCCACACATGAAAAGACAGCCTTGCCTTTCTTCCCAGGCTTAATTTCATCTGAAAATTAAACATATTGAGACAGATGTTTATAGAGGAATGCCCTGATCCTCCTGGGAGGGTCAGGGAGCCTCCAATGTGTAATTTTGCTTTAGGAATATGATTTTAATCCTCACATTCTTCTGAGGCTGGTGGTAGAAGAGAAGGGCAGGGGAAGAGGGATGGCTGGCAGCAGGGCTCACTAAGGGCTCCTCTGCTCCCAGCCCAGTTGAAGCCTGGGGCTAATGCAGTAGAAGATGTTGTGGATGTGTACAAGGGGACTAAGGTACCTTCTGCTTTCCTGTCATTGTCTTCTGCAAAGCTATTGCAGGCCATGGTTCTTCAAAGGCTACAGCTTTTCCTTTGTGTTTTAAAAACAGAGTCTGTAAACTTTACTAGCAAGAGCTTTCAGCTGTGACTTACAAAAAAAACCCCAAAAAGACAACAAGCCACCTTTAAAAATGGTGTACAGGTGCAAAGAACTGCTAAGCCTTGGCTCCTGGTGAGTCTTTGTGCCAAGGAACTCACACCTGGTCATCCATCTCCCTGTATCCTAACCCTTACATCCCACACTCTCACTGCAGGTAGTCCACAGCACTAAAATAACTACCAAAAAGAAATGGTTTGGCTTATGTGGTTTTCAGAGAAGCCCCAGAGAGGAGGATAAAGGACAAAAGGTATCAGCCTTCCTATGGCCTGACTCCATTTCCTGAAATCAGCTCCAGCTGCTGTCACTCAGAGCTAGAGTGGACCAGTGATTCCTGCCTGCTGTCAACACTAAACCCCACCCCTACCCTCCCCCCAAAAAAGGTTGTCCCACCATCTCTGGGATCCTGGTGGCAAAGGATCTGCATCAGGGAGGTTTCTCTAGGGCAGAAAATAAAACACTGCAATAAAACACATCCACTCTCCTGGAGCTGATGCAAGAAAGTGAGATGGGCACTGAGCACCAGCTTCTTCCCACAGGCTGCTGGGAACAGTGTGCTGAGGGCCTCTGACCTTGGGAACAGCAGGGTCCACCCCCATCAGCCCAGGACAGCCCCCCATAATCTCTGTGAGCCTCATCTCCTCCTTGCAGATGGCACAGTTGGTGCACATGCCCACCCAGGAGCAGCCACAGTGGCATGGGAGCCCCGGGGCTGTTTCTCTGGGGCATGCAGCAGCCTGGGCTGAACCCCAAGGGGCACAGATGGCAGAGCTACAAACTTCTTTACACAGCAATTGCCTTTCCTTTAGGGAAAGGAAAGGTTGATGGTCAAGCTATCAACCTGTCACCACCATGCCACCAAACTATGTCCCTAACTACCACATCTAGACGTCGTTTGAACACCTCCAGGGATGGTGACTCCAGCACTGCCCTGGGCAGCCTGGGACAATGCCTAGCAACTCTTTCTGGGGAAAAATTGTTCTTACTATCCAACCTAAACCTCCCCTGGTGCATCTTGAGGCCATTTCTTCTTGTTCTCTCACTGGTAAGCCAGCAGAAGAGACCAACCCACATCTCAATCCAACCTCCTTTCAGGTAGTTATATAGAGAGAGAGATCAGGTCTCCCCTAAGCCTCCTTTTCCTCAGACCAACCAACCCCAGTTCCCTCAGCCACTCATCAGACTCATTCTCCAGGCCCCTCACCAGCCCTGTTGCCCTTTTCTGGACACTCTCCAATGCCTTAATGTAGTGAAGGTCCCAAACTGAACACAGTATTGTGTGTTCATAGTGTGGCCTCGCTGGTGCCCAGCACAGGGGCAGAATGATTCTATGTTGTGTCATGCTGCTGTTTGTAAGGACTTGCTCAGGATGCTCAGGCTCATCACTGCCAGCCCCTGGGCAGGGCTGGGCACAGGGTGCCATCCTTGCAGGGTTACTTGTGATAGGAATAGTTCAGGGGAAAAAAATGGTTTCAGTAGTAATAAGGGACTTTGTAAGTAGAAAAAGGGACTTTGGTCCATTACTGCATGCTGAGGTATGTCTTTAAGCTTCAGTAAACTTTTGTAGTCCCTGGGAACTGGAAGTGTGCCTTTGAAGGAAGCCTGAGTTATGAAATTAGAGTTTTTAGCTTAGCTGTGTAATGTTAATGAGAAAATATCCTGGGCTGTGGGTGGAAGTCTCCTGAATCCCCTAAGTTAGGAATAAATTATTCTGTTTTCCTAAATGAAGCAAGACAGTGTAATACTGCTCCTAAATCAGCTGATGGTGAGAATTATTTATGAATTTGGATAGGAGCAGAAATAAGCTCAGCCAAAAAATACCCCCAACCTGAACAGTAGCAAAGAACTATAAACTTCCCCTTGCTGTAGGCATGGGAGAAGAGCTTTTGCTCTGGTTTTAAGAAGGAGCAGGCAGGCAAAGACCAGCACCTTGTGTGATGGAGGTGGTGCAAGCAGGTGGCACAAGGGTGGAGACAGAGGGACAAAGCCTCCTTTCTGCTGGAACCGCTGTGAAGATGATCAAAACCCCAGGCTTTCAGCTGCAGTGCAGCAGCTTCACAGTAATTAAAGCCTGCGATCGCCGGCTCTGCCTATGCCTGCTGCAGCCCAGCTTGCACATCAAAAGGAGATGTTTCCCATGAGGACAGGTCCCACGTCACCAGATTCAGGTTTTGATGCACACTAGGGGCTGCTGTGTAAGAGTAATGATCCAGAAAAGTCTCTTAACAGGAGCTCACACTGAGCAGGTGATGACGCATCCCCCCCCAGGCTTACGGTGGCTTGGCGGTGCCCTGGTTTTGGGTAGCACAAGATCATCCAAAGGCTGCCCCTGCAGCAGGAGGAGGTCTTTTGGAGCACAGCAGCCTCCCAGCTCCGAGGGCTCGGGCTCAGTGGGTAGCATGCAGCAGCAGCAGCTTCCCCTTCTGCCAGCACCTGGCCTCCTACCCAGAGAGGATTTATTCCTCCCTGAACAGGTCTCCAATGATGTTATTAATCAGGGAGATGGACGAGTACAACAGAGTTTATTGTGTGCTGCGGATGAGTGATAAGTCTGAGCACCGATGCCTGGGATAGCAATCAGGAGAGGGAGGGTGGAAGGAAGAGGAGGGAAGAGCAGCATTGTGGGTAAATATATGCACTTCTGGAGGTGATTACCGTCCAAGTAATTAGTTTTTAAATCAGGCAGACGTTTCAGGAACTACTCGCTAGGAGCTGCTTTAATTATTTATACTCCCTTTTATTCTTGTTATTTATAGTCATCCTCTTTGGATGGTGATGTTCTCTGGGTGGGGCTGCTCAGGTGGAACTGGGACCCACCTCCAGCCCAGCCTAGCTCAGCTAAGCTAAGCTGTCTTCTCCTTTCAAGGTTGCCAGGCACCCCAAGAGTCTAGCTGTGCTGGGAGGGGCGGGGGGGCTGAGGTTCCTCCTCTCTCTCTCCCACAGCCAGGAGAAGGGGAGTGAGTGCCCATCCGCTGCAGAAAGCCCTGCTCCGGTCGGTAATTAAACTCTCACTCATCTTCATTTCCCTCATTTGTTAAAGTGAGGCCACTCAATAAGCCATTAGTGCAAGGCCCTTTCTGTCAGCTACAGCATCGTTAGGCAAATTTCCCTTCGAGACAGCTCGAGAGGCTGCGGGCAGGGGAAGCAGATCCTTGCCTGCCTCCTGCTCTGCCCAAACCCTCCCCATCCCCTTCTGCCCTACAGCCAAGGCTCTGGGGAGCGGGAGGTGCATTTTGCAATGGCAAATCCTTCTCCCAGCTAGCATTTTTTTTTCCCACAGCACCACACAAACCCTTGCTCCATTCAGAGCATCTGGCATTGCTGCTCTCCCTTCGCTGACCCCACCTCTCCAGAGCTTCCTAACATCTGGAAGCCATTCCCCACACCATTCCCATGAAGAGACCTCCAACCCCCCAAGCTCCTCCTCTCGGCTAAACAAAAGCTGCCCTTATTGCTGAGCTCGGGTATTTTGCCTGTCTTCCCCTCACCCCAACCACAAACTGTTTCTCAATCTGTCACCAGGACAGCATCTGCCTGGAGAGCCCCAGAGCATCCTCTGCCTCATCTCCCTCCATGGGCAGGGGCAGACGCTGGCATTGAGGAAAGCTGCAAAAAAACCCCTCAAGCACCAGAGCAAGAAAAAAAGACCATAGAGGGCAAAGCTGCTGCAGATCTGTCCAGAAGCAAAGCCCATGGTCCTTGTTTGTAATTATTACATGTTGATTTTTCCCCCCCCTTAAGAGCTTTCTGCTTTGGCTGTGGTTACAACAGTGACACCACCTTGATCTCACTGCTTCTGCCCAACAGGCTCATTTGGCAGAGCAGAGCTGTGGAGGTGAGGAGTGTCTGAGCTAAAGCAACGACAAAACCACAGCACAGCACAAAAAATAAGAAGTGGTATTGCTAGGGATGGGTTTAGCACTGGGGCAAAGGACTCCTCAGCAAACTTCCCTGCAGACCTCACTGGATGCCATACAGGAGGAGCTGCTTCACTGCTCTGAAACACAGGTGCCAGCAGAAAAGTAGACCTGGTTGCCTAGGACCACATCCTGATGGCTTTTAAGTTCATCGCGGGGGGGGGGAGGGAAATGCAACAGACCTGTGAGATATAGACTAAACCACCCGACTGGGCATGCCTTGTCTGTGACATCAGGGAGAAATGTGGTTTTCAGGAAGGTGAGTCCTCAACGTGAAGCCAACTGCCAAGGGCACCCCAAGGGCAACTGCAGCCACAGAAGCTTTTGGAGACCATCTGTCTATGAAGCCAAAGCCACATTTGTGTGAAAGGCAAGCTGCTGCTTGCCCTTCAACTAGGTGCAACCCACTTAATAAAACCCACCAACTGCACTGGAAACAGCTTCACCCCCAAAGCAGGCAGAGGGACCCACCTGCCTCCCTTGCGATTTGCAAGGACACGATGGCCACATTGGGTTGGTCCCCAGGGTGCTCAGCACCAGCAGCTCCAGCATTTTGTAGAGTACCTGGGACAGATCTCTGAGGTATGAAGAGTTAAGGGGGTTTGGAATAAACAAAACCTTCACCCCAATGTAAGCAGAATCCAACAGCTCTGGAGCTAGACTCCTCTGTCACCCCCAGCCCCACGGGGTCCATGCAGCAATGATCACACCATGGCTAGGCAGAGACATTTCCAAACAAGCCTCCTTCTATTTGCATTTGAAACATTTATTTTGGGAAATACATATTAAACACTATTATTTATACAAAAATGGACTAAATTTGTCATAATGCTTATAACCCCCAAAAGGCCATTTTTAATAGATCTGGATGAAGGGTTTTTTATTGTATTATTTTCTCTTTTTTTTGTTTGTTTTTTCTCCCTTCAAAAATAAATCAGGTTACAAAGGAGAAAGCAGTGTGTCTTGCTTGGCCCAGCTTGAGATATCAACTAGAGGGAAAGAAAAAAAAGAAATGAGTTTTAAGATGACATTTTCAGAAGTGCCTCACATGAGATTTTTCTCCCCTTTCATAGTCTTTTAACACTGGAAATATATATTCACTTCTTTTTATTTTTTTTTTTTTTTCAGATACTACACTTTTTTGGGTTTTGTTTTTGCTAAAATATAGCAAGTCAGCAAGTAGATAGCAGTTCTGGAGAGAGCTGTCCTTCCCCAGCAGCTTGGGAACATGAGTTAAGGGGGAGAGTGGATTCTCCTTGCAATGCACACCCTGACACACAGCCTGGGAGGGGAGCCTCTGCAAACCCTCCACTGAGCAAGGTCATCTGGGCAACCTCACCAAGAGGAGAGCAACCTCCTCCTTCCTCCTACTGACCTATGCTGAAGAAGGTGCCTTTGCTCCCCATGGAGACCATTGGGTGGGCTCTGCAGGCACCTTCCAGTGCTGGAGGAGAGGACATGCTGCCAGTTTAGTATGTGCCCCTCCCCACCCCCCAAAAAAGGGTGATTTATAGAAAGTTTTATCCCTTAGAGAGAATATGGAGACTGATGGAGCAGACAACAGAGAGGCAAGCAGGATGGGGGGGGCAGGACTGCAGAGCTCTGCTCCAGGACCACTTGCTCCTGGTGTTATTTAACTGACCCCCTTGCAGGGTCTTGTTCAGTGGACTCATGGAAAGAGGAGGTGGAGGGTGGCAGAGCAGGAGGGGGACCACGGGGCTCAGCAGCCACTGCCCCAAGCCCTCTCCACAGCTGCTGGGCTTGGTCTACACATGCAGAGTCTCCTTCACACAAGGACTGGCAGAACAGGAGCGTGCTACACGTACACAGGCCACGCAGGGGGGGCAAGAAAATAACTACAACAAATAATTAAAAAATACCCAACAGCCTCCTCTGACATAGGGCCAAGCCCAAGAATCACAAGGGGCAGACAGGACAAACCTCTGCCTCCCACCACTGCTCTGCACAGACCTTTCACTCTCAGCCCCCTTTGGACAAACATACTCCGAGCCTTCAGCAGGAGAAAACAACCCCACTCAGCTGAATGAAAAATAAATAGACAAGTGTTCCCAGGACATCAGCCACATCTATGGTCCAAGGGAGAGGGAAAAAGTCTCTACAGAGTGTCACAGGCCTTTTGCAGGCTGCAAGGACAGACAAGGCAAGTCCTCCTTCCCCTCTCCCACGACTATTGCAAGGTAACAGTCTGAAAAGGCACTTCTCCCAAAGCAGGTCACTGCCCGGCCGGGGGTCGGTGACAGGCAAGGTGACACCTAAACACTCCCAGTTTATTGCATGTAGGTAAGGTAGAGGGGTTAGGCTGGGGGCTGGTGGATCCTGGAGGGCTGCAGAGGGCTCGGAGGAGGTGGCTGGAGACAAGGATGGCATCGTCTTGCTCTCTTCATACCGCTGTACCTTGCTTCCGAAGGCTATGTCCACCTGGAGAAACCCTTGCCTTCAATGGACGGAGAAGAACCTCTGCATGGAGGGGCAGGAGAGCTCCCAGGGGCACCCCAACCCTGCAGATCTGCTCCCCTGAGCCCAGCCTTTGCAGGGGGACGGGCCCCAACCCAGGGCTGCTGGACTGGGGGCTAAGAAGAAAACCCATGCCACAAAGCGGGGTGGGGGATGAGCAGTCACCCTGCTCTGCACCACGGAGACGGCGTCTGGTTATTTGGTCAGTTAACACTGGCAGAGGGCTTGGGAGAGGGAGGGGGCTAGGGGAGAGGGACAGTGGCAGAGGATTTATATAAAAATAAAGGGGGGAGAGGGGAGAAAGAGCAAGCGTGAGCGAGCAAGGTCCTGGCTACGGAGCGAGACGGTTACATTTCGTTAGCCACCAGCTCTTTGTCGGTCACGCCGTTGGAGAGCAAGCTCTGGCCCTCGTTGAGCCTCTTCACCCTGTAGGCCTCAAAGTGGATGTTGCTGGTAATATCCTTGATGTTCTGCATGTGTGTCCTGCAGGAAAGGGAGATGGAGGCAATCACACATCGGGCAATTGTGGACAGTCAAGACCAGAAGCCTTCACCTGTACCAACAGCCCCTGTTTGAGAACGTGGGAACCACCCTGGCTCACAGCTTCCATCCAGGAAGATCCTGGTCCTGCAAGTCCTTGGGATCAGGTTTTGTAGCCTCCACAACTAACTGCCAGCAACAGCTCATGTGGGCTGAGTTTATCCTGCAGCCAAATTCAGGAGGAGCCTAGTACCCCCCTTCCAGCAAGCCAACGTTGCTCAGCTTCCCATTCCCTGCAGCCAGGACACCCCATTCGAGAGGGACCGGTGATCACCCAGATCCCATAGTGGCACGATCCTGGGATGCAGAAGGGTCATGTCTTTGCACTAGGGGTAGGACTCTGGGCTGATGGGGGACTACTAAGGCCAAAAAGGCTTCCCAGTTGCTTGCAGGTGAGCTGGAGCCACACTGCATGCTGCCAGTAATCTTGAAGTCTGTCCTGAGCCATCTGCTGCTCCTCTCCTCATTCAACTCAGCACCAGAGCTGAGAAAGGCCTCCTGAAGCCATTGCCCATTGAGTGGGGCCACCAGTCACAGAGGGGCTGCATTGTTGCAGCAGGGTGGGTGAGCACAGCAAAGCAGCAGCTGCTTCAGGCTGGGCTGGGCTGGGCTGGGCTGGGCTCTCCCTTTTCTTTGGATGCCACCTGGTGACCAAAGGCTACAGGGACAGGGCACAGTGCTACTGACCTGATGAGGAGGTCCCGCAGGTAGGCAAACTCACAGTGTGTCGTGTTCTCCACTGGCAGGAAGAGAGAGAAACACATCAGTGTGCATCTGTGCCATGAGTAAGCAACCACTCAGGGTAAGGAGGAGCCTATGGGTCTTTACTAGCATCTGGAAGGCTGAGATGTGGATTTACCCCCATGGTGTAGGACTCAAGAGTCCTCTTTGCTGCTGTAAGACTGGTGCTTTACCCAGATACCTGGGCCAGCTCAGCATGACCAACTGGCTGGTGAGGTCCTTTCCCACCATCTCCCAACAAACAAGGTAGCTCCCAGCAGTGTTTCCCAGAATGACCCCCTGCTTTGGACCAGAGAAAGCTTAGGTGGGCCCCAAACAAGGCAGGGAAGGGGACAGGTTGAATTTGTGCTCTTTGTCAGAAGCATCCTGTGGCATTCCAGGCACATTGGTGACTACTGCTTGGACTGGGGAGGGATGAGACCTCTTGCTGACAAAGGCTGCTGTCATCTGAACAGGAGCAAGCAAGAGTGCTTGCAAGAGGGAAAAATCAAGTGGTGTTGCTCCACCACCACCAGACTGACAGCTCCCAGTTTACCAGGCATTTGAATTTGAAGGACCAATTCCCATTTTTTAATTGTTTTTTCCACCCAAACAGGCTTGAACATAATGCAGAAATGGCAAAATAACAAATAACTCTGTTCTGCAAAGGCCACCCATGACCATGGCTTCATCCTGAGGCATCCCCATGCTGAAGGCAGATGCCATATGCAGAAGGTGAATGGTTTAATCAACCTCCTTAAACTCAGAGCTTCCAGGGACAGAGCACAAGAGGGCACTAGAGCTTTAAGTACACTGATTTCCCTGGCGTCTTTGTTAAGCCATCCCTCAACACAGGATTCCTATTCAGAAGACTCATAAATGAGAGAAACCTATGAAATCAAGTGGAGGAAAATCAGAGGGGTGGCACTGGAAACATGCCAGGGGCAGGGAAATGTGGAGATGTACTGGAGCCAGGAGCCTTCACCTAGCCTTTAATCTGTGATTTACAATGGGGGATCAAAAAGGAAGATGCTGATGGGAAGAAGATGGAAGAAGAAAGAGATCCCATAAATACAGCAGCTAAATGCATGGTGGAGGGTGCAGAATCTGGCCTCAAGACACAGAGGTGCCAGCACTGCACTTGTGTGGCCTCAAATCCAGCCACCAGACATTTAACTGTGCAACCAGCAGAAGCCAGGCCACAAGACACCCAGAAGTGTCCCCTCCAGCACTCAGCAGCCCCCCCAAGATGCACAAAGGCCCAGGAACTCGGCACAGAAGCACTGACCAAGGTCTTTTGAGTCCCCAAACACCGGGGAAGTGATTTCCTTTGGAGGGGCACAGAAGCACTATACACATTTTGACTTCTGCTGCTGGTTTTGGACCTCATCACCTTCTGGCAGGGGAGGGAGATGGGCATAAGAGGTAGGGAAACAAGGACAAGGTACCTTCAATGGTGCCCCACTTGGTCTTCCTTCCAAGGATTCTTCTTCCATTAACCTGGTATTCCTGGTCACTGCCCACCACTGCAAATGGGATCATTTCCTGAGGAAAGAGAAGTACAAGGTTACATTTTCTACCTGAGAACCAGTTATGAAACCATGCCAGTGATCAAAGTCTGACATCAGAGAGTGTTTCATGGGATGAGCTGGTCTTTCCCTGGTGCTCCTGAGCAGTGCTGTCTGCCAGGGAGCACAGGCAGCCCAGGACCTGGGCAGCAGCATCTTTGACAAAAGTGCCCAGGCCAAAACCAGTCTATCCCAGCACCTCAACAGCAGGTGCCAGCATACAGCCAGAGAAAAGGTATCATGATGCTTCCTTGGGTACTGCCCCCAGCATCTGACAACCTGTAGCTCAGTCATTTCCTGATCTAAGGTGGTGTCTTTGTACTTAAGAGTCCCTAGAAGACTTTTTTCCTCCTTGAATTTGTCCAATCCACTTTATTGAGCCAGAAAAGCTGTTAAGCTACTTTCTGTGGCAAGGAACTGAGAGCCACATAACCAAGGTGGCCTACAGGTAAACTCCCTCCCAGTGTTAGGAAGGCTGCTGCCCTAGCCAGGGATGGGCAGGACAAGGGGCCATGGGACCTCCCTACCTCCTAGTTGCTGAGGGCTCCTTTGAGGAACAGTGCTGGGGGAAGGAGAAACAACATGGATGGGAGAGAAAACCTTCCCCAGGTACCTTCCTCACCCTCTTTCTTGTCCCTGCTCTGAGCTCTGGCAGGACCCTTGGTCCTGGGCAGACTCCCTGAACACTGGAAAGAAAACAGGGGTCCTTTTGCAAGAGACACCCCCCCCACCAGGACATCAGCAGGCCCTGGAGCTGCAGGGTCCATCCAAGCACATCCAACACTTGCACTAACCCTGAATTTCTCATTTGCTAGCCGATCTTCAGAGTCTTCATCAAACTCCTTCTGAGGATACACATCAATCCCATTGGCAAGGAGATCAGCCATTATCTAGGAGAGAAGAGCAGAGGAACACATGAAGGAGACATGGGCAGAGGAGCTGGACTCCCACCATGACAGGAGCTCCCAGGTGACCCAAGAGGCTCTCCTGAGCAATACCCACAGGTCACAGCAATGCCCAGCAGCAGCATCTTCTCTCTGCATCTTAACCACTGCATACCTTAGGGAAAGAGATCTGTGTTTAACTGCTACACACCTACCACGTGCTTGCCCTGGAATCTCTGCAAGAACCTGGTGCCAAGACATGGTCCTGGCTGAGAGTGAGATGAAGTTATATGAGCTGGGTGTTGTCTGGGGATTTAAAAAGACAGTAAGACACTACATGCTGCACCAAGCCATGGAGCACACAGCTGCCAGGTGTGTAACCCAAAGTTAAGCATCCTGGTGTTTGCTTATGCTCCTTGGAAAAGGAGTGACAGCAGTGCCTGACCCAAGGGAACAGGGACACAGACAGCTTGGAAGAGTAGCCTGAGGACACTGCCTCTATGCAAAGCAAAGAGATGCTGAAATCTGGTTCCTGGGTGGAGGCTCAGCTCATGGAACATGGAGGATCAGCCTTCTCCAAAAAAGCTGCAAATCCAAACCCCAGCCTGTGCCACCACTTCCTATGGCAATAAGCTCCACATCAACCCTACACTGCAGGCTGACAAAGGATCCAGCCCAGAGAACCCTTTCCCAGCTGGCCTCCCCCCTCCCAATCAGACACACACACTATTTGGGGGGAACAACCCATCAAAGCCACTGGGCATCAGAGCCCATTCCACTAACTCACTGCACAGCTGGCATCAACCTAGTAGCCTGCAGCCAGGCTGCTGCTTCACCATCACCATCCACTTCAATCCAAACCCAAAAAACTACCACCTTTCCAGCTACACCCCAAATGCAGGTGGGGCTCTGCTTTTTGGAAGGATGCACACAGGTGTGCTGGAGCAAAGGGAAGAAGTCCCAGCCTGTGCCTGGACTGACTACCCTCTCATTTGCCCCAGCAGGTCTGGTGGAGGCTGAGCCCCTTGCAGAGGGGGCACTGCAAACACACCAATGTGGCTGCATCTTCTCCCTCCATCTGGAAGGATTTTGGGGGTCTGGTTACAATCAGGAATGTAATTAGAGACAGGGCAGGCCCTTCCTGCACCAAGACAGCACAGAGCAGGCAAGCCAGGCAGTCTCCCTGTTATCTTTCATGACACAAGGATGGTATCAGCAGCCAAGGGCATCCGGGTGACATTTTAGGTCCCAGACTGAGTTTGCACTTCCAGAGGCAGCCAGCCACTGGCAGACATCTGGATGTGTGTGCTTGTAAGCTCTGACCAGATTGAGCAGTCTGCAAAAGCCACTGCAGAGAGCAGATGTGGCACTGAGGACTCTCATCCTCATCCTCATCCTCCCACACCACCTCCTCACAGATCTCCATGCTAACAAGCCGACAAATGACTCCAGCCCAGCCTGGATCACCTCTCAGCCTCAATTCCAGCCATCCTCCAGCTCACTGCTAAGGGAACTGCTTGCAGAGTTTCAGTGCAGCCTCCAAACCCAGACTGGATATTTCTGTGCCTGATCCTGCTCATCAAGAACTGGGAAGACACTGGTGTGGGAAGCTCATCCTCTTCTGCATGGAGGGATTGAACAAACCCTAATGGTTAATGTGCCATCCTCTTCATAACCAGTGGAGGTGGACCTCAAAACTGCCCTTTTGGCAAGACCTCCTTTCACTTCACTTCCCTACAGTTCAGCCTCACAGACCAAGGAGCTTGGTGGCTTGCTCACTTCTGCAAGGCATGCTGAGGCCATCACACCTTGCTGGCACATCCATCAGCTAAATGAATGGATTTACAGCCCCTTACTGAGCCCCAAAGAAGAGCATGTCACCTTTCAGCAGCACCAGCTGTGCATGGAGGAAAGCCTCAGCCTTAGATGGATTCAGATAGCCTCTCCTTGGCTCCTCACCACCAGCTCCCAACCAAGGGGATTTCATGCCTTGCCTTCCCCATAAATCTCACCCTGCTGAGCTCAGCAAACCCACACATGTTATTTTTGCCTGGTTGCTGGTTCAGGATGGGTTTTCCAAGAAGTATGTGCAGTATCTACCTCCCAAAATAACAGGAACCAGCCTGAAAATAACAACAACAAGAAGAGAGAGGAGGCAGGAGAAACAGATCCCAAGACTTTGAGCTCAAAACTTCTCCTGCACTGACAAAGATCCAAGAGAAACACAAGGAACTCCTTGGAGAACAAGACTTTCCTCTGGCCACGTGGGATCGCTCAGAGCTGTGGCCGGAGGAATGCGCTAGGCTCCCAGCCAGGAGCTTGCCTTTCCAACCCAGGGAGCTGGGGAGGGAGAAAGGGGCAGGAGGGGATGGGGGACAAGAGATGAATGAGAGCCTGCAGAAGAGCCACCAGCTCCTTACCCTTTGTTTGAAGTAGTCTCTCTCCTCCAGCGTTAACGTGTCGGCTTTGGCGATCACGGGGACGATGTTGACCACTTTGCTCAGGCGTTTCATGAACTCAATGTCGAGCGGTCGGAGCCTGGAAATGTGGCAGAAAAGAAAAGGGAATTCATGCACTGCTAGTGAGGTGGGGGCTGCTGCAATCCCCCAGCAGAGAGGAGTGTTCAAACACCAGACACAGAGGAGGAATAGCTTTCTTCTGATAGGACAAATAATGACCTTTGCTTCAAAGCACAGCAGCATGTGTCCGCCTCTGAGGTGCTTTGCAGACAAACACTTAAAAGGTTTCCCTTTCAAAGTACCCTGCTACCACCCTGCAAAACCCCGTGAGGTGGGAGGGGGCTTTTATCTCTGCACAGATGCTCAGCCACAGAGGACTGCAGGAACTTGCCCAAAGCTATGTTTGTCCTTGGCAAAGCTGGGATGAGAGCAAGGGCGATGCTGGCCGCGGGGCCAGCCCGCCCACGATGTACAAATCAAACTGGGGAGAGATCGTGGTGTGAAAACTCCTCCAACCCTGGCCAAGCTGTCACCCACTGCCACCCACCATCTGGGAACAGCAGGATGTAGAAATGGCCATGGGTGTGTTTTCACTGTGCTGAGCACCAGCCTGGGGTCGTGCACGAGCCAGGACTGCATCTCATATCCATCGACTGGGCTAAAACAGGCTCTGCTAAGTCTCCAGGGGCTCCGATGGCACAGAGAGATGCTGCTTGTTCCAGAGGGCAAAGATGTCAGAAAATCTCTATGATGAAAGTCTCAGCAGAGGAAAGCTGCAAAGATTGCATAACCCAAATGATCAGCCCCTCAGGAATCCCTCCCTGCTAAACCCTCTTGCTGACAGCGTGGACATGACCTCTAGTGCCACACTGCTCCCTCCACGCCCAAGGGAGGGATGTTGGCTCCCTTGCTGGCTGCAGACAGCAATGATGGCACCTGGCCATGACCCTCTCTCACTCCTCAGTCCTCCATAGAGGTGTTTTTCCAAGCTAGCTAGAGGAAAGCCCTCCATGGGACACCTCCACTTGCTGCAGGTCCCCTTCACTGGATCAGAGGTGATGGGGGACACACACCCATGCAGGACAGTTGAGTAGATGTTGCCTTGAAAGAGGAAAGCTGGAGATCCTAGGGGAAAACAGGGTACAGGAATACCTTCAGGGTGCTCATGCATTAAGGAGCCTGTCTGAAACGAGCCCTTGCTGAAAAGCACACAGGGAAGGGGCAGGAAGGTCAATGCCAAGGTCCTAGAAGGGACACCTCCACTGCTCATACATCCTCATGATCTCTGGTGGTGGCATGTGCCAGCAGGAAACAACAGAACTCATCTCTGCCAAACCTGCAGCAGTGGGAGGGGAAGCCACAGGTTTCAGTGGCAGAGCTGGGGCCAAGAATGAGACCTCTCCAAGAGCAGCCCAGCCCTGTGCCACAAAGCAGAGGCCCATAGCAACAGGGAAGAAACTAAAATAAATGGGGTGGTGACTTAAAATGCCCAGGTGCAAGCAGGCACACAGCAGGAGCCCTGCATGGGGGAAAACAGCAGAGCAGAATGCTCAGGGAGAACATGGCCGAGAGAGCACCTACTGCCAACGTGCTCAAGCCAAAGCCCACCAGGGTATTCTCAGGCCCTCCAAAGGGCTCAGAGACCCCTGCAGACCCAACAAGGCTCCTGCAAACCCAGCAAAAGTCACATGAGTGCAAAGGGGAAGGGGCTGATCCTGCTCCTCAGCAATCACCAGATGGCATTGCCATCCCACAAGGCCACCCCTGGCCGGCTCCAGCACCAACAAAGAAACATCCAGCCCCAGAGAGATCCACTCAGCTCTGGTTGATCTGAAAACAGAAGATCCAGGCTGCTCCAGTGCAGCCAGCACTGCTGAGCCCTTCCCTGGACAAACCCCACTCCTCTCCCAGAGACCAGGCTGGACTGTGCCAGGTGGACCTTCTCCTCACACACTAATGCCACACAGAGCCCAGAGCACATTATTAGCGTGTGGACAAACAAGTTCCTAACACAAACTCAGGAGTCACAGACCACCCTGGGCCCCAGGAAAGAAAGAGTTTGACTACTAAAATGAAAAAAAAAAAAAAAAGAAAAAACCCACAAGGAAACCCCCATGGACACATCTAAGCTGACTTGCTGCTGGCAAACATTGTTTGGAACTCTGCATAATGTATTTCCCAGACCTCCAAGGAAGCAATGCAGTTATGCTCCCTTCCCAGCACACTTCTTTCCCCTCCTCTCTCTTTGCAATTTTTCAAACCATTTTTCCCCCTCTAAAAGCCTCTTCCCTACTGAGATCGTGTTCCTGCCTCTTTCATCAGCTTTTCTTTTAGACTGAAGGCCAGGCTGCATAGGTAACCAATGCAGATGAATTCACAATCAGCCAGACAGCTGAGCTGCAGCTCGACTGACATGCAAAAGCCCTGGTACCAACCTCTCACAGAACAGAGAGAAGGAAGAAATGTTTTTACACAGAGGGTGGCGAGAGCCTGTCCCAGGTTGCCCAGAGAGGTGGGAGATGTCCCATCCCTGGAACCATTCTAGGTCAGGTTGAGCTCTGAGCAACCTGCTCTAGTTGAAGATGTCCCTGCTGACTACAGTGGAGTTGGCCTAGATGACCTTGAAAGGGCCCTTCCAATCCAAACCATTCTATTTTTCTATGATCATTAATTTACAACTAGATACACACACACTTTGGGCTTTGCTGGGAAAGGATGGAAAAGATCTAAGAGAAGTGGATGGGCTGGAGCAGGAGCTGCAGGAACTGCTCCAGCCCACCCTGGACCATGCTGGTTGCTTCCCCACTCACTCTTCCTATGAGGGACCTGGGCACAGGCTATTGTGGCTGGGCACACATTATTTCTGCATTGCCCACAGCCACTGTGCACAGACATGATCTAAGGAGAAGCTTGTTCCTGCTGCTTCCCTTGAAATACCATTATAGGAATCAAAATCCACAGCAAACTGCATTATTTCCTTTTGGTTGTCTCCCAGATCAAACTAGGAGTGAGAATTTGTGCTGTGCATGAAGTAAGCACCAGCAAGCACCCAGCAGCCACCCAGCCCCATGCCCAGGACCTGTCAGCCTGCTCAAGGGACCTGCTGGGCACCCGAGAGGGGCAGCTAAGTGGGGGAAGGAGTCTGTCAGGCAACAGCTCTGGTGCAGGTAGAAAAGGGCCTGCTGAGGCCAGGATGGTGTTTTGGAGTCCTGTTTCAGAGCTGAGCAGTGCTTCCCAGGAGTCAGAGCTGAGATATTTATTGGGTGGCAAAGAGCCAGGATGCATGGCTGCAGCCAAAACCCCTGCCAGCACGTTACTTAGCCCTCACAAACATGGTTTTACAGGAGTGTTACAAGAAGGACAAGGTGTGTGCAAACTAGATGGGCTGCAAAGCCTGCCCCAAGCTCCCTGCAAAGGGAGACAGCAGGAGAAACCTCTCTGTTTAACCCTTGAGGTGCCCAGACTGAAATGGAGTTGAGCAAACCTCCACTCCAGCCTCAGAATCTGCACCTGGTTAACTTGGCCTTTTTATTTTCCCTCCCCTCTTCCTCTCTCTCCTTTTTACATAAGAAGAATCAAGCTGTGTCCAATGAATGACCTGGCAGGCTTGGCCCTGGCTGCCTGCAGTGTCTATGTGCCAGGGAAGGGATGCTGAGTCCTACGCTGTGCCCATGATGAGAGCAGGGAGGGACAGAGGGACATGAGTCACTGCTGCTTTGGCTGCATCATGCAGTGAAGGCAGCAGCTCCCCAAAGGCAGTTCAAATAAGCCCTATGCAAGCACTGTCCCAGGACAGATGGCAACAAACATCCCAGGATGGCAAGCACCAGAGGGCACACAGGGACGGTGCCACATGGGCATGGTGGGGTCCTCTGCAGCTGGATGCAGATGTCCCCAGTGCAGGTCCCTGCAGCATTATGAGGCACTGTCCTTTCCATCCATCCTCTTCATCACCTCCTGGAGAAGCTAGAGACACTGCAGCAAGGACCTCAAGGCCCTTCCCATATCCTTCTGCAAGGGACCATGGACCCCAGTGAGGGCACAAACCTGCACTCAGCCTTGTGCAACAACCCCATGACACGGCCTCCCAAATCATTGTCCTCCAAAATGAACATAGTCCTCCACTACCAGCACTGCTGCACAGCCCAACCCAGCAGGAGAGGTGGCCATGCCACTCATTCATGTACCCAGATCATGGGCAGCACCAGGAAAAGGCCTGTCCTTGATGATGAGAAATGAAACTTGGTCTTCACAAGAGAGCACAAAGTAAACCCAATGGCTGCTCGAGCTCACAGAGAAGCAAAAATTCCCACTAACTTCTCCCTCCTGGTGGGGTTTGTCCCCTGTCACTCATTCCTCAGCTTATCTCCACTCCTTGGCAGGAGGAGACCAGTGAGCCAGAGGCCAGCTCTGACACCAGGGCAGGAAATCACAGCTCCCAAGCCATAGCCAGAGGGCAAGCGCCATCTCCAGCTGGACTATCAGGCTACAGAGGAAGGAGGATCATTGCAGGGCTCAGCAACAATGGCCTCCAACTGCTCTGCTCGCTCAGATATTGGAAACACATGTTTGTTGGGGAGGAAGGAAAAAAAACCCAGCAGAATATCCACACAACTGCTGTTAGCCGGCGGGTGAGAGAAACCAGAGCACACGGCTGGAGAGGCTCCGGCGGGGGGCACAGGGAGGGAGCTCAATGCTGCCACCCACACAGTGCAGGAGGGGCAGCTGCCACCACCCCAAATCGGCAAGCTCTGTGCAGGTAAAGGGAGCTGCAGAATCTGAGCATTGGACACACTGTGAAGAGTTAAAACAGCCAAAGCATGAGCAAAAGCTTGAGCGTAATGCTGCAACACCCCAAGCTGTCCAGGCAGGGTCTGCAGATAGGGGCTGAGATAAGCAGGCTGAAGACACTAGACTGGCCTAAAAATGTCATCTCCCTTTGAAATGTTTTCTGCTTTATCATATGGAACCATAAAGGTTTCAGCATCCCCTCTGCTCCCCATCACAGCTGGTTACACAAGAGGAGCATAACTGGCTCATGCAGTCACTCTCTTCCAGTGAAAGATGCATTTTTGGTCTGCCCACTGACAGAAGCAAAACAAAGTCTTTTCTATTGGAATAAATCTCTACATGGGGAAGAGGAAAAGGCTGACAGTGCTGGCAGCTTAAGTTTACTTTTGAAAACAGACCCGAAAAAACCTGCCCCCAGACAGAGGCAGAAGTGGAAGGAACTGACACAAATCAAAATGGAACTTAGGTCTTGTTTTATGTTGTGATACTTGAAGTCCTATTTTTCAAGAGGCTTTAAGCACCCCAGATTTTCAGTGTGGGCTACATGCCTAGGAAAGAGAAATAAAAAAGGGGAAAAAAAAGGTAAAAAAATAGAACAAAATCTGAGCCTTTGATGCTGTCACTTGAGAAGTGCCAGAGTCAGGAGAGCTCTGCAGTCAACCAACCTACAAAATACCATTAAAGGGTGAGGGTGTTCACTCCCCCAGTAGCACAGCTTCTCCCCTTACAAGGGCAGGGGCACAGCAAAAAAAACCCCTGATTATTGTTCTGTTTGCCAAGGCAGCATTTCTATCCAGTTTGAGAGCTCAGGGGCTGGCA
Source organism: Galbula dea (assembly GCA_013399015.1). NCBI lineage: Eukaryota > Metazoa > Chordata > Aves > Piciformes > Galbulidae > Galbula > Galbula dea. Next base: position 341,592 of record VWZX01001675.1, on the reverse strand, counting down.
TCCATCCTCAGCTGAGCAAGCAAGGTGACCAAAGCAAAGCAAGAAGCTAACCAGAGCTGAAGGAGGCTTTTGATGGGCCCTTGGAAGAGGAAACACCACAATTCTCTGGGGTACAGCAGCTCTGCTGTGTTATTGCCAAGGTTCCAGATGCTACACCCCTAGGAAGGACAGCTTCATGCTGTCCTCAAGCTCCTCAAGACCCCAGGAAACATAGGGGGATCCCAAGGATCAGCACAAGAAAGACATGGACTTGGTGGAGCAGGTCCAGAGGAGGCCACAAAAATGATCCAAGGGCTGGAACCCTCTGCTGTGAGGACAGGCTGAGAGACTTGGGGTTGTTCAGCCTGCAGAAGAGAAGGATCCAGGGAGACCTTACTGCAGCCTTGCAGTACTTAAAGAAAGCTAGGGACAGACTTTTTAGAAAGGTCTGTTGGGACAGGACAAGGGGTGATGGTTTGAAACTAAAAGAGGGAGATTTAGACTAGATACAAGGAAGAAATGTTTTCACATAGAGGGTGGTGAGAGCCTGTCCCACATTGCCCAGAGAGGTGGGAGATGTCCCAACCCTGGAACCATCCCAGGACATGTTGGCTGGGGCTCTGAGCAACCAGATCTAGTTGGGGATGTCCCTGCTGACTGCAGTGGAGTTGGACTAGATGCCCATTGTGTGTTTCTGTGATTCCAAGGACTGAGACCAAAAGCAGGAGAGGGAAGCCCCGAGGGTCTGAGCAAGCAGAGCAGAGCAGAGCACGTACGAGTGGCCGGTGGCTGGGATGAAGTATATACAGCAGTGCACGCGCGTGTCAGGGATCCGTTTCTTCCGGTTAATGTTGATTTCCTCTTGCAGGTACTTCTCATATTGGTCATTGATGAACTTCATGATGGGCTGCCAGCTGCAGAGAGAGAGGAACATGGGATGATGGGTTTGTCTAAGGGATCTGGAGCACAATGAAACTCCCACCTGGCCTGACTGACACAGAACTAGTGATGCTCAGCATCTTACAGACTCCCGTAGAACACAAACCAAAACACTCTCACATGGGGAATGTCTGAGCTCCTGACAGCTCCCATTCACACACTAACACTGGGCAGCAAGGGAATCACAAACCTAACGCCTTCACTGCTTGGCTACTCCATGCACTGCAGCAGGAGGGGATTTACTGGCTGGTTTAGGCAAGCAAGTGCCTAAAAAGTCATCCCTTCTCTCCTCCTGGACCTGGCTGCTGAGCAGAGCAGGGCTAGAAGCATCCCCTGGCTCCTTGCATGGCATCAAACCCATAAGCCCAGCCCAGCTTGTGGTGAGGAGAAGACACTTGCTGTCAGCCAGCCACTGTCCAGGGCCTCCTGGCAGAGTTCAACCTTCAGAGCCACACAAGTGATGTCCAGGGACTGGTCATGCTGGCACACAGCTGCTCCCAGCCATGAACAAAGGCTGTCTCATGCCCAGAGCAGCAGGATGTTTGTGCACTCTCACAGGGTCCAGGATTAGCCGCAGAGAGCATCGCACCACATTGTCACACACCACAACCCTCTCTCCTGCTCCCCATGGAGCAGGGGTGGCACACGACCAGGCTACGGCCCTCAGCACCAGCTTTGGGTCAAAATGCTCTGGGTCTTGGCCACCTTCCCTCTGCATTGGTCCCCACATCAGCTCAGGCACCTCACCAGTTCTCGTTGTTGATGTGGTCTCCAAAGCCTGGCGTGTCAATGACTGTCAGTTTCATGCGAACTCCCTTCTCTTCAATCTCTGAAACACAGAGGAAAGCTGGTGAGTGAGGCAACCACTGACGGGTGCTTTGGCCAAGCCCACCCTTCCAAAATCAGCTGGAGGGCTGGAGCTTGTTCCCAGCAGGGTGAATGCACCTCCACAGCTTCTAACAGGTACAAATATGCCCTAAATGGGATGCGGCACCACATTTGTCCTGAAATGCTATCCCCCACAACCATCTCACTTGTTCCCTTCCATCACAGTAAATCAGTGCTGGTTAATAAATTAAAAGATGATGTTTTCTCAGCCCTGCAAGCATCTGTGGATGGTAAAAACCCCCTTAGAGAGATGAGTGTGGAAGTTCAGTGGAGGTCCACAACCCCCTGCAGGCCCCTGGAGGCACAAGACAAGGGCAGGACCAAAAGCCCCAGCACTAGGTGGGATGTGCAGAGCCTCACCATGAGTGATGGATTTGATTTCAATGGTCTTGGGGATCCGCTCCTCAGAAGTTGGCTGCACAGACTTCCGGCTGATTTTGGATTTGAAGAGGGTGTTGATTAGCGTGGATTTCCCCAAGCCACTCTGACCTGCAAGAGAGCCGGAAAAAGCACAGTCAGCACTCGCTCGTTTCTAGGCTAGTTTGTTCAAGGGCCAAGGGGTGGGGATGATGAGGGACTCAGCCTGCACCTAATCTGTAGGAGAGAGGTATGAGGAGGGACAGCTGCTTCCCTGCAGCCTCCCTAAGGAGCTCGAGTCCATCCCAGACAGGAGGATGCTGAGGGCAGCAAGCACCTTCCCTGGCTCCAAAGTAGCCAGCTGGCACCCAGTTGAAATCACAGCAACTCCAAGGAGAGGCAGACACTGTTGGGTACGTTTTAAGGGCTGTGGTGACACTTGGCAACCCTGAAGAAGGGCACAGAGACCAAGAAAGGAGCATCACAACACATGTGTGCACCCTCCTGCAGCCTCCCTTGTCCAGCTCCACAGGGAAGGCTTAGGAGCAGCTTGGCAAGCCCTTAAGGGGACAGGATTAACACCAGCAGCAGTCTTCCAAACCTCAGCCCTGCAGCATCTGCTGCTGTGTCCCTGCTGGACATGCTTTTGCAATTGAAGCAGCTGGCTGCACAGAACTCTTGAAGCAGGTCTAGGCCAGGAGCTCCTCCAACTCCCACAAAAAACATCACAGGAAGCACAACAGATTCCACAACTTCAGGAAATTCAGCTTTTAGAAGCATTTTCATGCTTTGTATCCCAGAGCTGAGGTCGATCAGTGCAGAAAGGACAGCTGCAGCTCCCAGCTCTCCAGACTGGTTGTCCCAATAGCTCAGAGAACCATTTTTTTCCAGGGCAAAGAAAACAGCAACTCCTCAAACCCCAGGTAGTAGACATTTGGCTTCAGAGTAGATATTCTGTGTCCCCTGCAATCACTGCAGAGCTCCTGCACACACCATGAGGGCCCTTCAGCCCCACTCTGCCAAGCCATATCACAGCCAGCTATCATTGCACTGCCATCAGCATGGCCCAAGCACCACAGAGCACAGAATCATGGAATAGTTTTGGTTAGAAGAGACCTTCAAGATCATCAAGTCAAACCATTAACTCAACACTGCCAAATCACCACTAAAAATGTCCCCCAGCAGCACATTTTCATGTCTTTTAAACCCCTCCAAGGGTGGTGACTCCACCACTGCCCTAAGCAGCCTGGGCTAGGGCTTGACAACCCCTCTGGGGAAGACACTTTGCCTAATATCCATCCTAAACACCTCATCCCCAAGGGCACCCTGCGAGGTGCTGCTCCTCCTGCATCCCTCCCCACTTCTTCTGGGAGGGCCAGGGCTCGACTTGTTTATGCTGCCACGAATTCCCCAGCTTGTAAACAGTCAGCCCAGAGTCTGCCAAGGGAAGAACAATGTTTTCCAGCCGCGCTGCAGCATGGGCTCTCATACCACACACAGTGCTGCCAGGCCCTTTCCTTCACATCCTTCCACAGCTGCAAAGCAGAAAGCTGTGGCACAGCTGGGTGCCTCTGATGGCAGGGAAATGGGGGCTCAGCTCCTGCAATCTCACTTGTGGATTCTCAGGATCACTGCTGCCATCCCTCTGTCCCAGGAGTGCCCTTCCACTGGCAGCAAAGGGCTGAGTTTGTTAAAAAACGTTCCAAGAACTGGTTCTGCAGTGACCGGGTTCACAGCCACCTCCCAAGCCAGGGAGGCCTCCCCATAGACCAAGCTGTGTATGAAAGGATCAAAATGGGAAAGGCAGAAAATCAGCAGAGCTGATTCTTGTAGCATTGTTGCCTGAGCTGCACAGCACAATACAAGAAAACTCACAAGCAGGAACTTTACCCAAATTACTGGAAATACTAACAAAGATGAGGGGGCTCTGGTATTCCAGCAGCAGTGGAAGCTCTTCAGCCCTAAGGTGCTCTCTGACTGCTTAATCCAGTGCAAGGCTCCCATGAGAGCAGGCAAGGAGAAACCTGCAAGGCTCTGATGAGTCCCCAGTATCCCTCAAAGTCTTCTCCTCTAGGATGTTCCTACAGATAACACACTCCAAGACATCATGTCAACAGCTTTAATGACAGCTGAACTCAAGCCAGCTCCCTGGGAGCAGGGTTCACTGCCTCCTAAGGCAGAGACCTCAACGCTGAACCCGAGGAGACTCCAGAGAGGACAAACATTGTCGCAGAAGAACAGAAACGACTCGCTGAGCACGTTGTGGGCAGCTGGCACTGGTGGAGAACTCACCCACGACCATGATGTTGAACTCAAACCCCTGCTTCATGGCTTTCCGTCTCATCTGCTCCAGGATGGCATCGATCCCCACATAGCCAAAGTCTGCAGCCGGTTTCTCCGGCCGCGTCGGCACCGGCTGCTTGGGGCCAGCATCCCGCGGAGCGTCCGTCATGCCGGGTGCGTGGCTGGGAACTGCCTCTGGACCTGCAGAGGCAAAGAGAGGGTGGTCAGAGGGGCAGGCAGTGCCAAACACACCTGGATGCTGCTCCTAGCAGGGAATTAAAGGAGCTGCTTGTTGCAACCAAAGCAGGAATAAAGCATCTGTGGGGATTCAAGGCACTGGGAGGCTAAGTGAGAGGATGAGGGATGTGGGACCCTCCTTCACTTATAATTAGGTTAAATTTGGGATTTCCCTTCTTAATTTACTGGATTCACCTTAACCCCTGCCCACATCACCAAGCCTGCTGAAGCAAATGGATGTTGCTACAGGGGTAGTAGGCACACTTGCTCCCACAAGCAGCCATCTGTCACTGCAAAGAGGGGCCCAGCACCAAAGAAGTCCTTGGCACAAGTCTGGGAGATTATGTATTGAGTGACAAAGGCTTTTAGCCACAGAGCCCTGTGCCCAGGCACTGCCATTAAGGGCTTGCAGAGCCTGCCCACTCCTCCATACTGCTGTCACCACAGCACTACGCAGACTGCTGGTGTGACTGCCTCACCACCACGTTTTGGAGAACCAGGTGGCTTTGCAGACACAGAAAAGTCCTTGGCATCTACTGACACGTGCACTCCTCGAGCTCCACCTAGGCTACTGGCCCCAGCTTGCAGAAAACACAAAGCCCAAAATACCTGCATCAAAACAGGTCATGTCAGACAACACCCACGCAGCCACCAAGCTTTCAAGATCCTGCTCTAAATCTGCCTAAGGAACCCAAACTCTTTGGATTTCCACAGAGACAGGGTCCTCAATAGCTCCAGGTTGGCAAAGCAAGTAAACCTACACCTTACTGCCTCATGTAACACCTTCAGAACCAAATTCGGGGAACCATCCACTCCCCCCAGGCAGCAGGCAGGAGCAGCAGCTGCCAGGAAGGATGAACTGCCCCTGATGTGCCACTGGGCAATGCAAGCTTCTCCCACTCAGCCCCAGCTGCTCCACATTGCCTGCAGTGGACACAGCAAATATCCAGAAAGCAGAGCATACACAAAGTCAGCCTGGTCCTTGAAAGCTCCTGGAGGTAACCCTCCTGCAGGGCAAGCTCCTCAGATGCAGACACAAAGAAGCAGGTTTTAGGAAAACACACCCTTTCCACCCCAGGCTGCTGCTGCTCAGTATCCAGATCCCTGCAGCCATCAGGCTAAGCAAGCATTTTATTTTCCTTAGCTTTTTGCAACACTTATTTTTTTTATTATTATTACTTGTTTTATTATTAGTAGTAAAAAAGTTATTACTTGCAAAGGGCTTATTGCAGAGTTCTCATCCTCACTACTTCAAACAGGAACATGGCTCTCAACTTATCTCCTCACCCTATTGTCACTTCTGCCCTTCGATGAGGTGCTGCCCGGTTTTCCCTCCCTCTCTCCCTCCCTCTGAAGGGATTTATCTGTAGAAACGTGGCTGGCCCAAAGGGGCTCCACCAAGCTCAAGCCCATCACCCCTTCTCCAGTGAGGGGCAGGAGCAGCATCAGCATCGGTGTGCCAGGGTCTGCAAGGCGGAAGCACTCGTTTCCTGTGAGCACAGCACATGCTCAAATATAGCCCAAGCAGGAAAAAGAAAAAGATATAAAAATAATAAAAAGCAAACCCAGAACTGATCCCAAAGGCAGTTGGGTCACTCTGAAAACTTTTTCAAACCCTCAGTCCCTGGCTCTGCAGCCCAAAGTCACAGAGCTGCTGGAGAGCAAACACACCCCAGCTGACACAGCGGAGAGTAACAGGCTCCTCCTGGGGCACACAGAGACCCGGGCTCTTGTACACCTGGCACCGTGCTGCCAATGCTGCCCCTTGCAAAGCAGCGGGCACAAGGTCATGCTGCAGATCCCAAATTCACCCTGTTCCAAAATGGCATGGCCACATGTGGAAAAAACAATATACCATGGGGGAAAAAAATGCCTAAATCATGTGGAAAATATGGTGCTACCAGCAGCAGTGCTGGGTTAGGCAACAGCTTCTTTAGCTCTTGCAGGCATCACTCCCATGGCAGGAGAGTCTGAAGCAAGCTGGTCCCAATGGGACAGGACAACAGCCTGGGACGTGGGTGCCCATGAGGTCCAGCAAAGTGCACAGAGAAGTTAAGAAATTAAACAAATGGAGCAGAAAGCCACCCTCTGCTTGAGGTAAAGGCCAGGAGCATCCACGACACCTCCTGGCTGCTGGTCATCCATCAGGCTCTGCTAAGGAGCAGCACACAGAGGGGCTGACCCCCTCCCTGGGCAGGGGGTGTGCAGGCAAACCTGTCCCCAGCACAGGGAGCAGACACTACTGTGCTGCCTTGCCACGTTGCTTTCAGCATGAGGAAGAGGGCTCAGGGCTGCCCAGAGCCAGCGGAAGCGTGGGGCTGTGGCTGGGGGAGGTTTGTCAGCATGGAGCAGGCAGTGCCCAGGATGCACACAAGCAGCACAGCCAGCAGCACAGGTCACACTGCTTTAGCTTGCCTGCAGGGGGTAAAAGTGTCTGGAAGGACATTTTCTTCCAGCACGTGGCTCCTCTTTGGGAAAAAAAAAAACCAAACTAAAAATGAAAATACTGCAACTAGGAGTGTCTGCAGGCCAGCAGGCATGAAAAGACAGAAAAGCCCTGGCAGCACCAGCAGATTCCCAAGGGCAATGCTACAACTCAGACCTTCACTTTTCTTTTTCACTTCCCAGCACTCAGTTGGTCTTTTCCAAGCAAGGAATCCAGCATCCCACTTGGCTCAGTAGAGGCAGGATGTGGCCAAGTTGTAGGACCACTCCATAGCACAGGCGCACAGGGATGCTGTGCTGGGTGCCAGGGAGCACCTCAGGCAAACGCTGTCTAAAATAGAAAGAACCTAGAAATAAATTGGAGCAGAAGTGATGGCTGCTCAGGACGCACCAAGGGCAGACTCTGTACTTGTCTGACCCATTGTGCCCTCTCTGCAGGGATGGGGCCAAGCCTGCAGAGCTGTCGGTGTCAGCATCGCAAAGCCAGCCCTTCCAGAGTGCTGCAAGGAGGGATGGAGGAGGGACAGTAAACACCCAAAACTGGCAAAAATTCCTGATCACCACCAGGTCCCTGTCAAGAGCTGGAGCAGACCTCATGCACCATTGCTTCACCAGTGCCACCATAACACAGCTGCATGTCCCTCCTGTGGGGAGGGAGGCTGGGGAAGAGCACAGGCTGCTCGCTTGGCTGGTGGAGCAGAGAGCCCAGAGCCTGCAGCTCCCTCCAGCTCAAGTGTTCCTGGATAAACATGAAGCACGTGGGAAGACGTGCTTGTGCCATATTTAGACCTCCTCTGCCAGGGAAACCCTCTCTGTGCAGGCACGGGAGAGGTGGAGACCATCAGGGCAGGGCTGCACAGTGGGAACAGCCCCAAGGCTTCAGCTTGGGCACCAGACTGACTCAGGACAGCTGCTCCAAAGCTGATTTTGCCAAAGACTCCAGGCTGCTGCATTGTAATTGATGCACATCAGACACAAGCCAAACCCAACATCTGCGAAGCAGCAGATGAAAGGCACCCTGTGGGGAGGGGAGCCCCGGGGAGCCCCCCAAGGAGCTCCCTGTTGTCCCATCCAGCTGGATGCTGTGCCGGGGTAGCCGTGGGATGGGCTCTGTGAAACGCTGCTAACAAGGGGCTGCCAGCATCCCAAGGGGTGCTGCACTGATGCCACTTGGCTGGTTCAGCAATCGAGGTCAACTGTGGAAAACACAAGCTGTGGGCTCTACCAAAATTCTGAAGCCCAGGACTTGGAAGTCCTCATCCAGGATTTGGTAAAGGGATCTGTAGAGACTGGTTTTTTTCCACTACAGATACACAAAGGTTAAATAACCCTTGCAGAGGTTGAACTGGGAAAGTCTTGCTCCCCAGCTCCCAGCTAGACCCAGCAGCTCTGGGCTCTGCTCCTGTGATGCATGGGGAGCATGTAGCAGGATGCTCTGTCGAGGCAGGGGTTAACAGCTCGAACCTTGCCTTTTGTGGAGTTATCAGTGATGGAGGAGAGAGGGTTAAGCTGTTGAAGAATGGTAAAATCTGCCTCACTCCACAAATTCCAAAGTATGTCTGGCTAAGTCATTGTTCTGTGGCAGACAAAGTAATTAGCACTGATAACTTACCTAAGTGGTGGAGATGAGGACTGTTGAGGTGGCACATCTAGGCCATTAACAGATGACTGCCAGCCAAGCACTTTATACTATAAAAGCCCAGTCCCACTTCTCGACTGTAGGAACTTCTGATACACCTCTCCTAAGGGGTGCAGATATTTCTCCTTTGGAGAGGATGCTCCCCAAGGTTACTCCTCGAGGTTGAGAGAGAGAGATATTCTCCCATGGTCATCAGAATGGGTGATTGACATCAATTGCTACTTAATTATTTTGCTAGCTTTAATACTGTTGCTTGAGTATTGCTTGAATGAATTGTGCCCTGTATTAGTAAGTGATGCCTATCTGCTGTGTGTAATTCTGATTAATGCCTTTCTTCTTCTTTAGTGTTTCTAGTCAATATAAATAAACTATTTATATCAATACATTTGGTTTGCCATCCTTATCCTGTGGGACACAGTGATATAAAGATTCAATCACACCTACATAATCTCTTAGACATAAACCGTTGACCAAGTCTGGGACTAGGATTGGACTCAGCCACCCCTAGGCTTCTCTCTCAGAAGCAGTTTAGAAAGCAAGGGAATCCCTTCTGAACCTCCTGACTCAGCAGGAGTTCCCTTAACAAACTTTGTCCAAAGCAACCACTTTGGTCCACAACAGAGCAGGGTGTTGGGATTCAGGAGGACAGAGTTGATCCTGGAGCAGGGCTAGTCACGGACCTGATGCTCAGCAGCTGCATGGAGCCACTAAAGAAAGGCCAGGAGGAACCTCTGCCACTGCCACCCCTCAACAGATTCAAACCATCCCCACACTATATGGATGCACAAGAAATCAATGCTGGGTAAACCAAAAAACATCCCTCAGAGGCAAGGACCATCAAGCATTTGCCACCTTTTGATGAGTCTCTAGACAGTTCTACAGAGCTACAAGTCCCCAGAAGAGCAGGATGTGGCAGTAGGGATAACCCCTGTTCCCTGCACACTGTAAAAATGGAAACACTGTAGGATTGCAGATTTGTTTGATGGGTTCACACAAACACAGAAAGAAATTCACAGCAGCAAACAGCGGTACAGCAAGGAGAGAAAACACAACTGCTTCCCAGGGAGCTGAGTGCCCAGACATTTTTTCAAGGGAGCAGTGGAGAATCACAGAATCATTAGGATTGGAAGACACCTCCAAGATCATCAAGTCCAACCATCAACCTATCATCACCACGCCACTAAACCGTGTCCCTAACTACCACATCTAGATGTTTTTTAAACACCTTCAGGGATGGTGACTCCACCACTGCCCTGGGCAGCCTATTCCAATGCCTGACAACTCTTTCCATGAAGAAATCTTTCCTAATATCCAATCTAAACCTCCCCTGGTGCAACTTGAGGCCACTTCCTCCTGTCCTCTCGCTGGTAGAGACACCAACCCTCATCTTGCTACAACCTCCTTTCAGGTAGTTGTAGAGAGAGATAATGTCTTCCCTGAGCCTCCTCTTCCTCAGACTAAAATTAACTGGGTTTTCAGTTTTAGGTAGCAGCATTCTTAACAAATCATGCCTGTAGGTGTAACAGAGATTTTTTACAACCAGAGTGAATTTCTGGTTCCTGGTTAACAACAGCCAACCGGCAGGACTGAATCATGCACAGCCTCATATGCACACTGAACCAGTGATCACGAGCAATGGAAACAAACCCAACATGTGGAGGAGCTGGAAAAGCCACAGCTTTCCCTTCTGAGTGGACAGGAGGAATTGGCAAAGGATGGGAGGGAGGCAGCAAAGCTGGGGCTGGATGCAAACCCAGCATGGCCCAAGCACCACTGCTTTACTTGGCTGCTCAGGCAGAGCCACCGCAGGATCTCCAGCTGCTGAACACAGCCAGTCCATGCTGGTCCCACAGGGATGTGTGGGTACCAGAGAATGCAGTCACAGCTCGGTCCAAAACTGCACACCCTGCAGCACCAAACTGTAACTAAGGGACATTTCTATTATTCAATTGCAATCATCTGTGCCTGGCTGGCACAGCCAGGCTCGAGCTGGAGCATGTCCCTCACATCCCTGGTCACCAGGCTATGATTTCAGGCTGGCCACCAGCCCAGGTCCACCTACCAACCGGTTATGTTTCAGTCTCAGCTTGCATTTCCACCCGGGTGCCAACAGACACAACACAGAAATAGTAGAGGATGCTTAACTACACTTCGTTAGACAGAATCGACCCAAGAGTTGTCAGAGAGGTGACCAGCTACCTCCTGAGTATATGAGATGCTCCAGGCTCAAAGTCTTTTGTTCATAACAGGGGATAAATCTATTTTCAGAGAGCAAAAAAGAAGGCTTTGGAGAGAGTGCTTCAGTAGGTGACCAGGCAGGGCCACAGTGTCAAGCCATGTGCACACACCACGTCCCTGCTTGCAGCATGTGCTTCCCCCTCCCCACTCCGGAAACAGTCCTCCACAGTTCACCCCTCCCTTGCTCTTTCATTGACAAGAGATGGATGCTCCATTGCTGCTTTCCTTCCCAGCTTAACCCTCCTGCTGCCGCAGGCTCCAGTCACAGATGTTTCTGGGCCGGGATGCAGCAAGCTGGCCCCAGAAGTCAAACCTTGGTGCCAGGTTCTCCTGAAAGCAGCTTCACGCACTCCCAAACTGCTCCCTGTGACCATCCTGGGACCACGAGCACAAGCCCTTGTGCCACCTCAGCATGCTCCAGGTACAGCACAAGGCCAACCACCGCCTGTCCCCAGCTCAGACATGTGCCACCCTTACAGGGGCCAGCAGTCATACATCCTCATTTCTCTAACCACGTGAGGCAGCAGCTCTAAACCACTTACAGAGACCTGCAAGGAGTTGTTAACGCTGCTCTCTTCCTGTTTGCCCACAGAAATTTAAAATGAAGGAGATGATCATAAACAACCTAAAGTCTTGCCTGCTCCAGTCTTGCAAACCAAGCCCGATGCCTTGGGCACATGGATGTCTCTGGCCACATAGCCCCGACAGTCTCCTTGTCTCCCTCTGGTCCTTTTCTCCCTCCCTAAGCAGTTTTCCCTGGAGGTGGAGCAAGGTCTGACCCCAGGACCAGCCCTGCCTCGCTGTGGACAACCCCATGGCAGGGCAACTCTCCTGTGCACCAATGCCACCAAAAGCTACTCCATCAACCAGCCCCACACAGCGAAACCCACCCTCGCTTGGGTGCCTGTGTCCAGGGGAGTCCAAGGATCCCCATAAAGCTGATTCCCCTGGTGGGTGGGGAGGAGATCCTCTCCCAACCCCCAGTCCACCCTGGGCGATGATGTTCAGCACAGGAGGGATGTAGAGACTCTTCCCACCCCTAGGCAAGAGATAGCATCTCTCACCCATCACCCTTCTCTGAGGAGCTCTGTGCTTTGAAAACAAAGAGGCAGCACTCGGCAAACTCAGCTTGCCCAAAAAGCCTTGCAAGGAGGAACATGTCCCACCACAGCCCCGCACGGACACCCAGGCACGGGCACCTGTACCTGGCAGGGCTTGAGTGTGCCCAGAGCCACCGTGCTGGAGCCCACAGTGACCTCCCACCCCTGCAGAGTTACTGGCTTCTGCAAAAAAACCCCAACCTAACACTCAAGGCGGTGGCACCGGGGCTGCGGCAGTGTGAGGTATGGGGTAACCAGTGCCTGAGGAGGGGGTTACATCCAGCGGGGGTTAGTTTAACTGCATCTTTTTCCTCTCCTTTTCTTTCTTTTCTTTTCCCCTCGCTTCCCTTCCCTTTTTATGGTTTTCTTTCCCCCGTTTTTGCCTTCTTTTCCCTTTTTATTTATTTGTTTGTTTGTTTTCTCTTGTGTTTTGAGAGACAGGGCGGGGGATTTTTTTGTTTCTTTGTTGGTTTTCCTTTTCCAAAGGTAAACGCGTCGCAGCCCCTCCCCAAGCCGGTTCCTGGGGGGCAGCAGGAGCAGGGCGGGCGGAGCCAGACCCCGCAGGAGGTGCCCCCCGGACACAGCCGCTATTCATCCCCGGACAATGCCGGCATCGCGGCCAGGCTGCTGCCGAACAAGGGCCCCTCTCTTGTGGGGCGCAGGGCCGGAGGAGGGCTGCGGGACGAGACCCCCAACCCTCCCCCCGCCCGCACTCCGGTATCCCCTTCCCCGGCACCCCCGCACTGCGGTCGTCGGAACCGACGGGACCCCCCACGCACACACGCTCTCAAGCCTTCCCCCAAATAATTCCCCCCCCCCCAAAAAGCACTTGCCCCTCCAACTAGTCTCCGTTCTGCTGCCCCCCGCCCCCGGGCACCGGCACTCACCCGCGGCAGCAGCGGCTCCGGCAGGCAACGGCTCCTCCCCCGCCACTCTTCCTCCTCCTTCTCCTCCTCCCCCTGCAACCCGGCCCGGGGGAGATGGAGCCTCTTCCCGCCCCAGGGCGGTTTCCATCCCCCACCCAGCCGCTGCCAGCCCGGGGGGAGGTGTGTAAGGGTCTAGGGACGATGCGCAGCAGCACGTCCCACCCCGGCCCTGACTTCCACCGAGAAAGAGCGAGGTTGGGACAATCTCAGCCGCCCCAGAGCAGTTCCATCAGCAGCAGATCCCATCGGCCATCCCACTGCTCCAGGGATGAAGGGACAATGGGCACGTCCCCATCCCCAGCACATAAAGAATCACAGAATGGTTGAGGTTGGAAGGGACCACCAGAAGTCATCTAGTCCAACCTCTAGCACATCCCTTTTGGCACTGAAACTTGACTTTTCCTTTCAAGCATCCTGAAATTCTCTCAGCACAGCCTGAATCCAGTCTCCAGTGGGTGTTAACGCTGCTGACCATGGGCTCACTTGGCTCTGCAGCTGTTTGAAGACCCTTGGGTCACATCTCACATCCGCCAGGGACGAGACAGCAGCCTACACCCACGGCCTGACCGTTTTTTAAAATCATGTCAATTAAGCTGAATAAAGATATTATCTGCCTCCACAAGCCCCTCCTGTCACAGCTTCACCACCACCTCTCTCACACCAGCAGTAGGAGGGAAGCAGCTCTGTGGGCTGCCCCACTGGGCCCTGCTCCCACCAGCAGCCCAAGGTCCCAGCCCATCCTGGTGTGGGTCAAAGCCCACTCGGTGCTGTTCAGCAGTGACACTGGCAAGTCCTGGGCAGCAGGCATGGAGAGTTCACCACTGCCTACACAGCTCAGGCTGAAAGGCCAGGAGTAGAAGAGGTTCCCCTTTCCCTCACAGCCAGGATGCAAAGCCTCTTTTGGACCCCTGGCTCTGACATGTTACTTTGACTCATCCTATAATCTAGGGATACTTTCCCCCCTTGCTTCCTGCAGTTCTCAGAATCATAGAATCATTTAGACTGGAAAAAAACCTTTAAGACCATTGAGTCCAACTGTTAAACAGCAATGCCAGGTCACCATTAAACCATGTTCCTCAGCACCACATCTAGAAGTCTTTTCAGTCCCTCCAGGGATGGTGACTCCACCACTGCCCTGGGTAGCCTGTGCAGGGAAAACATTTTGCCTAATGTCCAACCTAAACCTCCCCTGGTGCAACTTGAGGCCATCTACTCTCATCCTATGGGATGAGATCCTTGGGAGAGCAACCCCCACCTTGCTCCAGCTTCCTTTCAGAGTGAGAAGTTTCCCTCAGCTGCTCCTCACAAGACTTGTGCTCTAGACCACTCACTAGCTTCATTGCCCTTCTTTGGACATGTTCCAGCACCTCAATGTCCTTCTTGGAGTGAGAGGCCCAACACTGAACCCAGGATTCAAGTGTGGCCTCACCAGTGCCCAGCACAGGAGGATGATCCCTGTCCTAGTCCTGCTGGCCACGCTAGTACTGATCCAAGTCAGAAGATCTGCACTCCCAGAGCAAGGCAACAAGACTTAAGACAGATTGGTACATTTGCCATCTTAATACCCAAAGGGCTCCATCTCCAACTGGTGGCCCACAAGCCCAGAGGCTACTACTTGTTCTCCTTTTTGACCTCTTATCAGTATCACCAGCCTCTCCAGAGGCAAACCCTGCTGCCTGAGGCCAGCAGCACCACAATCCTTCTCTGCCTGTGACTCTCATGTGGTTGTCACCTTCCTTCTCCCCATCCGGAACACCAGCCCCTGGCTCTCACATGGTTGTCACTTTTCTTCTCCTCTTCCGGAGCACCAGCAGCTCTTCCTCCACCCAGCACAGCCACACCAGGCTGGCAGCATCTCCTCCCTATGACACCCAGCAAGACTGCTGTGGGCTGCCCTAGAAATGATGGGTGCTAGGGGTAGGGGTGTGAGACTCGTGTCCCCTCACTTCAGCAAGTGCCACAAACAGAAATTTCTGAGAAACCTCCACCCCAGCACCCAAGCAGGAAACCAGCCTCAATCTGTTTACGCTGCAGCTGTGTGTAGCTTTCTGCTGGATTACCCCATTTTTTATGACTTAACAAAGCTTTAACCTTTATCAATGGGCATTAGTGTTTTAATCTCCCTAATCTCCAGGAAAATCCAATGCTAGATGCCAAAGTGGGCTTGCCCAAACAGCAGCTGGGTCTGTTTGCAAGCATCTCCAGCCTTGTGTTAGCAGGAAAAAGGCAGGAGCAGAGCTGGAAAGCAGCTCAGCTGGGCTCTGCAAAGCTCTACTATGTTCTCAGGTGCCGGGCTTGCACAGGGAATAAGGAGAGGAACTTGTGGATGCCCCATCCCTGGAAGTGTTCCAAGGCCAGGTTGGATAGGGCTTTGAGCAACCTGGTCTAGTGGAAGGTGTCCCTGCCTATGGCAGGGTGGTTGGAACTATATGATCTTTAAAGCAGTTCCAACCCAAACCATTCTATGACTGTGTAATCTCAAGTGCACAGGGGCTTTGCAGATGTGATCCACTCCTCATGACCCTGCCATTAAATTAAGCACATCTGTAATGTTCTGCAGATGTTAAGCACCCAGCATGGGGCTGACTCATCCAAACCAGACCAGCAGCAGAGGGGTGAACACTGGGTGCTCAGCCACATGAACCAACACCTTGCTCCTCAGTGTTATTTTTTCATGTGTTTTAGTCTTGGCCTCTACGGAAAAAAACCCCAAACCTGTAAGAAAGTTCCCTCCTTGGTCATTGAAGCTCAGGGCTAACATTTGTAGCAGCACGGGAGCTCACACTATGTACAAGTTGTTTTTCACATTAAGTCAATTAAAATATTTTGTTTCAACTTGTATCTCATCCTTCCCAGAAAGGACCTGAGGTGGGGGAGTGAGCAGCTCAGAAGGACAACAAAGTAGCATCCTTGGTCTCAAATCAAAGAAATACATGAGGCAGTGATAACCATGCTTGTCCTCACAAAGGCTTTGGGCTGGCTTTGGGGCTGTTTGCACAGAGAAGGCATTCACAGAGTGACAAATAACCACCTCTGGGATTTGTTTTGGCAGAGCACCTTTCTATGCCTGCAAAGAGAGCAGGGTCCCACTGTACTTATTAACCCATTGCTTGTTTCTGGCTTCAAGAGCTCACTCTGCAAACAGGCAGGAGCAGCCAGCAGAGGAAGGAAGCAACTTTACCCCTACGACGCCGATGAACAGGAGAAGGCTTAAGTGACTCGCCAAGGGTCACACAGAAAACTTTCAGCAGAGCTAAGAACTGGATCCAAATCCCCTACTCAGGGTTTTCAAATCACTAAGTCAATGTTGTTCTCTTTAAAAAAATTAAAACCAAAGTTAGGAGCAATTCTAGTGAGGCCCTTCTGCTGTTGTAAGTCCTAACAAGGGATCTGAACCAACTACAGATCCAGTTCTTAGTCTTGCAACTAATCCAAAATAATAAGGAAAGCTCTTGCCTGCCCTGTCCAGTCCTATCTGTACTACTTTATCTGACACCTTTGCAGGTGAAAGCAGGTCCCCACGTCACAGCCACACTGCACAGGGCAGTGGGGATGAGCCCTCACAGTAGCACAGGGCTGGTAGGGCTCAGGGGAGAAGGTGGTCCACAGGTGGTCCAGCACTGATGCTCAGGAAAGGTTGGGAAGCAGCAGAAAGAGCAAATCACCAGCAATGAGTTTCCATAGTACCCGAGTTATGGGGAAAATTCCAACCACTGCCTTCCACCTTGCACCAGAAAACTGTCCAACATCAGGGCTGTTCCCCAGCCACACCTGCTCCACCTCAGCAGCATCACAGCCCTCCCCTACACCAGCAATACTCTGCCCCTGGCCAGCACATACTCCAACTCAACCAGAGATCCCCAGCTTTGAAGAATAACCAAGATCTGCAAACAAAACCGGCTTCATCAGGACTAATCAGCCTGTGGAGATGACCTGCACAGCTGCCAACAAACATTTCACCCCAAGCTACCCAGCTCTAAGAAAACATCAGACCATTGAGCACAGGGAGCACGAGCAGGACATCTCTCTGCTGAAGGAGCATTTCCAATTTGTACTGCACCACACCAATCCCCAGGTAGAAATGCACTGTTAGGGCTTAGTAAATCATTTTTCTTGCTTTAATAGTGCAGCAATGCTGACCACTTGCAAGTCCCCAATAACTTTGTTGGACAGCTGGAAATCTTGCCAGCTATATTTATAATCTCATATCAATAGCAGAATGAAAAGCACATCCACAGTCCTTGGTAAAACAGCAGCAAACTCAGTGGAAGGCAGCATGACTGAGACAAGGACGTGGGCTTGCAGACCAAACACTTTTCTAAGAGCCTGGTTGCAGATCTGCAGGTGTTACCACCCAGGAAGGCCTCTGACAGGTACCGTGGTCCCTTCTGAACTTGCAGGGTAACTCTCCAGAAGGTCTGTAATGGTAAGACCTGCAGAACAACGATACTTCCTCCCTCCTGGCTTTACTGGACTGTCAAGTCTATAGGTAATGCTGGGGTTTTTTTCTTTCAAGCTACCTGGCTTTTGTCCTCGAGCAGCTTCTCTGAACAGCCCATGTCAAGACTAACATCTCTGCAGGTATCACACCAGTTCCTTCATAACAGGACTTATTTGGTGGCTTAAACTTCCCTAGACAGAGACAGCATGGTGCAGAAGGCACCACAAGGTGCAGGCGCTGCCAAAAGCATCTTGTGGCCCTGCAGGCTCCATCATGCAGAGCAGGGACATCCTGAGGCAACACAGGGATCAACCACTAGCCTTGGCCAGGAGCAGGTAGCAGAGCCTGTCAGCACCATCAAACCGTGGCTGTTTTGTTGAACCCATGTAACACACAGCAGCAGGACCACTCCTGCTCTCACCACACAGACAACCAAGGGCTCCTCCGGGCAGACACCTCCAGCCCACTCCCATCCTCCATAAGGGAAGGAAGGAAGGAATTATTTCAGAAGCTGCCATCAGCCCATGTGCATAGCTGGCACCGTGTCCTTGATGTGAGTCACTCAGTCCCCAGAAAGACTGTGCCTCACTTCCCAGCATCACATCCCATTCCCCAGGGAGGCTATGCCTGGCTTCCGGGTGTCGCATCCCAGCAGTGCCCCTGCAGCAGCTTCCCTTCCTCTGGCATTTTGCTTCTGCAAAGGATCTGCAGCGTCTGCTCACTTGAGTGGGGAAGGCAGGAGGCTCCTTGCTGTGCTGGGGCTATCCATCATTTTCCAGAAGGGAATGGGCTTTGCTAGGAAGTTGCTCTGGGGTCATGAATATTTGGAAAAAGCAAGAAAAAAAATGATTCTTCTGATACATCCCACACCCTTGCAGGGGTTTGGCCGTGGATGTGCTGGTTTGGACAGACGCAGAGCACACTCAGCACCTTCCAGGCACCTCCCCCACACACCACAGCTCTGAGCACAGGTTCTGTTCAGCGGAGACCAATCTGTCTTGGCTCCAAAATATTGCTGCTAGAGAGTCACCAGGACAGCTCTGCAGATGGCACAGCTCGGCCCTGCCAGAGGAAACACACCTTGCTCCTTTCAGTTTCTGCCCTTTCCTTAGGAGCAATCCTCTCTCTCCTCCTCTAGGGTACAATTTACTTCCCAGACATCCCCAGCCAGACAAAGGACAAATCATCCTCAGAAAGGTAAAGCAAAATGCCCTGTACATCACCTCACCAGCATCTCAAGAGCCCTGCTCCACTAAACCCTGCATCCTGCCTTGTGGACGGTCCATCTGACCACCCTCTGTGGGCACCTTGCAGGGATCCAGCATCTTTCACCACAAGCAGCACTATCAAAGTGGACTCAACAGCTAGAGATGAGGATGAGCTTGGTAAAATAAATAACCTCTGCAAGGGGGAGTGGTATAGAGTGAAACATTCCAGTCATCCTGCAGCTCAGGCAAACTTGCTCCAGTAGTTTAAAAAGTCTACTTTGCCCCAAAGTGGCATCTCCTCTCTAGATGGGGAGATGCTCCAGCACTGCCCAAGCAGTGACATTCCCAGGGGTCACAGCATTCATCAGGTAGAAAGCAAACTGCAAAATGGATGCTGGGGTGTCCTAAGGGTCCCTGCAGACCTTCTGCACATAGACCCTCATCACCAGCAGTGGATTGGATACACAACTGTGTGAGCTGCACATAAAGGGCTTTTCTCTCTCCTCTGTGTGCTTCCCCTTTTAAACCTAGAAATTCCCTTTGGAGGTAAAGAAGAAAGAATTTAGGGCACCCTACCCTTGAAAAGAAGGAAAACTCCATTCAAGCTACCAAGCTGCTGGGCTGTCTCCTGCAGCTTAATTAATAACAACCCATCCCCAGCAAGCTGCTTGCAGTGCCAGCTGTCCCTGCTCATGGAGGTGCTTTTCTAGGAAGAATAGTGCTTTGTATTTTGATGAGAAAAGGTCAGGAGGATGGGGGGGAAGGAGGGGGAGGGGTGGGAAGCAATTGCCTTGCTTCCCCACAGCACCAGATCCATAAGCAGGTCCTGCTTGGTCCCCATCTGCTCCTGGGCTTAGATCTGGGAGATGGCAGCATCCTTCTGTTGGCCTCGGGGCGATTATATCCAAACACTTAGCAGAGCAGAGGGGCATGGAGAGAACTCAGACTTGTGGTCTGCAAGCCCACCACTGCCAGGAGGCCTGGCAAGCTCCTCCTGGGGCCACTTTCACATGGTTCAGGACTCCCCCGCAGAGAAATCCCTGTTCTGCTCTTATCAGGAGCTGCCTAGATAACAGCACAAGATCTGCACTGCAGGGAGCTGGCACTGGGTGACTCTGTCAGCTGTCAGGCCACCAGAAAGGGACACGGTCCCTGCTGCCATTTGGCTTTTGCATAAACAAATAACCCAAGTCGAGCTGAAAGCAACCCAAGGTGATGCAGCAATGCAGCACAGTAGAGGGAAAAAGGTGAAATGGACCCAAGCCCTAGGTGTGCAGCACAAGATGCCAACGGCCACCGGTCCCCAGGGCACGGCTGTGAGATCACCTTCATTTCTGCTCGGCCGCAGTGGATCAGAACCAAGCACCAAGCACCAAACCAAGCTGCCTCCTTGGACCCTGGGCAAGAGAGCCAAGGGCATCCCTGGAACTGTAGGAGCATTTCTGCCTGCAATTGCCCTGCTGCTGGCTGGTAATTAAGTCCTCCAGCTCTCCTGACAAAAGGATGCCCCCACCCCTAGCCCAGTGCCTGGCAGGCCACCAGTCCCCAGCTGGGCACCAGTGCCCCAGGGAGCACCACAGACAAAGTCATTGCTCTCTGGGGAGCACACAAAGCAGCTCTCCTGCTCTCACCAGCTGGCCCAGTCTCTGGGCTCGCTGTGACTTTTATCCCCTCCCTGTCCCACTCATGTCCCTCTGTGCCATCCAGGTAGCCTGGTGCCACCCCAGCGCAGAGAAGGCTCTGGTCCCAACAAAGGACTGGAGCACATCTCTTCCTTCCCCTCATTTATCTAGAGGAATAAAGGGAGATAAAAAAATGCCAAAGAAAGGCAGCAGAAAACAGAGTTAGGGGAGGTCCCTGCTCCACATATATCTCACCCAGGCACCAAGGCTTTGCCACTTCAGCCTGTGGCTTTGCAGGGGGAGGACACAGCCTGCAGCCCCCCTGGAAAAGGTCCCTGCTGCCTAGCAAGAGACCATTCACCACCAGAACTGTGTGGGATGTGAAAGGGTTAAGCAGCTGCAGCTGGGCCAGAAATACCGTCCAGGACAAAGAGAGACTTCATGTCACCCACATCCGCCCTGCGCAGAAGGGCCCTTAATCCAATTCCCAAAGAAAATGTGGCTTTTACAACCCTGCTTGACCAGGCTCCTCCAGCAACTTTTGCATCTGCAGTTAAGTGTTAATCCCGTTTGGGAGGGGGCCAGAAAATAGGAAAAGAAATCACTTTTCCACAAGTTTGTGAGAAGGGAAAGGTAGGTGGAGGTGGCTGGACCCAGGCAATGTCCCTCCTGCAGCAACACACAGGAGACACAGACATCTCAGCCTGGCAAGGTCTGACAGCCCTAAAGCACCCCCAGAGCAGCCAGACCTCAGCATCGGCTCCCATGTGATTTATCAGGGACTGGAGGAAGCGTCACTGCCCAATTCCCACCAGGTGAGGCTCAGGCACACCTTGTCAGAGCCATCACCAATGGCAATGAGAGCACACAAGGAGGGACCCATGAGCATCCTAACACTGCCTAGCATTTTGGGAACCACAGCTCAGGATGATGAAGACACACCAGCATGAGCCAGAGAGCTTCAGGGTGTTAACACTGAGCTCTGTCTCTTCCCCACAAGGATGGGGACACCAGGGAACAAAGTCAGGGATGCTGCTGGGAAGCAGAAGGTGCTCACATCCACTTCAGATGCAGATGAACCACCTTTGCCTTCATTTCCCAGGCACATATCCCATGGTACTGTGTCCCTCCCTGCCTTGCAGTGCAGCCAAGAAAGCTGCTCCCCTGCAGCAAACAGGGTTTGCCAGCCTGTCCTCTCTGCCATGGCTCCTTCCTACCTCCCTGGCCTCACCAGCCCACACCCCCAAGGGATATTTGGACAGGCACTCCTAGGATGCCACTGAGGTGTTCTTGCAAGATTAACTCTTTCAGTCAAGTTTTTGTTATTTTTTTAATGAACAAGCTGGCTTTACTGTACTCTTCTCCCCAAAGCATCTACCAAATTTTAGAGATAAATTAAATAACTATGGTTGTGTTCAGATGTAGAGACACAGCACCCAGCAGGCATACCCCAGGAGAGCTGTTCTTCCCTATACCAGCCTTTCCCATGTACTGGAGTGAAGCTCAGACACGTTACCTGAGGATCAACATCTCCAGCAAGGGTTTCACCATGCCCTAGTGTAACTTCAACAGGGCTGGATGTGGCCTCAGGGCCATACGGAAATCACAGCATTTCAAACCACAGGCTATAAAAATTCCACCGTGCAAAGAGAGGGGAAGTCTGGATTCCCCAGGGAGAGGTGTCCAGGAACCACCAGTGCCGGGTTATTAGCCACCAAGCCATCAGACCTCACCACATCTGCATACCTCGAGTCGTGGCTAGCATATACTAGTGAGAAATTATGTGCTTAATGGCTGTGAGGTCAAACACATTCAATCCACCACCAGCAAGCTACTCACAAGCCACACAGGTATTTTGCTCTCAACATGGAAAAACCATGGACTGCAACTACAAAAGCATGGAATGGGTCACAGCTCCCAGGGCTACTGCAGCCCTCAGTGAGCTCCAAACATATTTTTTCTATCCTGGCATACTCAGGATATCCTTACAGCAGAGCTGCAGCATGGCACGCACCCTAGATGGCTGTACTCCTCCTTGGATGCTGTATCCTACAGTCTGGAATCACACTTGGATAGGGCAATGATACTTAGGGGTTCACATGTAAACAAGATTCTTGCTTTTTTGTTTTACAGGGTGGTGCCTGAGCAGCTACTTATCTCAAAACCAAAGCTCCATCAAGTGTTGCCTGCACACAGATCTCCCATCATCTTGCCCAGGGCCACCTATCTTGCAGGGGAATTTGGTCAAACCAACCAATGGTCATTAGCATCAGGGAACCCAGGACCCTCAACCAGTCTTATCTCCAAGAGTGGTGTAAAACCTCTCTCCACCCTAGGGCTGCACCACAGCTCTGCTCCATCTGCCACACCCACCATCCACAGCAGAGAGGATTCAATAAAATTAAGCAACTTGCTTAGCACAAGGAATATTTAACCCAAAACTTGCCTGCTGCTATAGTAGGATGTTCCTGGGTTCCTCTGGTCTGTGTGTTTGTGCAAGCTCACCCTTGAGAGCAGTGGGAGTGAGCTCCACATGCTGTGCAGGGCATAGAGCTGTTCAGCTCATGGAGGGCTGGACATCTGAGGCTCCGAAGAGTAGTTTAGGAGCAAGATGGAGTGACCTGTGATTTATGGAAGGGCAGGCACAATACTGTCAGTGCCCTCGAGCCCTAAACTATGAAATCTCCAAGAAACCCCAGAGGAACAGCTCAGTGAATGCTGAAAACCGCAGCACGGGGCAGCAATATTGGCCCCAGTGGAGCCCAGCTGCTCCTCCAGCCCAGAACTGCCCTCACAGAGCCTGAGACACTCTCGGCCCCAAATACGTCAGCCCAGATCCATCCCGGATGCTTCTTCCCTGAATGAAGTGTGGTCACACCAGGGACAGATATAAAAAACCTAGTCTGAAATCCTCTGGCATGAAGCCTTTCCCATGCAGAGGCTCCCTGCAGGCAGGACCCAGAAGGTCATAGCAAAGGCAGTAGGGGAAACCTCCTCCTCAGCTGACTCCCAAGGGGTATAAAGGTAACAAAGCGGGTCATAAGGGTGCAAGACCAACTGCTAACCAACTCTGCCAGGTCACCACTAAAACATGACCCTCAGCATCACATCTCCATGGCTTTTCAATCCCTTCAGGGGATTCCCTCCACCACTGCCCTGGGCAGCCTGGGGCAGGGCTTGACAACCCTTTTGAAGAAGAAATTGTTCCTCATATCCAATGTAAACCACCCCGGCACAACTTGAGGCTGTTTCCTCTCATTTGTTACCTAGGAGAAGAGATCAACCACCACCTCACTCCAACGTCCTTTCAAGGAGTTCTAGAGAGGGAGAATGTCTCCCCTGAGCCTCTTCTCTGGACTAACAACCTCAGTTCCCACAGCTGCTCCTTACAACACTTATGTTCTAGACCCTTCACCAGCTTTGCTGCCCTTCTCTGGACACACTCCAGCACCTCAACGTCCTTCTTGTAGTGAGGGACATGAATTTTTGTGAATGAAAATGCAACTGACTGAACTATACCAACTTAGAGAGGAACTAAGGCAAATATTTGTATCAATCCCAGCTTGTCTCCTCCCTCCACATGCATCCTTTATTCCCACAGTGAATCCCTCCAAAGCATGGTACCTCCAAAAAGTAATAGTATTCTCCTGACATTCCAATTAAGATTTGTTTTTCTTTTTTCCATTACCCCTTGTAGTAAATGAAGGATTCCTGTGGGCACACAGCACACACGGCCTGGGCTGTTCATGCCCAGCACCACTAGCCTCTGATGCACTACAGAATGAGAGAAAAACTGTGAACTTAGCGAGTCCATAAGGTTCCTACTGTAGCACTTATTCATGTTCCCAGTCTTCTATCATAAAACAAGGGAAAGGCAAAACAGAAGAGAAGGAAGGAGAGGGAAAGAAGGAAGGAGAGGGAAAGAAGGAAGGAGAGGGAAAGAAGGAAGGAGAGGGAAAGAAGGAAGGAAGAAAAAAGAGAAAACAAAATGAATGAGAAAAAGGGGGAAAAAGAACGAAAAGGAGGAGAAAATAAAAATAAAAGGAGGAGAAAATAAAAGGAGCAGAAAATGGAAGGTGGGGGGAAAGGAAGGAAAAAAAAGGAAGGAAAAAGGTGAGGGTGGGTTGTCAGGCGAGCTCCCCAGCCGCGCCGGTTCGCACAGCCACACTGCTGCGGCACAGCACACCGGGGGTGCACCGCGGAGCCCACACGCAGCTCACCCACACCGCGGGACCCGGCTGCAGCCGCCGGAGCCCCGGCACTGCCCCGGCCGTCGCTGTTCCTACTTCTCCGAGCCCCTGCACCCCCTCGCCCCAGGGACAAACCCCCTCCCAGCCCCGAGGACCCCCCGCCCCAGCCCCAGTCCTGCACTCACCCGAGCGGCTGCAGCTCCCGCCGGGGCCGGAGGCGGAGGGGAAGGGAGGGGTTTGGACGAGGCTGGTTCAAAAGAGCCAATTAAAGAGAAAAGCGAGGAGAGAGGCTGTGGGGAGGGGGAGGCGAGTCCCGCTCCTCGTGGGCTGTCCCACGCGTGGTCCCCTGCGGCCAGGCTGGGCACAGCCAGTGGCTGCCAAGCCTCCAGCCCACCCCACCCCGCTGCCCCCGGGACAAGAGCCCTAATATCTCGCCTCCCGGAGGGGACCAGACCTCCCCTGGCAGGCAGCTGAAGCATCTTCACCCCGTGCCTTGTTCTGTGGGGGTCGTAGGGTGTCCCCCCACCAGAGCTCAGGGTGCCTCCAGCGCACCCCGCGGTGCATCCCCCTGCAAAACCAACCCAGGCAAGCCAGTGCTCTGGATGGGCAACCTGAGGCCACACCTGGGCAAGAAAATACCCTCAATATGGCATCCTAGTTCCTGCCCTGGACAACCTACTGCTCTTGCTGGGCACCTCTGTGCAGCCCCTGAGCAACCCGGTGCAGCTGTTGGGCAACTGGGTCAACGCACTTAGTCATATGATTTAGTTTTCAGTAGTCCTGCAAGGAGCAGGGAGTTGGACTCCAAGATCCTTATGGTTCTCTTCCAAATAGAGACATTCTAGTCTATGTGCCCTGGGCAAAGGCTGCAGCTCTGGTTTGGGGGATTGCTGCGTGTACACTGGGGCAGAAGGGGAGAGCAGGAGGCTGCTTTTGGGGAACACTTCTGCCATGGCCACTGAGAGCTACAGAAAAAGGCTGAGGAGAGGAGGATTCTTTCTTCCCCCCACCCTTGCGCCGCACTGGCCTGGTGCCCTGCACCACCCACCAGTGCTCACAAGGATGCTCAGGAGATGGGTTTTCCCCAGCGCTCCTCAGGCCAAGGAGCCATCAAACACCAGGAGGTTTTCTCCCTACAAGTTCACAAGCAACTTCCAGAGCAGAAACTGAAAAGAGAGTCACCATGGCCTGTCAGCCCTCCCTTACATCACCAGACATGATAACAATGCTGCCCGTTTCCCAGGGGGAGTAATGCAAGAGCATCTCTCAGGCAGGCAGCGCAGCTGACAACAGCCACTCACGTTAGGCAGGCAGGTGAGGCTGAAGCAGCCCCTTCCCATTGCCCACACAGATACAGACAACCACACAAGGCACCTCTGGCTGGGCCAGGGCTCCCAAATTCGGTTAGGACCCTTTCACAGGCACCACTCTCAGCCTTGCCTGGCATCACCAGCAACCGGGGCCCTTTTCACCTCAGTGCTGTGGAGTTCCAGTACACTGGGAGCTGACACCCCAGAAAGCCTCCATCACCTAGATCACATCGGGGTTGCTGCTGCCTCATTTCAACCCCAGGACCAAGCACCAGCTTGCTGTGACTCCCTTTTCCCTCTCCCTGCCTGCTCCAGCCCCAGCACTGAGACATAGCTCAGTACATCCCTGTCCCACAGCAAACCTGAGCAGGTAGCACAGCCAGCTCTGCCTCCTCCCTCAGTGCAGGCCCTGACAAAACATTCCCCCCTGTGCTGATGCCTGCACCACAGCCCTGGTGTTTTCCCCTTCCTAAGCCACTGATCTGTTTTTCTCCACCTTACCCTTCAATCTCCCTTGCACTCCCAGCACAGACAGGGCTCCAGCTCCCCTGGTCCCTGTTGGCACGGCTGTGGAGATGCCAGCACGGCCCTTGCCATGGCTTTTTATCCCCAGAGTCTGGGGACAGCTCATGCAGAGACACTTACTCAGCCAAGGGTCATAAGGAGGACAAGACACTCTCCCCAGTGTCTGCAAAAGCCAAGGATGCTTCAGCACCTATTTCAGCTGCCACTCCAGTAAGTCTCCCCCTAATTTCTGAAAAGTTTTGCTCAATTCCTGCTGTAAAGGTTTCTCAAAACAAATCCCTCCTGGCTCTCTGCCTCCCTCACCACTAGACATGAAAAGCACTCGAGTTTCTCCCTGGGTAAAAGCTTCCAACATCAAAGGCACCACAGAAGAGTTATCCCCCCTCCTTTCCCGACCCTCCCAGGCAGCAGTGCTGGGGCTGTCTCCCCTGAAAGCATGGCAGCCTCGGTGGTTAGGTGCTGGCTGCACTCAAGATGTAGTTTTGATCTTTTTCTGTCTTTTGTTTTATGTATTTTTTTTTTAAACTCAGCCACAAACCAGAGAACTTGGTGCAAATCTGAGCCAGGATCTCCTTTTGGGGCAACATGAACAGTATGGTGCCAGTGGGGGTTTGTCCACTGTCTGACATGTGGTCACCCAAAGAAAAGGGGAATAGAACTATTCCCTGTGCCAATCCTGTCTGCTTGCTGGCCAACATTAAAAGAAGCCACTAAGTGTCCTGGAGCAAAAGCCCAAGCACACTCTGAGTGAGCAGATTCACACGAGTTTCTCAGCAGCCTCTACAAATCCATTCATCTGCAAACCAGAAACATCTCTCTCCCTCCGCAAAGCACTTTGATATCTCTACAGTGAAGTAGGTCGAGGGAGGCATGTTTACCTTCCTGGAAACAGGGAGCAGCATTTACACCCAAAACAACAAAACAGCCTCAGCACAACATACCAGGGGAGAGGGAGCAGTTGCAGATGCAGCACGAAGGGCTGTGGATTCAGAAGATGAGGAGGACTAGAAAATAGCTTCAAACACCACAGGGACTTCAAAAAGTCCTAAGAGCACATGGTTTCTTGGCCCGTTTAAGAGCGTTCTTCATCCCTCCATCCCACACAGTGGTTGTTCTTGCCAGATCATTGCCTGCCCAGGCTGCTGGGTTAATTTTATTGCTGGAACATCGAAACAAGCTTCATTTGCAGGGGAGAGGTGGGAGGGCTCTGCCGTTTAACACTTGGCTGCGTTCATGCTGTGATTAATATCACCCAATGTGCAGATACCAGATGTTCTTCAGGCAGGCTGGAACGTATCCTAAATTGCACCAAGATGGAATTTTGGGGCAATTTGAAGGGAGTGCTGAGGGTAGGCACTAATGGGAGAGGAGAGATTTACACAGATAGGCAAAACAAAAAAGGACTGTGGGGTTACAGCACCGGTCATAACCCCTGGGCTGGCTGCAATGCCACGGAATGCATTTTTTATAATCAACAGCTTGTCATTTTGGGGCAATTACTCCAATTCCTATTCTTCAGTGGGTCACAAGCCTCTGATTTTCACATGCTCACAGCAGAAAAGACTTCAGTTTTGCCCCTGCTTCTGCTACTCCCTCAGTGCTTCAGCTCCAGGAGAGAACTGATGTACAGGAAGAGCAAACACTTACAAGGTTCAGCCTCCCCATGCTGCTTCCCTAGGGTCCCACTGCAAGGCCACTCCAAGGCAAACCTCCCCAGCCAAGTGCCTCACTCCATCAGCAGCTTCTCCCCACCCTGAGGGGGCTTCCCACTGAGAGGAGGACCCTACAGGCATCCACACAGGCATCTGTTTAATGAGAACCAAATCCTATCACAAAAAAAGCCACCCACTGCCCTGTCGTACAGCTGACCATAAGCAGGGCAACTTCTCCTGGCTCACTGCTAGGTGCAAGATGATGAGGCATACCCACACACATTGAGTGGAGCTGACACCAGTGACCTGTCCGTCTCCAGCATGACACAACTCAATGTTTGCTTTAGGACAGGGACCACCCCACTGTGCTGAGTCGCCATGGAGCAGCACTGGGCAGCAAAGTCTCTCTGCAGCTCACTGTGGCTCTTCAAGCACAAAGGGGCCCAACTGGCAAATACTGAGATCCAAGTCAGGAGGGAATTTGCTGGAGCATCTTCAGCATGGTAGAACTATGTGATGCCCAAAAACATCCCCATAGGATTTCAGAGACCCCTCTTCTCTTTGTATGTTATCTTTGTGCCTTGCACCCCTCCTGCTGATCTCACGTGTGGGCCATGGCTGTTGTCCTCACAAAATCAACTCAGGCAGTTGCAGGAACTGTGGGTTTTCTCTTTTCTCCTTTGCCCAGGTTTGGGAGCTTGGAGCAGAGGTTTGGGTCATTCTCAGGTTCTCCAAACCAGATCATCTCCATATTTAACCACACAGGGGTGACCAGGCTGTTCACATACCACTCTGACAGCACTGAGTACTGCTGATTACGTGACCGGTGGCAATCAATCACTAGCACTGGCATCAGTAGGACTCAGACCATAGGAGACAAACCAGGGAACAGAAAGAGGGTCCAGGGCACCAAAATACAGTGCTAGTTGTGCCTTCTGCTATAGGCATGAAAAGAAGCAATGAAAAAGAACATTTCCCTGCCCTGAAACTCCATCACTCCCCGCTGGCAGCATCAGACATGCTTGCTGCTGGCAGGGAAAGCGTGAGAGTGTCCATGTGTCAAGGCAGGACCTGCAGCTACTGTGAGCATGAGAAATCCCATAGCCCATGGGGCTGCCTTTTTGTTTCTACTGAAATGGTTGAAGTCTGGCTGGCACCTAAAGCCTGGTCTGGGGAGTTCATTACAGCAGGAAGGAAGGATAACCTCTCTGCAGGCTCCCAGTCCCTGCTACAAAGGACTTCCCCCCAAATGAAGTCTCTCTCTGTCTCTCCTCCGGCTTTTCCCACCACAGAATCACATTGTGCATACAAAACTATCACTGAATCGTGAATTTACACCCAGAAACCAAAAGTAAAAGATCTCTGTTAGGCAATTCTTAGAGCAAAGGTTAAATCCAAGCAAATACATCAGCTTTTGCAGACAGAACGAGTGTTTGGCAGCCAGGGGGAAGGAACAGGAACGTGGGAATTCCTCCTAAAACTTGGCAACAGGCTCTTCCCCCAGCACAGGAGCCCTTTGGGGTCTGCTCAGCCTTTGCCAAGCTAAGGAAGCCCCTCATCCAAGTGCTCACTAATCTCAGGACATCCTGCAGCTCAAGGAGGAGTTTGGATGAGGGGCTGGGTTGAGTCAAGCTGCCTAATTGCTAGAGAGAGAAATCAGAAAGGTGAGGTGGCAGACCTGGAGCTGAAATGTCCTAGCCTCCTGTTTGGAGAAACACCTCTCTTCCTACTGAATACAGAAGGTGTCCACAGCTAATCAGCTACCAAGTTGGCCACACAGAGCTGTAACATAAGGTCTGCCTGCAGTGGGCTCCATCACAGTGTGAAAGAAGCCACACTAGTATTTCCACATCCCCCTTTTATACCTAGAGGCATTAAAAAAGCAGCAGCCCAGGGGAACAAGCACTTGATGGCCCACAGTCCATGCATGGTCCTCTCCTGGCCAAAGCTCTCCCTGGAGGGTGTTTCTGCCCCTGCTCACACACACACGGTGAGGGGATGTGCCTGGCCCAGCCCCTGCGTGCTCCCAGCAGCAGCAGGACTTGGGCAAGCTGTGGCAAGCTAAGCTCTGCCAAAGGACAGCTGGGTTTTGGGTGCAGCCACTGATGGTGTTGGGTGTGCAATGCAAGCTTCTACCCCAGATTCAAAATGCTTGTGGTTAGGCATCTTCATCCAGCACCACCCCAACACCAAGGCAGGCCCTGAGGTTCTCTACAGACTAACAATGGCACTTAACTCCACTGGATCTCCCAGGCCTCAGCATGGCATCCAGCCTCTTCCTCCTGCTGCACAGCTACTTCCATCATCCCACACCCCATGACAGGGCACATCTTGGGTTTTGGTGCTCTTCCAACATCAGGGTGATGGGGCAGTGTTCAGAGACACAGAAAAGCCAAGATATACATCATAAAGGTATCTAATTCTAATTAGGCTGTAAAACTCCCAATTCCAGTACATATAAAGAAGCACCAATATTTGAGAGATATTTAGGGGCAGACTTACATCACAATCATACCAAGTGGGGAACAAAGCACCCAGCACCTGCACCCAAGTTTCACCATCACCACTCCACCCTATACAGCATCATGTATACGTAGACTGAGACCAGCACTCAGGACCAAGAACACGCTGTCCACATAGGTGTGATGGAAGCCAGCAAGGCAGATAGTTGTATTTGCTGGGGAAATAGACACCCAAATTAGTAGCTGCTACTGAAGAAGCATTTAATGGATCATCAGAAACCATCCCAGTTGCTGCTGGGGAGACAATCACCTCTAAGAAAGCAGTGTCTGACTATAGGTGTGAATAAAAGAAACATTTCTCCAGTTCTACCATGCCCACTTGGCATGTGTTTGGATGTTGGGGTTCAATTGTACCTGTTTGGCTCTGTTGCACCTAATCCCTAGCTTTACAGCACCCACAGACCTAACAGCAGATCATACTTTCTGGTCCAGTAGAAGGAGATCAGGACACCAAGGGTCCTCCCTGCCTTGTCTTCATTTCCTACAAGGACAGAAGAACATGGCTAGGGGATGCTCCAGACTACAAGTCCCACTGGGTCCCCCACAAGCACTGGAGGACAGGAGGCAAGACATGCTGACCCATGGCAACACGTCCCTCATTCTGATGCCATGCTTCCTAAGCCCTTGTCTCAACATGGCCAGCACAAAGCAGCCACCCAGCTGAGCCCCATCACCTCATGAAACCAGAACATCCCCACAGCTACCCAAGCACTGCTCAGAGCTGCCTTCCTCCCCGGGCTGTGATCTGCAGATAAAGGCAGAAGCTTCATTCTGTGATGCTCACAGCCTCTTAAAGGTCACAGCCCCTGTTAGGTTTGAGGTTTTTTGTTCTGCAGGATACAGCTCTTCTTTCTGACACCCTTTTGTAGCCAAGAGCAGAGAGCACTGTCAACTTCAGCATGTCAATGGAGGCCAAGGCTCCCCCAACATCCCTGTGGCACCAGAAGCACTCTTAGGTCAGCAACTATCAGTCATGGTTTTGGTCCTGAAGGAAAAGCATCACTGAGAGCTCCAAGAGCAGACCCCCAGATCCATAGTCTGGGATCATTCAAGCAAGGGCTGAAGAGCAAACTTAGATGAAGAGCAATGGGGAAATCAGCTGTGCCTCCAACCTCACTGAGGGAAAGCATTCTACCCAAAGAAAGCCACATCCTGCCACGACACCAGACAACTCAAGTTCCTCTAACCCTGTTATAAATCAGCTTCACCATGTGAGGGGAGAGAATTTTAGGAAACAACACTGCTGGAGAGAAGGCTTGGGAGAGGAAGCCACCACAAAGCTCCTGTGGTCTTTTAAAGTCCTGGTAACTCATTTGCTGGCAAGACCTCCACCCAAACGATGCATGAGGCATCTCAGCTCCAGCAGAGGGTTCCTGTGAGTAGGAGAAGAGTCAAAAACTTCACAGCTCAGCATCCTTCCTTCACTCTGTGCACTGGTGAACAGGGACCTGCAGCCACGTCCCACCAAATTCTTCACAGAGCCCCAGCACAGAGACCTTGGAGCTTCTGGAAAGCACCCTTAAAATAATTATTTTAACAGCCCTCTAGGTTGCCAGGATCAGGAAATAAGTAAAGCCTAAGGTAAGAGAAACAGGAATGCAAAGTCAAGGCATGAAAATACCTGTCTCTTCTCCTTCCATCTCACAGGTTGTGTGTTTGAGGACTAAGGAGCACCAACTTCCAACAGCTTGGCCAGGCCAAGCTCTATTGGTCCTTCTCCTGCTGGGTTGAGTCTTTGGGGACCACAGGAAGGTCTAGTGCAGCCCCACTCTACTGGATGCAGAACAGATGTCCCTACCCTCCCCATCCCATCCCACTCCCCTGTGGGCACATCATCTGGGCAAGGCAGGAGCCAGGGTCTGACAGTGACTTGCTAAACTCTTTCCTTGGGCCCCAAACTGCCCATTCATTTCAGCTTTCCCACAATGAACAAGCAGCTTTGGCCTCCCCATGGACCTGTGGCCCAGTGAGACAAGCACTGCCCTCTGCCCCACACAGAGCCTTTTCAAAATCCTCTTCCCAAACCTTTCCCTGCCTCTCCCACTGCTGCAGCCCCAGGGCTCTGCATCCCTCTGTGGGAGCCGTGGGAAGGAGGGCATGTCCTGCACGGGGACACGCTGCCCCGCAGGCACACAGAGGGAAGGGCTGGGAGGAGAACCCCAGAGGTCAGCAACAAGAAGAAGGAAAAATAAATCAAGCTCACAGCGATTTACACAGAGGCATTTGCTCCTTCCTGCAGCCCCACACTTTCACCACAGCTGCTCAGCAGACGCTGGGGATGCTGAACTGCCTGCAGGGCTCCAGAACACTACTCTGGAAGGATGCTTCCTTTTCTGATGAACTGCTGCTCCTCAACTGCCCTCCCCGAGGGCACCTGGAGCCCCATAGACCCCAGGATGCCATGCAGGGATCTGCTTCACAAGCTCCATCTGAAAGGTTTTGCTCCAGGACAGGGCTAGCAGGGCAGCAGCTTTGAGCCAGCACCATTTGGGACAGTTTGACTTTTCATCCACTCCCTGTTCTGTGTGGCCACCTTCCTGGTCCCTGCACAGTGTTGTAGCCACGTGGCAAATGGGGATGACTCTGAGGAAAATAACTCTATTTCTTCCCTAAAACAAAGAGAGCATCTGCACCTCTGACCCTGCAGCCCCCACACAGCCACCACCTCCACTCTTGCCCTGCCAGCATGAAGCAATATCTGGACCAGGGGTGGGTCACATCACCCTCCCCCCTCCCCCAGCTTTAACCAGCCCCAGAGCATTGTGCAAGAGCAGTGGTCACCACTGATGTATCACAGGGCTGCACACACAGCTTTCAGCCAGCTGTAACTGCTTTGGGGATTTAAACCATCCTCATCTTCCCCTCCTCCAAGTTTGTGGCCAAAGCTTTCCTGGGGAAAAGCATTCCTTGGAAAAACCTAGGAAAATAAACAGGGTGTGAGTAGCCAAATCCCAAGTCCCAAGGGCTGCTCTGCTCAGGGTTTAGTGGTGTTATGTGCCATGGATGAAAGATGAGCATCAGCAAGGTCCCTTCCCAATCTCCCCAGGCACAGAGCTGCTAGCTGAGAGTGGGATTTACCCTCTCCTGATCCTCACTGCTGCAGAGCAGCCCAGGGCTCCCAACACCCCACATGAAATGGTGCAGGAAAACTAAGGGGTCAAGTTCAGAGCACAGCATATTGCTTCATTCATGGTAAACCCACCCAAGAGGGCACCCACACACTCTGCTTCTGCTCCTGGAGCTGGAACAACACCTCACAAAGTGACTCAGGTCCCAGTAGGAGTGTAAGAGGTCTCATTTTCCTTCCATTATGAGCAGTTTTATGATTCTCAGTGTCTGTTAGGAGGAAGTCAGTTCAAGTGAGCTCAGACCAGCCCAAGATGCTGCAGATAAAAGCTCCAAACCATATCCTGCTTGCTCTGCCTGCAGCTCCCACCTCATTCCTCCACTGCAAGAGGGGGCTCAGTATAAGTATTTTTTAGCCAGGTGATAACATTTTGAACAAAATTTCCTAAATCTCCATGCTCCATCCAACAAGGCAGGCTCTGGAGAAGCTTTCCATGATGGGGCAGTAATCCCCAACAGGCTGAATTATATCTGAAGATGTGACAGCCATGAGAGAGCACCAGTGAGGAGCTCCACAGAACAACTGCCCTCTCCTCCTCACTGCCTGCACACAAATATTCTCATTTCTCTTCTACCCTTGTGTAATTTAAGGAAGAAATGTTTCTCACTGAGGGTGGTGAGACACTGGCCCAGGTTGCCCAGAGAGGGGAGAGATGTCCCATCCCTGGAACCATCCCAGCTCAGGTTGGTTGGAGCTCTGAACAACTTGATCTACTTGGGGATGTCCCTGCTGACTGCAGGGGGTTTGGACTAGATGCCCTTGAAAGGTCCCCTCCAACCTAAACTATCCTAGTAAGAGCCTGTGTCCCGGGCAGAGAGCCAGCTGCTATTCCCTGCCTGGCCAGGTAGATGGTGCTCAGCCAGCACGAAGTGGGAAAAGCTGAAAGAGTGAAGTTGCCTCTGATTAAACCAATAACTCAGCGTGGTTTCCGCTGACAGATGTGGAAGGTCCTGCTCCGGCCTCAAACAAATGGGACTGACTCAGATCCTGATCATCTATTTTAGACTTTTGCCTTTCCCTTCGGGCTGGAAGGTGGCAGATAAACTGGTAGCAAACATTTTCATCCAAACCAGAGCTTTCCCAACTCTCCTCTTCTGATGGTAATTTACTCGGCTGACACTTTGACCCCCACCTTTGACCAGCTCTCCCCACACATTTCCTACAAAACCAAAACCACAGCAAAGACCAGTGGAGCAGGAAACGATTTGCCCATTTTTTCCCCCTACAAAGTTGGGGCTGGAAGGGTCTGGGGGGGTACAGGCAGGGCCCCTCAACCTGGGGGAGTGGGAGGTACAGCTTTTCTATCCCATCACCCCAAGGGTCGCTCTCCTCTGCTGTGCCGGATGTAGGATGTCTAATATTTCTCCAGTTCTGTTTTAACACTCACACCATCTTGGGAGCAGGAAGCTTAAGCCATTTCCTGTAAGGCACTGCTCTGCCCTTTAAATATTTCCAGCCTCGGTGCAAGCTGTTTTAAACCAAGCCTGGCAGCTGGAAGTGCGAAATCAGAGGAGGAGCTTGTCGAGGGGAAATTCAGTTTGTGAAACCTCCCCAGCCCCCGACGCTGCAGAGCAGGAAAATAAATATTGCTGCAGGCAATACCAGAGAAAAATTAATTTTGCATGTTTAAAAATGAGAAGGAAAAGCAGAAACTCAAACCAATGTTCTCAGTGTCCTTCCCAAGGGACACAGCTCTGCTCCCAGCAGGAAGCCACAGCCGTGTCCCCTCTCATCTCTGCAGCCCATGATTTGAGGCTTTCCCAGCTTTGCTCGTTCAGTGGAGCCCAAACAATGGCTTTGGTTTGCTTGCTCTTCAAATGAGCATCCCATAGACTGCCCCACAAATGGGCTGAAAGAACCCCAAAGAGATCTTTCCTACTCCTCTGAGCAGAGGGCAAGCCAAAGGTCATTCTCTGAAGCTCCACAGAGCAGTTTCAGGCAGAGGACAGCAGAGCTCAGCCCTTACATCACCTTCTGAGGAAGGAGCAGTCACTGCTCTGCTCAGCCCCATTCTCCCTCCATCAGCCCCAGGTCAGGCTTGCAGCTGAAGGGTGCAGCCCTGCACAGCATCCTGTCCTCTTCCAGAAAGGAGGACCCTGGTCATGCTGCCCAGGGGTTTTGGACAGAACAGGACTGAGATTACAGACTTTGGGCTGGAGCCTGTGCTGAGCAGGCACACCTAGGAAGAGGAGGGAGGTATCACTCTGCTTTCCTCTTGCTCTGAAGCTAAGGACAGACAAAGCCAGCAGTACAAGCCCAAGGATCCCCTCTGCTACTGCAATGGCTTCATGAAAGAGGTGCAGATAGGAGCCATGGGGCCAGGAGGGCAGCAGAGCCAGGTTCTCCTCTTCTTCCTCCTCTCCTTCACAACCCATGCT
This sequence comes from Galbula dea, assembly GCA_013399015.1. Classification (NCBI taxonomy): domain Eukaryota; kingdom Metazoa; phylum Chordata; class Aves; order Piciformes; family Galbulidae; genus Galbula; species Galbula dea. The sequence continues at coordinate 305,586 of VWZX01001675.1, read as the reverse complement.
CCTCACTGTTTTCCTCTCTAACCAAATGGGGATTTAAATAAGGAGCTGGTTTTACTGCACTGTCTAAGCTTCAGAGATTTGCCCAGGCATTGACGGGGAGGTGCTAGATGGTGATGGAGAGCCCTGGGGCATGAAGAGCAGGGTGACACCAGCACTAGCTTCAGCCCCAACAGAAGAAAACAAATTCCCCAAGGTCCAACACAAACGTGGGCTCTTGGGAGGCCAAGGAGGGAGGCAGATGGATGGCAGCCCATCACCTGCTGCTGTTCTTGGCTGCTCCAGCCCATGTGTCACATATGAGTGCTAGTTATCTCCTCTCGGCTCTTCTCCAGGTGACATGCACAGACATGTGGCCTTGTTACAGGGAAACAAAGCTGAGCCCCAGGGCCCATGCAAAGGTCTCTGCTCTCCTGAGCTCTCACCCAGAGAACTGCAACTTTGCAAGACTTTTCTGCCCAGGAACCAAAGCCACAAAGCAGAGAGGAAACCCCAGAGCTCCTCCAGGGCCCTGCAGAAACCCTTCACCTCCCAACCTCAGGGTGTGAATTCCTGGACTGTAAATAAACTTTTATTTACTACACAAAGTAGGGCAAGGAGGACCATATTACTGAGGGACGGTGAGAGGAACATCAGCATTATGGCAGGATCTCAATTTTCATCTGACTCCACAATACCACCCCTGAAGACCTCAGTAGGAGCCACCCAGAGCATGACAACACCTCTCCTGTGGCCACATCCTTCCCACCCAAGTCCTGCTTGTCTCATCATTTCCAGTCCAAACAGGAATCTCTCTAGGGCACAGCTCTGCCCATCCACCTTACACCCAGGACCACCAGGTTTGGAGAGAGCATAGCTGGAGGAAATTCACCTCCCACATGGCACAGAGCAACACACAACCAAGGTCCACCCTCTGCAGATGAACCATGATGGACCTAATGCTGCCCTTCAGGACCACCCACATCTCCCTGCTCCCAGCACTAATGTGCTGCATTATCAATGTCTCCTTTACCTCTCAGAGCACTGAACTACCTAAAGGGTGGGCATCATCCTCAGCACCCAGCTGTGTCCTCTCATCTTCTCCAAGGCCACCAAACTGGGTAGACAGGAGATCCTGGGGGCGGTGTGACCCCTGGGAGGGCCTCAGCAGCCTGTCAACTCAGCCTCCCACTTCCATCCCATTTATCTGCATGTTGGGCTGCAGGAGGAAGCGAGTTCAGCCAGAGTTTGTCTAAACAATTATGTTTTATCAGAAAGGCTGCTCAGATCTATTCCTTTTTCCCAGGACAAATCTGGACAAGTCCAAGGTAATCTCCATCCTCCTTCCTATCTGCACAAGATGGAAGCAAGGGAGAAGGAAATGTGGCACAGACCATTCAAACACCCCGCCAGTGCCTGCTCCACCTCCTTCAATGTCAGCAGTCTCCATCACTCATATATCAGGAGGCAGCATCCATCCCACCTGCTCCCCACACATCCAAAGCCTGGCCTACAGATGATTTTTTTCCCCCCTTCCAAACTACAGGTTCATCCAACTTAGGAGAAAGCAGAATGAAGAGCAGAGTAGACTAGAGAAGGTTTAGATACAGAAACCATCTGATACTCTCCTCCTCCTCCTGGACAGCTGAAGACCTCTCTTTCTAGAGCCACTCCAGTAAGTTGGCCAGAGCAGCTTCTCCAATCCTGCAAGACCCTGCTGTGCAACTGTGAGCAGCCCCAGCAGTTCCCTTATCCCCAGCTGAAAGGACTCAATGCAAGGACCAAGCCTGAGGCATCCTGACATGTTCACCAGCTCCTTGTTACAGAATGAGAAATGGGAGAGGGTAGAGGGATTTGCCCAGGACAACAAGCAAGCAAACAGCAAAGGCATGATCCTGACCAGGCTCTCCTGCCACTCAGCCTCTTGTCATCTTCTAAGTGTTCTTTTGGCTCTCAGTCCCTGAACTTTTTTCCACTATGGACAGGAGTGAGTTGCCCATGAACACCCCAAGTATGTCATGCATGTGATGGACAGCAACCTCTACACCTTACCTGCACATTCATAGCTTCAGGTACTGTAGCCAGGGACCTATCCTGTATCTCCATCTACCAGAGCTGCAGAGAAGGCTTCAGAGGACACCAGCACTTTGGTGCATCAGCAGAACACAGCACAGCCTCCCAGATCACAGCAAGTAACAAGCAAAACAAACAAAAATTCCCATCCAGAGTCATAACAGACACAGAAAGCAAACACAGGCAGGGGCTCCAGCCCAAGCTGGGAAGGGCAGTACCAGTGATGTCTTTCCAGATCTATATGTCACAAACTAAATATGCCCCAGGCACATTCAGACTGGAGCTGAAGCCATGCCCTACAATTTAAGACTTGTGAGCTGCCATAACTGAGACAGCTCCTCTCAAGAGCTTATGTATCATTAACTTTTATCACTGCCCTCTCCTTCTAGGCACCATACCCTTTTGGATTCCCATCTAATCTTCTTCCCCTGAGATCTCCCCAAACTGAGCTTTTCTTTGAGAGAGGGAAGGAATGTCTGTCCCACTCCATGCACAGCAAGAGAGAAGGAGAGGGGAGAAGACAGAGCCCTCATTAAAAGTTAAAGTACTATCGATAAGCATCAAAGACAGTCTGACCTGTGCACTTAAGTAAATGATTGTCCACAGTGACCTGTTTGCAGAACAACCTGACACCAGGGGACCAGGTTTGCTGGGGGAATCTCAAGCATTACTGATAACAAGGCATTAGTGGCTTGCACAGTTCTCTCCTGCTGTAACATCCTTTTTCCACTCCATCTCTTTGACTCTGGAAATAATACCGGAGGATAAAATCTGCCTCACCCAAATGGAGACACCTCCAACTCAGCTAGTTGTATATGGCCCTCTTTACATTCAGCAGAGAACAATAAACCCTCTGAGGACGCAATTCACACCAGTCTAAGGGAGACATCCAGATGATTAGCTCGAGTGTAGACATCTCAAGTGGGAGGAGGTGAACACCATGCAGAACGTATGGATGAAGCCATGTGTAAGGGATCTATTTGAAGCATTCCCTGCAAAGGTCTTGCTCATAGATGGACAAAGGTTGAACTCACAAAGGTTAGAAGAGACAAAAGGAAGTAGGTGTTCAACTCTCCTTGGACTCCTTAGAAACACCAGCCAGGGATCATGCTAGAGGTGCACCACAGGAACCCTCTCCAGATCCAGAATTCAGAGAACACCCAGGGGCTGGTAAGACTACCCAGCTGAGATGTAATTTGGACACTGTCTCTTGGGTTGAAAAACTAAATATAAACCCAAGGTTATACTCATGTTTGCTAGAGCATTAATAACCTATGAACTTCAAGGTGTTGCAAGATGCTTTGTTTCAGTTATTCTTCATTCCTGCTGTACAAATTGCCTTTGTTGTGCAAAAACCAACCCCCTGCTTCCACCCAGAATAAACTGCAGACAATACCAGCCAAGGAGGAGCCAAGTAACCAAAAACCCACATGCTGTCACTCCTGAGCTGGCACAGCAACCCTGGCTGGCTTGTTAAAATTATGTGGTTTTCACAAATACATAAACATCTGCAAAGTTCTTTTCTGTTTGCAAAATGTTTTGCCCCAGACTCTTCAGTCCAGCTTTATCTCTCAAGATGTCCAGTACTACTGCCAATGCCAAAATACACCAAAAGAATTCAAGAGAGTGAAACACTTGTGCATGTGACTCTACAGAAATCCAGGGAACTCCTATGCAGAAAACCAATAAAATTAATGGCCCAAATTCAACTAACCCAAAGAAAAGCAGCCCTCTCCCCAAGTGCCTCCTTCAAAACCTGTAACAGATGTAAGAAAAATTGGACCCAAAGAAGTCTAAGCACAGGCTGCAATCCAAGACCAGCTGCTTCTTCCATTTATAGCCACATTCACTTCAGCTTCATCACAGCATCTTGGATAATATAGAAGTGTCTCTGTGCCTATTTGTTTGCTGGAGGGGTAAAGAACACAACTGGCTTGCTCTCAAGTTATCTTTCTTGCTCACAACGTTTGATCTTCTCAAAACAAAGTTATCTCTCTAAAATCTCAATTCAGATCCTCAAGTCCTCTTACACAGTTTATAGAGTTGGCACCATACCCAGTCTATGGTGTCCCTTCAACTACTGGCCAACAGAAACATCTCAGGCAGGGACAGAGGTCTAGAAATAGTTTAGAAGAAAATGATTTCTTAACTCAGAAAGTTCATCACCATTGCCATCGCCTCCCTCCCCCTGCAGACAGCAGAGAAGTCACAAAACCAGTGGCCAGCCCTTACTGCAGGAGATCAAAGCAAACTCTTTGTTTTATCTTCGTCAAGATAACAGATTTTATTTGCCTTATCAGCCTGTAGGATGATTAGCCTAAATATAAGAAAGCTTGAAGATGCCAAAGGAGTTGCTGGGTGGGGAGCCTGTTCCCCAGCACGACTGCCATGGGCTCCAGACGTGCAGATACCAGAAGATAAACAGAGAAACTCTTGGCTTTGCTTTGAACACACCACCCTCAGCCATCTTCCAGCACCTTCCCATGTCACTCACATGTATGGAAATCCAAGGGCAGGCAGAAGCACTCACCCATGTTTCTCAGCCCAGCTAAGGCCCCTCTCTGCTCAGGGGCTGCCTGGAAGGCAGCAGCTGCCACAGAAGTGTAGGACCAGGAGAATCCTGCAGCTGCACAGGGCTCCCACCCCAATACAATGAGCACAGTCTCAATGAGCCTGCAGAGAGCTGACACTCTCATGTGCCATGCAGTTGGCCATCTTCTGCCTGGAACAGGAGGCTTTGACTTCTACAGAGACATGTTTAGCCTCAGATGCTTACTGCAAAGTTCAGGAAGCAATGACACTGGTGCACAATCTAGCTCACAGACCCAACCTAGCGATGGAAGAGACTTGCCAGGTCATTAAGGCCAGTGCCAGGAGGACCCTGAAGCTCAGCATCCACAGGTTCATCCTCTCCTGGTCTCAAATGACACGAGGCATGGAAGGGAAGTGGGAACTATAACATTTCCTATGGGAAGCTATTCCTTCACATAACAAATCTCCACTGGGAAGATCACTGCTTTTCCTAGAGTCCCTCAGGGACTTCCAACAGCACAAAGGAATTCTCCATGTGATGGCATCTGGGTCTGGCTTGCCTGTGCTGGAGGCTGGGGGCACCCAGGCTGCTACCCACAGTGTATCCTGCATGGCTGGAGCACCCACATAGCATCACCACCGTGATGGCATCCATATAAACTGTGACCACACAGCCACACAAAAGGGGACATGTGAATGCTAACGTGACCAGAGCTGAACACCATGTAATGAGCTCAGGAACAGCATTCCTGGGGGGCAAAGATGTGCAGCAGAAGTACTGTCACATCTACATCACCTGGCTTCCTTCCTGACATTGTAAAGCAGGATTGTCAAGCCCTGAAAGAGGCTGCCTAGGGCAGTGGTCAAGTCATCATCCCTGGAGGGATTCAGAAGACATGTTGATGTGTTACTGAGGGACATGGTTTAGTAGTGACCTGGCAGTGCTGGTTAAAACTTGGACTTGATGGACTTAAAGTTCTCTTCCAACCAAAACGATTCTATGACATCCTTGGTGCCCAAAATACACCCCAAAAAGAAACGGGGTGCACTGGCCACTCCCTGGAGAGCCAGGGACAGAGTGCCAGGTGGAAGGAGGACAGCAGAAAGCGTCCAGTCCCCTGCTGCCCTCCCTCTGTGGGCAGGAGGCCATGCACGTGGCGTCCCCAGATCACGAGATGTGATCCTCTCCCCCACACACACTCCTGCTCCTTCCTTCCAAGTCACTGGTGCTGCAGCTCTCCACTTTTCCAGATTATCTCATTTTTGGCAGCCAGGTTCACAAGCTGGGGCTCTGCATTTCCCACTCAGCTCCTCTGTTTGGTATCTCAGGCTGTAGACACTTTCCCGTTACAAATCACGACAACAACAACAAAACAGAGACTACCATAATCTAGCCCAAATGTGTCAGCTGGTCTTAAGGAAATGTTTCCCTCCAGCTTTAATCTCTTTGTACAGCTCAATTGCAGCATGGCTCAGAGAGCTGGAAACCATTACTCACTGCAGTTCTGCTTAGCCCTGGCCTCTTCATTGCAGGGAGCGCCACTCTGTTAGCAGTCATCCAAATCCTTCTAACCTCCAGCTCCAGCAAAGCAGCCCAGCCCCACACTCAGCAGCACAGAAGAAGAGTTGCCCCAAGGCTGGGATGGCTTTGTGTCTCCATCCCTGGGTGTTCATGGCAGGACAGAGGCTTAAGGCTGACTGGGAGGACACCAGGCTGCAGCTCTCACTGCAGCTTCCCCAGAATACAGCAACAGGACCTTGGGTTTTGGCATTCACAAGGAGCTCAGTGGATCTGAAAGGTTTCTTTGCTTTCTGTATTTTCTTTTTTTTATTTTATTTTATTTTAGCTCAGCTCTAAGGGAGCCTCTAAAATAGCAACTTCTAAAGACAAAACTTTCCACAGGGGTCCAAGGCTGGAAAAGAGTGATGAAGTTGAATTGCCTCACTCTCCTGATGTCATTCTACAGAAAATCCACTTCCCCTCACCTTTTTTTAATGTTTATTTTTAATTGTTTATGCCTCTTTTCTGCCCTTGGCATATTCTCCCCTTGCCTACACCAACTGCCCAACCCTGCTCAGATTGCTCTGGACATCTGAGACTATAGCACTCCACATCATTTGGTCATCTCCCTGTATTTCCTTGTCCCACCTGGGGAGCAGCAACACAAAGTCCAGCTTTGCCCAAGGTGCTGGTGCAATGGTACATTGCATCCATGATGTGCACCCCTGTCCTGTCTCCCAATCACCATGGCCCAACTCAATACTAAACCCACAGGAGCTCAGCCAATGCTCCTCAGGGACTGCAGGAGACTGGGAGGACTCGGAGAGGGGAAACAGGGATGGGATGGAATAGTTCTTGCTCTTTTGTCCCATAGAGACACCTCTTGCCCTCCTCCCACCTTTAGAACCACAGCTCTGGAGCAGGCTCAGCCCACACCACCAGCCACAACACCCTGATGAAGTTCAGTGCTATAATTAATCCTTTCCTTTGTGGTTTGCTCTGAACTGCTGAGTTTTCCTCCGACCGGCCTCTTCCTGCACAACACGCTCTCCTGCATACCTTTGGCAGCAGAATGAGGGGTTAAGGGCAAGGCAGCTGAACCCCAGCAGCTGGGGGAAAGCAAATCCCAGCACAGGACTGAGAGCAGCTGGAGGCAGCTGCCTGCATCCCCTGCTCAGCTGTTTGCACTGGAGAGCCACAGACCAATGGGATCCAGGGGCATCCAGTGCCACAGGAGCATCCCTCTGGTGACCCAAACCCTGAGGAGCAAGAGGGAGCAGGGCTTCACACCAGTGTTGTCTCTGCTGCAGACATCAGGGAACCTACATTTTCATTTGGAGGGGGTGTGGCAAGGCCAGGCCTGCAGTGGAGCTGGTGAGGGTTGGCAATGTGCCCGCACTCACCCACAGGGCTCTGTGAGGGTCCTCACACAGCCTCCCCAAAATTCTTCCTTGTGCTTGCACTGGCAACAAGGAAGGATGCCATCCACCCAGACAGTGTAACCCCAGTGTGGATGTTCTAGACCAAGGGAAGGAGCACCCTGCAACAGGGTCCTGCTTAAGAGCAGCCCAGGGCAACCTCAGGTCGTGGAGATGGAGAGGCTGGAGACAACCAGAAAGGAGGCACAGGCTCTGGCAGAAACTCTGGGCTTTATGTCTATGCTGACAGAGAAGGAGAAGGAGTCAGAGCCCTCCCTACCCCTACAACTTTGTCTCCTGGCTCTTCTTCGAGGCATAAATTGCATAAACCCAAATAAATAACTGAAAGGCCCCTTTGTACCAGGACCAAGGTCTGGCTCTCTCTGCAAGGCAGACCCCAGACAGCTGGGCTCTTGGGTAAAACTCATCCCCAGCAGCTGGCCTGGGCTTCTGGGGTCCTTTTTAATGCAAAGAGCCCTCTCTCTTCCACTCTGGGCAGCTGAGGGATTCAGCAGCTTAGATGGTCTTCTGCTCTTAAAATGCCCAGCCATCCATGGTTCAGAGCTTGAGAGCAGCTTAAACCCAGCAGAAGGCAGCTGAGCATTCACTCATGGGAGAAGATGGGCCTCCAGGCTTGGGACAGAGAGCCCATAAGAGAGGCCCAGGCTGAACCCCATCATTGGGGTGGGTCTTAGGGCTCAGCCATGCCCAGCTGGAGATGGACCAACATGCTGGCAGTGTTTGTCCACTCTCTAAAACCCAGCTCAGACAAGCCACACCTAAGCCACGCACATGCAGAGTGAGAGAAACCCACTCACGTCTTATGTGTTCAGTATCAGCCTCACCACTGACTCCTGATCTGATTTTAGACCATGTGCACACAATGAAATCTAGCCTCTCCACAGACCCTGTCACTGCTCTGTGACTGCAGGGCTGCACCCAAAGAGAGGAGATGGAGCAGGAGCAGGGGAACATCCCATGGTGAGGCAAGACAACTGCACATGGTCCAGTGCCGGGGCCAGGCTTGGACCTCCCAGGTCCTGGCTCAGCCACCACACACCATCCCACAAACCCCCCAGAGAGGCACAGGGTGGGATGGGGAGGTGGTGCCCAGCAACTGACCACTTCATCCCTCACAGAAGAGAGCTCGTGGGTGATGGGGAATGGAAAACTAATTAACAGGCCAGAAGGGGAAAAAACTAATCTCCAAAACATCAGGGGAAAACAAATGATGGCTGGCGGGGGAGGGAAGCTGGCTTTGATACAGGATGAATCGAAAACAAGATAGAGTTAATATACACCAGGGCTGCAGTTTAACAGTGGCTCTGGTCCATGATGTTATTAGACTGGTTTGAAGGCCAAAAAACTCATCTCCTGCTGATGAAGAGGCGGTTTCTGCTCCACAACCATAAACAGCAACAACACTAACCAACAGGCAATCAAAACAAAGCTTCCACCACCACTGCCTCTCCAGCACCTCAGCAGTGGTGAGTCCACACATGGGACTAGAGCTTACAGAAGTGTTGTTTTCTGCAAGCACACAGGCTTTTGGCATTTTCTTTTTATCTCCTTATAGGCTTGATAGCATTTGTTATTCAAACTGACAGCTCTGTCTAGCAGGATAACCCCAAGGATAACAGCCATGTATGTAGACACATCTGAACACAGATCCACGGACCAGCCTCAGAAAGGCATCACCACTGGAGCTGAAAGAGCAGCACCCAACACTCGGTGTCCCTGCACCACCTCTGATCCCACAGCCAGGAACGAAAGCAGGCATCAGCCAACATCTCACCCAAGCAGCTGCCCAGAGCTGTACTCACCTTCTTCTCTCTTTGGTGGGCTCTCCATCAGCACCGGCTGTGGCTTTGGCTCTGCCTGGGGTGGCTGGGTGGCCACGGGAGGCTCTGAGCTCTCCACATGCCGTGCCGCCGGGGCTGGGACCTCAGCAGCCTTCGCTACCTGAATTTCCATGCGCTTGGTGGCCGTGTCGGGCGCAGGAGCACCGGTCACCTCGGCTCTTCGCTGGGGCATCTCAGGGATCTTTGATGCTGGCGCCTCCACCCTCCGCAGAGCAGGCTCCTGGGGCTTGCCAAGGGTGATCTCAGTCCTCCTTGGAGTGGGCTCAGGGGGTTTGTGCCCCAGCACATCTGCTCTTTTGAGGCCAAACCTCGACAGGCCTGAGGTGGAGTTCTCCACCTGCTTGGACGAGATGTCAATGGAGATTTCTGTTCTTCTGGACACCGGTTCAGGCAGTTTGGGTCCAGAGAGCTCCACTCTCCTCAGAGAGGGCTTGGGTGATCTTTGGGCTGTGGGGTCTGCATGTCGGGTAGATGGCTCCAAATTCCTGGCACCGAGTTCCTGAAACTTCTGCGTAGAGCTGGATACTGTGGACCTAAGGAGGGGGTTTGGGGTTCGTCTTTGTGGAGTGGAGGAATTTGAAGACTGATCTACCTCCTCCACCTCAAAAGATCTTTTCAGAGCTGAAAAACATGAAAAGGAGTTCAGAATTTAGTTAACACCTACCTGAGCATCTCAAGATACAGACACTGCCTCAGACTCATAAACCCATTTCTGCTCCTTCACCTGAGGGTTTAGAAAACTCATTTAAAGCAGGTGGGGATTGAGGGCCAGGCTCTGCCTCTTCAGGCAAGTTACAAACCCAGTAACAAAACTGGAACCAGAGCCAGGAAACTCACCCTCAGAGCAGAAACCATCCCCACATTGCCTTCCATCTCACCCACACCCCTCACATGCTCGACAGGGAGCAAAGGGCTCCATCACAGCAGAGCAGAGCATGGCACATGACTTGGGGGCAGCTAGCAATCCAAATCCCAATGCCTCCCTTTCCCTCTCACATCCAAAGGATGTGCAGATAAACACAGGCTTCCCAAGGACTGCTGCCAGCAAAATCCAAGTTAGGAATGGGAAAACAATCCCAGATGAGCAACAAATTCATATACGTGCGGCAAGAAAACGAAAGGTGGCAGCCACAGAAGCTCATATCCTTAAAAACAAACCCAGGGATACCCGAGCCAAAGACTGAAGTCCTTTAAAAACACTGCTGTGAGATCCTGATACAAGGAAGAGGCCAATTGAGAGGCCTTAGGGACATCCTAAAATCTAAACATCCTCATCCTCATTTTACCAACAAGGAAGTCAGAAGGCAACGAGAGACGGACACAACATCAGACTGGATCTTCTGCTAGCAGGGTTTAATGATTTAAGCTTGAAGAGGCAGCAGTGCTACCTTCTTCAAGCCCCAGCACCACACAGGATCTATTCCCATGCTCTCAGCTGCAGTGCAGCAGGCACACAGGTCACCCCACACAGCAGAGAGGCACCTAGGCAAGTGTTCATCATTTGGCTCTGCCTGTTACACGGGTCCCTCTCAGCACACAGAGCTCCCTGTCCAGGCAGGCTACATAAAAATGAAAGCCCAAAACCTCCCAAGCCAGGAACATGTTTAAGGAAACCTGATGGATGCTTGTTGCACAAAGCACTGCTGAAGGAAGTCTCCATTCATGTAATGATGCTCCCATCCCAGTCATGCAGTTTATGTCCATTAGCTTCCTGACCACGTCCTCGATCGTGCCTGGACCTCCACATGATGAGTCCCCTCACAGCGCTTCCCAACCCACTTCTGCCAGTTCTCTTTAAAGAAGTAGATGTCCTGAAGCTCATCAGACCCTCTGCTCTCCACAGGAGCCCACCAGGAAGAAACAAAAGACTGAACTTCACAGAAAAGGGGGGAAAAGCAGAGAACCACTGCTGGTTCCCACCAAAACACCACAGACTGCCCACACCTCCATGCTTTGCAACACCCAGCTTGGCACGGGGTCAGAGCAGGATAAAGCACAGCCCCAGGGTCCCACAGGAGTCCCCATGGGGTGAGGCTGAGCCAGCATGGTGACAACCTCAGTGTGATGACAGCCATGCTGCTAGCAACTGGCACAAGCATCAGTAATGAGTCCACTCACCCTTTGCATCAACAAGATAATATCAGTGAGATTTAGCCTTTAAAAACCTGGGCTTGAGATCACACAGGATGCCAGAAGCCAAGGGAGAGACTAGAGCACAGCTTTCCCTTGTCCCAGGATGTCCACCCACCCCAGCCACCCCTAAGGTAGAGCTGGAGAAGAGCTACCACGTGGGAAGCATCTCCTCTGCTCCATAGGGCAGAGCAGGGCCAGGAGGTCTGGGGTCCTGGGGACCCTCTATCCCTCAGACACGCCCATTCACCCCAGAGCAGCCATCTGGCATGGCTGAGTCCAGCTGGCAGGACTGTCCACGTGGCAGCCATCCCAGCTCTGTTCCACCAGCAGATCACAAACACAGCTGCTGACATTGGCCACCCCCAGCTCCAGACAGGGAAGGCAGCAGATGCAGCTGCTTCCAGACTGGGCAGCAAGGGCTGGGGACAGCAGTGGCCCTGTCTTGTGGCAGTAATTCCAAAGGGTCCCAACGAGATGGTGAGGAAAGCAAGAGCTCTTGGAGCTGAGGCTCACACACTGGACAAGACACTCAACAGGGAGAAGAACATTTTAGCTATTTTTGCCCCCAAATCCCAAATTTAAAACAATGCACCAGTCAAGCCTAGTTTGCATTCTGCAGGAAAACAAAGGGAATGGAAGGGACAAGCCAACAGGGAGCCTTTCCCTGGCCTCCAGCAAAGCTGGGCGGGCAAGAGCAGTAGAGGACGCAGCCCAGCCAAGCCCTGCCAGCTCCCCCAGGGAGGGAAACACAGTTTTGTCCACATCAGGCTTTTAGAACCTGTTTGCCACTCCTCCAGCCAGCCTAGTCTCCATTTATTCCTTTCAACAAAGCAGCCTAATAATGTCCTGACATGTGTGTCTGCAGGAACAGTTTGAAAGGAACCCAATAGCAAAGGCTAGCAAGTATTGTTCCTCAATGAGCACTCCCTGGAAATTTCTCAGTATCAAGTGGTTTGGGGATTTCTTTTTGACCCAGTAATAAGCTTTGGATACAAACAGCCTTACTGACCTGCAGGGTTCATTACATGAACTACCCCCACCATCTCAGTTTCTTTGAGTCCCCCTGCCACTTGCTACTGGCAAAGAAATAGTGGCATCAGTGACTGGGTGGTGGGTCACTCAATGCTGGAGCTGCTGCACATGGCCTTTCTTTTGATTTATCTCTCCAAGAGCTAAATCTACCCAACACCACCAGCATGGTCTTTCTGGAGCACAGTCACCCCCTGTCCTTACTGGCCTGAATACAACATCCACAAATGGCTTTTCTCCAGGTCTCTCTGGGCCCCACTGCAGAAAGGAAAAAAAAAACCCACAAAGCCCAGACACAAAGGAGTCCAAAGTGCCTAAGGAAGAGCAACAAAACCATGATTTCATCTGGAGGAGACTTCAGCCAGCCAAATAACTCCTGTGCCAGTGCTGTGGTCCCAACGGGCAGTAAGGGTACCAAGGGGCTGAGCAAGGAACCATCACCTCAAGGGAGGATTAGAAATGGCTCAGCAGGTTTTGATAGCAAAATCACAAGGATTCCCAGGTCCCAGTGATATTGCCTCTCCAACAGCATCACTGATTTGCCTGGAGACACCCCACAAGCTTTCCCATCCATGGCTCTCTGTGGGGTGGGGTGGGATGTCCTCTTCCTGCCTCTGATTGCATGGGGTAGCCAGCTTGTCCTGCTGGCACATTTGGCCACTGCCCTGACTCCAGCATGGTCAGGAGAAGGTTAAACATCACAGGCATGAGAAAGGAGAGGGCCTGTGACCAACAGGGTTTGTGACTCCACCTCTGAGACAGACCCACATGATCCTCAGGCATGTCACCTTCAGCAGTGGTGGCCCTTGGTGGGACAGAGCATGACTGCAGCTGCCCTGCTTAGCATCGCCTCTCTCCTGCTCCTTGCACAGAGACAACAGAAGGACCTTAGGAAGCAAAGTAACTCTCAAAAAAAAGAGAAGAAGCTTAAAAATAGTTTGTCCTACTCAGAGCCAAGAAAGGAAAGTAAACAGCCTCTGCTGCAGATGACCCTCCTCCTACCTTCCTGCAGGGAAGCTGGCATCTTCATTACAACAACAGGAGCTGCAGGCAGGGCAGCACTGCAGGAGCCTGCACCCCACTCCCGTCCCACTCCAGGGGTCCCATGATAGCAGCTGTGGCTAATGCTTCAAGTCCCCATGGGGCTCCTGGTCCACATGTCCCTGACACCCTGAGCCAAGGTGTCCCTGCCCCATGCAGGGTCCCGGATGGCCACGCTCCAGGATTATCCCCAGCATGGTATTTTCCAGGGGATGTTCAGCACTAGCAGTGCTTCCCCAGTCCCACCAGCAGCATGCAATCTGCTGGCTGGTGTTGGAGGCAGCTGGCAGGGGAAGAGGCAGAGGTGCTGAGTGCTGAGCACTGAGCATCGCCCTTCCTCCTCTTCCTCTGGTGGTGTGTGTGCTGTGGGGAACGAGCACAGCAAGCACAAAACATTATTACCATCAACACACACTTCATTTTAACCAACACCAAACCAATCCAGGCAGCTCTGGCTCAATCTCCCATTGCAAGGGGCAGTGGCACCCCTCCCATAGCAGGGAAAGCCCAAAATCCCCTAAAATGAGATTCCTCTCAGATGCATCTTCTGGCCCTGCTAGCTTCTACCCACAACCATCACACTTGGGCTAGGAACTGCTTGCCAAGGTGCCACTTTGGAGACCAGACCTTTGCAAATCTCTAGAGGTAGTGGCATTTTGCTCAGCATCACACAGCCTTGGCCACACTCTGAATCCTGGCAGATGAGGGAAGCACAAGCTTTCTAAGATGTCTTGGCCCGAACGTGCTCCTTGCCAGGAAGGCAATTTAGGGTGAGAAATGTATGTCTTCATCCCCAGCTCATATGCTCCCCAAGCAAGCACAGGGTCAGAAAAGTAGTGAAATATTTGTGTCTTTCTATTTTGTGCTGCAGTGCTGGGGATGTCTGCACAGGGTGGCCACTGTCTCTTCCCAGGCACCAGCAGGTCACAAGCCATCAGTTAAAGCTACTCTTTAGGGATCTTGCAAATTCTGAAGAGAGGGCAGAGGTCTGGTTCAAATCCCAGTAGCTCATACAACAGCCAGGACTTCTCCAGAGAAGTCACAAGCAAGTGACAAAGCCAGAGCCTCCTATCTACACATGCCTCTCCCTGAAGGCAAGTCCTTCTTTGGGGGTCCCAGCCAAGGGTACCCAGATGCCATGAAGGGCTCTGGCTCCTGCCTACAGGCTCTGCATCTCCCAGTGGGAAACAATGGGGTTAGCCAGCGTGCTTGTCCACCACAGCTCATCCCGCTCCACAGCCTGGCTCTGGGCACCCAGTAGGACCCAGGGGTGAGCCAATGAGGGAACATCTGCTCCTTCTTTCTTCCCTTCTTAAACAGAATACCCATGTAGTCGAAGGGATGCTTTATATATAGAAACCTCTATGCACAGAGCTCAGGAAGAGACCAAAATAAACAGCGAGGGATGCTGGCTCCTCCAGGACCTGCTTTACAACCAGAGCCTCGGGCTCTGCCACAGCCTCAGCGCCCAACTGCTTCCCATTAAACATCCTCTGCCCCTCATGTGGTCTCTAACCCAGGGGTTACATTTGCTTGCTTGCTTAAGCATGGAAAGCTTTCCATGGGTTTTTTTGACACATAAGAGCCTTATGGGAGTGGGGCAGGCAGGCGCCCCGTTATTTCCCTCGATACAATGGTCCCGTTTGAGAGCACTGACTTTCTCTAAACTGCTACCAGATGGTCACCTCCTGTTCCTGGGGAGGAAAGAGGGGGAGGTTGCATGTCTCATCTTTCAAGGAGCCCCTGGAAACCCAACACAGTATTAACCACTCAGGGTCCTTAAAGCTTCCCAGAGCCCTGTCACCAGGCAGCAGGACGCTCCCAGCAGTTTTCTGGCCCAACTCAAATGGAAAGAGTGCATTCGCCTGTATTGCCACGGGGCCACCTGGGCTAGGCTTATCCCAACCTACCATCTGGGATGCTGCTGAATAGCTGCTGCCATCTGTAGCAGAAGTGGATGCATTTTAGAGGCTCAGTTACAGGGATGAGCAGGATGTTCCTCATGGCTGTACAGTGTGTATATACACTGGCTGTTAAACCTAAAAGTCCTACAGCAGAAGGAGAAGGGAGCTGCATCCCTGTTGCAGGACCACAGCAGGATATCTCTATCCTGTCCTCAACACCAAAGTGCTCCCAACTGCACCAAGCCCCTCAGTGGGGTCAAAAACATGGGGCTGAGATGGGAAATTCACTGGCAGCACAGGCAGCAAGCGATGTTACACGCACTGGTGAGACTTTGCAAGTACACTAACAGCTTCAAAACAGCCTGAGGAATTGGGATCCCCTCTTACATCTGGAGAGGTGAAGGCAGGAACCCTTAAAAGCACCTTTTCCAAAGCTAGCAGTCATCAAACGTAAGACAGAAGTCAGTGTTGCTGGAAACCCTCCCTGTGTGCTTGTGCCAGAAGCTTTCTCACCTTTCTTTTACCAATAAAGCAACCTTGTTGCAATACATATATATAAACATCCGTATATAAACACATATGTAACAACCATCTGCTGTTGTAGTGTGACTCTCACACCATCCTGGGTCAGGTTATGAATGGCTTATGCACAAATAAATCCTTTTTCTGACTTTACAAATAGCATTCGAAAGAAGTTGCAATAGATTGTATGGTCTGACAAAAACTGCCTGCAGAAGATGACAATGGCAATGTGGTCTCAATAGCCAGAGCCTTCCTGAACTGTGCAAAAGGCACCAAGAGTTAAATTGTGGAGGAAATTTGGGGATAAATGCAAGTTCAGTGCTCTGACATTAACCAAAGCTTTTCAAACAGCATTTCATTCATGTGCAGCAAGCTCCAGCTGAGACAGATGCAGCAAAGCCCTCGTTTACCAGAAATGAACATACAAAAGCAAAGTTGGGACCAAGAATAGAAAAAAATAAAACCCACACTCAGATTAATTCAAAATCCCAGCTTTCCAGTCCCTGTAATGCAGTTCTAGAAAGGTTTTAGCTTGGATTCTCCATTACACTTTGGTTTATATAACCATTAACCCTCAGCAAAATGCTTCCAGATCAGACCAGTATATTTTACATCCCTTATATTCATTTCATACTTGTACAGAAAATTACATAAAATACAGGGTATCCAGCCCAGCAGATTGCATTACTGCCTCTGCCACAGGCTCTCTGCAGCTTTTGCCTCCGGTCTGTGCTTCAGTTTCCTTTCATAAGAGGAGGACGAAAGAGAGAAATAAATCTTCCCTGCACCTCCCAGGAGACTGCAGATTTGGTTTGGTTCAGTAATATTTCTAAAATGCCTTAAAATTATTACCCAGAAGGCAAAAGTATGACGCAGATGGTCTTGCAGACCCTAGACCACCCTCTGCTTGCAGCTTCAGTGCTGGTACCACACTGGATGCAGGAAGCTGTAAGCACCCAGATGCCATCCCCATGACTCCCAACACCCATGCTGGGAAAATGGAGAGTGACTCAGGTGGGCAACCAGTCTTGGTGGCTGGGTGATTAAATCTCCACTTGAGAAGGTGCTCTGACAGATGGTGTTGCAACATGCTGGTTAAAAAGCTACAGAAAAGGATAACTTAGTAAAAGTGGCTGAAGGAGAGACCCAGGAGCCATTCAGGTTTGTAGCATTCCCTGCTAGCCCTGCCCACTGATTGCTGGTACCATTGCATTACATCTCTGTTGGAGGGGGCAGCCAGTTGCCCAAATGTCCTGAAGGCTGGCAGAGAGCAGAACTCTCCTTTCTGCTCCCTGATAAACAATTAATAAATCAGTAAATTAATAAACATGCTTTAATAACATTAAAAATAAATCTATCCTTTTAATTTTTCTCCATATTTGCATTTCCAATGGCCAGATGAAAGAAAGGATGAAGTCCCAAACCAAGTCCTCACCATGCTCCTTCCCTACCAAACCAGTCCAATAAAACAGCACGAGGGTGATGCTGTGTGCCCGTACCCTCACCACTAACCCCTGCCACGACTTCCAGGGCACTCAACTCACCAAGAACAATAGGCTGTATCATTTTGTGATGCTTATTCAAGCATCTGCTCTACTGCTGGGAGGATGGCAGCACAGATTGATGTGGCCATGGTGTCCCCAGCTTTACAACCCACAGGAGGCTCTCTGACGTTGGCAGTGCCTAAGCCCAGGCACCAGGTCAGTACTCCACCCCAATCTGCTCTAACTTGGGTGCCAGCAACACAGCACCTGTGGGAGCACTGGGAGGATGCAGGGAGGTGGACCACCCTGACACCCATGATGTCTCATCTTTTGGCATGCAAACCAGCCAAGAGTCATTTTGGATGAAGCCTAAGCTTGGGTCACCACTCCAGAGATGTCCCCAGGAGACCCAAGTGCTGAGCTCCATCCAGCAACCACTCAAAAGCAATCACAGTAAAAGCCTGAGTCAGCTTGAGTCACGGCCATCAGGAGATAAGAGCTCTCATTAACGTGAGGGCAGCTTTTCAGAGTAAGTTGAGGACAACAATAAACCTTTTTGTTGCCTAAGGGCTACTCCTCAGCAGCATCCTTTGTGCAGCAGGAAAGGGAGCAAGGAGGTGTCTCCTGCACCAGCACCCACATAGCAGGTGGGTGCAAACTGCTGATGCCTCCCTAAGTAAAGCAGAGGGAGCAAGGACCACATAATAGGTATGAAAGGTATGAAATGAGAGGTGGCCAGGATGCAACCCTAGCCATGTGCTGAAGGGCATGACAGCCCACTCCTGTCCCACAGAGAGTTCCCCTGATGGACCCTGACTCTCACCAAACAGGTACATCCCCATCAGGAACTGGACTGGGTCCCATCGACTCATTTTACAGGCTTCAAACGAGCTTAACCAGAATTTAGGGTCACTTGGCTTGTTGCCTCCACGTCCCACCTCTGAAGACCAAGAAAGTGCCAGAGCTCAGCACTGTACGAGGAGAGAGAAAAGCTGGGAGAGAGGAAGAGCCTTTACAATGGTCCTAGCAGAAAGACATTGCCTTGAATATCAAATATCAGAGTCAGAAACATGAATATCTGGAGTGATTATGGGCTCTGAAGTCTCCATTATTGTCTTTGGATTTATGACAAGTCCCAGGCCAGGCTTTTGCGGCTGCTGCCTGGGTCCTGGCTCCTGGGAAAACATGTTGAGTAGTTCACTTCAAGGAAGGGCTGCAGAACAGAAAACAAACCAGCATCCAGATACAGGACACCCTGAGGTGCCAAGACTCTCACTTAGCAGCAAGTTTGCTGGCATCTATTGGCCAAGAGATGCAGACATGGTCACTCAAATGTATTAGGCACGACCTAACATGTTCCAGAGCTGCTTCCAACTCACTCCCCAGCCATAAACCACCAAGAGGGAACGAGCAAAGAGTAAATCAGGAGTGGTTATATTTTAGGTGAGCCTCTCACTAAGGGATAGATGCTAATAAAATCCCAGAGACTGGCAAGTACTTGGAAAAGCCAGTAAAGTGCACACACTCCAAAACTTTGACTCATGTCCAGGCACCAGCAGAACACTTGTACAGCCAAAGTAGCTGCCCTGGCCTTGGTGTAAAGGTTCATCTCTCTGTCCTTTCCCACACAGCCACTTCTAAAAGGTTTCTTTATGATTAGCATGACACTGTGCTCACTTTGCCCAAGATATATCTCAAATGGACAGCAAGAGCTCACCTGTACCAGCCAACACTGGAAACCTTCCATGCTGACACAGAGCCAAGGACACGCTGCTCCATGCTGCTCCACACTGTAGTGGTTGCCCATCCCCAAGGACATTCAGCCCAGCCCTCCTTGCATAAGATGACTATAAACAACGACCTCTGGATGATCCTACATCCTAACCGGGGCCAGAGGCTATCCCCAGAGCCTAGCTCACATGGACAGAGAGATCCACGTCCTGTTCTTCCCTTTCCCACTCCCTCACAACCTTTTTATTCCCAAGGAACTAAATATACACAGGGAAAAAAACAACCCACAGTGGCAGGTCTCTTCTGCTCTAACAAGGCAGATGTGATTTTCCACTCAGCACAGGAGAGGCCATTTCTGCAGGGGAAGATGCAACTTCTGCTGGAGAAGACACAACTCCTGCCTTCCCACAGACACCTTCCCCCAGCTCCTGTCTCTCACTTCATGCCGATTTGGGAAAAAACTCCCATTCACCCATCTTTCTGTTGCAGATTCAGAAACATAGAAAAGTGGAAAAAGAGAGAAAACTCTCTGAAGCTCCTTGTAAAGCTCATCTTTGAGGATATCAGAGGCAACTTGTGGTCCTGAAGCAGCATGCTACAATAATCAGCTGGGAGAGCCGCACTGCCTCTACCCACGCTGAGCTGGTGATGAAGAGTACCAGAAGAGACTAGTTGCAGTATAATTTTGGGGGGACAGCCCAGGAAATCCAACAGTGGACATCTGCTTCACTCCTGGGGTTGAGACAATCCAAGATATCATCTGAAAGATCTCTTCCCATTTCCTTTTCCAGGCACTGAATGTCCACACACATGGGTCAGCTACTCACAAAAAAACCCAGAGTCCCAGCCCACTCCCATGCATGTAAGCCCAGGTGAGCACTCAGCCTGCAAACCTTCAGGCAGGGCTTGCAGGAAAGACCCTGAATCCAAGTGAGGATGCTTACAGAAACACGAAGCACATCCCCTCTCTGGGGCTTTTCACCATACTGAATTCAAGCCACATCACCCACATAACATTGTGACCATCCCTCTGGTGCGTTCCTGCTAATATTAGCAGCAGGGTTGAATCCCAGCATCTGCAGCAGGCAGACAGCAGCTGCTCCCCATGGCAGCAGGCATGCCAGCCCCGAGCAGCCTGGGGGATGCACGTGGCCATGTGTCCCAGAGACATCCCGGGCATTTGCTCAAGGAAATTTTAAAGATGAGCCCATTAGATTCACGTACATAGAAAAGCTCATTTCTAATACAGCCCCCTTCTGAAAACAACCCAGCTGAGGATTTTTTTGTCTTTAATGACCCTTAAACCCAGAACATAACTCAACACAAGCCAGCACCTCATTGAGACAAAGCTTGTAGCTGAAATACTAGAAATACCCTGCATGGGGTGGTGCAAGAAGTATGTGTCTGCAGGGAAATTGTCCAGTAGTGAGAAAGAAAAAAAAACAACCTAAAAATAAAATAAGCAGAGAAGCCTTCCTATCACCACTGCCATGTCCTGGCAGGGCCAGAGGCTCCCTACCCTCAGCACCCAGCTCCATGCAGCACATAATGGCTCAGACCACAGTGCTGTTGAGGCTTAACCGCCAGCGAGCACACACTGCCCAAGGCAGCTATGCCATGGGGAATGGCTAAACTGGGACATAAGAACCATCATCAAAGGCTGCCTCATGGTTTCTGCCAGAGTAAAGCTGCCAGGTTCTAACTCCAGACAACACACTGAGCCCCACCACACTACCCTGCTGCTCCACACACTTACAGCCCCACTCAGCATTTACCATCACTCACAGCTTGCACCCGCTGTGGCATTTTGTGTTTCAACATCATGAGGAAACGAATCTGGTGTTGACTGACAGCACTGGCAAAGGCAGAGAGCACTCAGCATCACTGCTGCCAACTCACCACCAGCAACTGCCAGCAAAAACATGCCTCGGTTACCCCAGGACTCTGCTCAGCAGCAGCCACGTCCCATAAGGACAAGGAGCTGGAGCAGATCTCTTCTGCCTTACTATTAGGAAGAACTGATGAGTGTGCAGTTCTTTAAATTCTTAGGAGGGAGACAAGCACTACATTGCAGAGTTCATAGAACAGTTTGGGCTGCAAAGGACTTTAAAGATCTTCTAGTCCGACCTCCCTGCCATGGGAAGGGACATCTTCCTCTGGACCTGGCTGGTCAAAGCCCCATCCAACATGGCCTTGCGTGCTCCAGTGATGGAGCATTCACAACCTCTCTAGCCGACCTGTTCCAGTGTCTCACCACTCTGCAGTAAGAATTTCTTCCTTCCATCTACTTTAAATCTACCTTTTTTTTAGTTTCAAACCATCACCACTTGTCCTGTCACAACAAGCCTGCTAAAAAGTCTGTCCTCATCTTTCTTAGAGCTCTCCTTTAAGCACTTGGAAGGCTGCAGTGAGGTCTCCCTGGAGCCTTTTCTTCTCCAGGCTAAACAACTCCAATGCTCTCAGACTGTCTTTTCACAGGAAAGGCATTGCAGCCCTCTGATCATCTTCATGACCCTATCCTTGGAGTGGAATTATTTTTAGGTATCATTACAACCAACCAAAGCTGAAAGCAGAAACATCTGCCCCTCTGCAGCCAGCCCCCAGACACCCACGCTCCCGTATTACCCACCACGAACAGGACCAGGATGGTTTGGGGTTTACACATTAACACACTGCACAAGCACCCCACCAGCCAGGTTGATTTACTGCTACGGGTTCCCTTCCCTGCCACTTAGGGGTCAGTGTCTGAGATTCTGTGGACCTGAGCAACCTGCAACACCCTCTGAGGCAGAAGTGAGCTTGGGAAGCGCTGCCACAACCACAGCTCAACCAGCCACACTTCCGAAAACCTGCCAAAATCTATAAACCTAGGAGCAGAGAAATATTATGCTCTGTAAATCCTATCAAACCACAGACCTAATAGACCCCATTAGAGACAAGGAAGCTATTGTCAGTCAAATAAAAAAGATTAATACCCTCTCTGCAGGACCTGCTGCCTGGGTGCAAGGTGAACACACTACTGCTGCCTGGATGAGACCATCCTCATCACATCATTGGGCAGAAGGAAGAACCTCTGCTGTGCTATGTTCCCCTCTCGCATGTTGCTTTGATTTCAAAACAAAACTGGAATTGCTCACACAGAATCATACAGAATGTTAAGAGGTTGGAAGGGACCTCTGGAGATCACCTAATCCAACCCCCCTGTCAGAGCAGGGTCACCTAGAGCAGGTTGCACAGGATGGCATTCAGGTGGGTTTGGAATGTCTCCAGAGATGGAGACTCCACAACCTCTCTGAGCAGCCTGGGCCAGTGTTTTGGCATACTCAAAGTCAAGAAGTTCCTCCTTATGTTTAGATAGAACTTCCTATGTTCAAGTTTGTGTCCATTACCTCTTGTAATTACTCCTTCCCCCTCCCAAAGAGCCACTGCATCCTCCTGAGGCTCATGGAGGCTGGCAGCTCCCACGCCAGCCACTCCCTGTCTTCTGCAACCTAGCAGGTATAATAAAAAACCTGTTGGTCCTACGTGGTGGAGGGATGCTACAAGGACAGCAGGCAGAGATGTTAGGAGAAAAGCAGGCAAGAACAACCATGGTGATCTGAGAGGGCAGGCAGCGTGTGACCAGCAAGAACAAAGAGGACTCTGGCTGCTGGATGAGCTGGTGTTTCTGCTGCATGGTATTTTTGGCTGATCTTTCCTGCTCGGCCACAGGCTGCTTGGAACTGAGACACCCACCCAGCAGAGATGAACACCGCATCTCCTGCCCTACAGGCTAGAAATTAATTCTTGGGAAGCTGCTGTGCAACCCAGAAAGCTAATTAAATTGTGAAACAGTAGCCCAGATCCCTGCTCAAGGGCAAGGCCAGACCTTTTGGCTGCAGATGCACAGAGCTTTCCTCAGCCTCTTCCTCTGCACAGGGAGAACTATAAAGCGTTCCATGGGCTGCAAAAAAAAAATCACACTGCAGAGCGGCTCAGTGCCACCGAGGAGCACTCACAGCCCCAGCAAGCAGCCCTGCAGCACACAGCAGAGCCTTTATCATATCCAAGTAAGGAATTACTCATTCTTCAGAGATTTAAATGGAATCAGGACAGGCAAGAGGAAAGGCTGTAATTACATCAGCGCTCGGAGCCCTGCGGTGGGGAAGCTCATGAGTTCCCGAAGGATAGTTACAAAGGCACTGTTGAACCCCGAGTGCCAAACTGATGGTGTATTTGGGTCCCTCTCTTTGTCCCAACAACTCTTAGTCCCAGTCCTCCTAAGGGACATGATTTCCCTCAGCCTCCTACTAAGCCCTCTGCTTCCAACTGTAGATAAAAAAAGCCTAAGGGCTGGCAAAAGAGAACATGAATCTGCCTAAACCTTATAACAAGGGCTGTAGAGACCCCAGCTCTGCCACCCGTTTCCTGCCTGACCTGGAAGAGGAACCCTTGTGCTCTCAGCTTCCTCAGCTACCCAGCAGGAAAAACACTAGCAGCTCCTTGCAGAAGGCAGGGCTGGACTCAGCAGGAGGCAGTGAAGTCCCCTCAGCCTATTGCTATACATGCACAGCCCCTGGAAAAGCTTTCACCGTGGCCCCCAGATCTGCACTATTGCGTGGTTGTTTTTTTCTAGAAACCACTGCATGAAGCTCAGTTTGGGTCACTGCCAGGATGTAAGAGCACGTAGGGATGGAGCTGCTCTTCCACAACTCTTCTCAGGAATCATGAGCTCCCCCAATCCAATCCCTGAATGCCTACTTCAGACAAATCCCCTCAACCCCTCTTCTGCCTGTCTTTAACTCTCACACCCATCTGGCAGCAGCACACTCTCTTCACTAGCTTATTTTCTTGCCTGAAAAAGCCAACATATAGGGCAAGAGCTAGAGACGCCTGGGAAGAAGGCAGCCCTGTCCACGCACCAAGAGGATCGCAAGGAGGGGGACTGTAAGGAAATCCTCCATCGGAGAGCAAGGCAACACTGTCAGGCAACTGGAGCTCTGCCATGGGACAGCTGCAAGCTTTCTAGGGCAGGCAGCTCCCGCTATGGGCAGATTTTAAACACGGGTTCATTATCTACCTCGCAGCTACTCTAGGGCTATGTCTGCATCCAAAATCTTGGAGTCGACAGAAAGGCTGGTCCCTGGGATTTCACAGACTTTCGGTCGTGTCAGGCATGTGTTTTCAGCTAAAATCCTATATAAACCGACTTGGGAAAGGCAGGAGAGCGAAAACATCCCGTAACATCCTGCCCTCGCAGATAGCACCCGGGTAGAACGCGGCTTCGGATAAAAGACAGGGTACCAACAGCCCCCGGCCCGGGAGGATGCGTGGAGGGTGCGGGCACCCTGGGCACCCCCGCTCCTTCCAGCCCTGTCCATCAGGAGGTGGGGGGAAGGCTACTCGCAGCGAGTCCCCGGCAGAGGCTGGGTCCCTCCCGGGTATCGCCAGGGAGAGGTAGAGGAGAAGCTGGACCCCGGGGAAGGAAGTTCAGCCACGGCTCCCCCAGCCCGGCCCGGCAACAACTTCAGCTGCTTTTCCCCGGTTTAACCCCAACAAACAGTAAACCTGCTCTCCTCCCTCCTTAAACCCCAGGGCTTAATACACACGCAGACACAACCCCACCTTCAAAGTCGGAGATGATGCCCTCCAGGTGGGCGTTGACGGCAGGGTCGGCCATGGCGGGGCGCGGGCCGCTGCCCCCCGGCTCCGCGGGGACGCGCAGCAGCAGCAGCAGCCGCCGCCTGCGGCCGAAGGAATGGAGGAGGGCGAGCGGCTGCAGCCACCCCCCGCCCCGGCAGGCAGCCTGCCATGCATCCCGGCCCGGCCCGGCCCAGCCCGGCCCACTCCGGCCCGGCCCAGCCCAGCCCGGCCCCCTGGCCGCGCCACTGGCTGCTCCCCACGCCCGTCACACACCGCCCCGGCCCCTCGGAGCGGCGGGCGGGGACCCCTGGAGGAGGTGTGGGGGGCGGGGGAGAGGGGTGGAAGGGGCAGCGCGGGGTAGCCCGGACACTGCCTGCCGCAGGTCAAAGAGCATTCCGCACATCCGAGCTGGTGCCGCATCCCCCCGGCCCGGGGCAAGCAGCCTTCTACAGAGCCGAGTTTGTGTCGCATCTCCCCAGCTCGGGGCAAACGGCAACCTACAGAGCCGAGTTAGTGCCGCATCTCCCCGGCCCGGGGCAAGCAGCATCCTACAGAGCTGAGTCTGTGTCGCATCTCCCCAGCTCGGGGCAAACGGCATCCTACAGGGTCGAGTTGGTGCCGCATCTCCCCGGCCCGGGGCAAAGAGCATAGCAAAAAGCACGGGCTGAACCCTGCGCTTGACGCCTGCCGGCTGTGCCTGTTCAACACCAAACACTACCCCGTGGTGCGAGGGTAATAACCCAAAGATGCCCCACAGAAAGGATGGCACCAGCCTCACCGGCTGTTACTGATCTCGAGCACTGATCACCCGTTCGCTTTTCAGTGTGCCTTTCTTTGGAAAAGGAGCAACTTGCCTACCTTCCTCTGTTTTTAGACTATCTCAAAATTAAACGAGTGCTAGCAGTAGTAGACCAGCCCTACCAAATCCAAGCCACCTCTGGAAAACCACCACCAAAGCAGCAGAAGAGTCTGTAAAAGCAGACCCAAAGCCAAGTTCACTGTCAGGCACACCTCACCCCCACACTCCCACTCGCCCCTCTCCTGCCAGAGCCAGCTCTAGGCAGTGACAGCAGCCCCTTCCATGGCACTGCTGCTGCCTCCTTGCCACTTCTCACACTCTCTGGGGTTGCAAATTTCTCTGCTTGTTATTTGATGTTTCTCCCTTCCCGTGTTGATTCAGATCCTGCCCTCCTGACCCTCTTTCTATCCTCCCCACCCTGTATTTTAGTAGCATCACTTCAAAGTGATGATACCCACTGAAATGTGTCCAGGCACATCAACAGGAAAAGAATTAATGGGTGGGAATTCAGTCCAGTTTGGGTGAACCATAAAGAAAAATTACGCAAACCGGTAGCAGTGTTACCTCTGTTCCTGCAGAAAGCACATGCTTCATCACTTCTGTCACACTTTGAACTTTACATTGCCAAAGTCTGCAAACACCACAGGCTGCCCAAGACTGTGTGTGAACCAGAAAATGAAACCAGCAGCACCAATTAATATTTGTTAATAGTTTGAGGTTTGAATCCAAGGAAAGTCATTACTTTAAAACATGAGAACTGCTTAAATAGTCTTGAGAAGACACCTTTAAAATGGAAGGATGGTATTTTAAGGCAGACATAGTGGGTTTCCTCCCCTTTCTCAGAGAGCACTGCTCAGCTCTTTCATTTCTTGCACTCCCAGCAATGTCAGAAACCAACACATCACAACAGCTCAGAGGAAGAGGCTTTGAATCACTCTGCAATCACACTACGGAAATGTGAAAGCCTTCCCATGTGACACATTGTCAGTAAAGCCACAGATGCCCACCTCTCTGGCAGCCTGAATGGTGCTGCCTGTTCCCCACACCTTAAAGGAGAGGAGGAACAAACGTGGACCCTTGTCCCTCGTGCTGCTGTCAGGTCCCAGTTGTCCCCAAGTCCACACACACTCTGCAGGGAGTGGTGGCCACTGGCATGTTACATAGGAGGAGCACATGCTGGCTGACCTGCACTGGTGGCACTGATTTTTGAAAGAAAGTGGCTCTATTTCTCTCAAGTGCTCCTGCAGGTCATATCCATAATCCATTTTAAGCAGGTAAAAGTGCAGCTGTTGATAATTAACTTTAGTTACTGAGCAAGAAAAAACCCCTCTGCTTTGTTAAAATCTGCCAATGACTCTCATGCTGGAGGAGCAGAACCTAGATCAGCCTTTTATGAAGGGTGTTAAGCATCAGTCCCATCACAAGGTTGAAGAATGGGTTTGAAGTGGGGGGAGGAAGGGGAAATGAATGAAGCAAGACAAACTAATAATCAATATTGTAAAAAAAAGGAATTTTAAAACTGTTAGGTCAACCTGAGAAATCACCAAGAACATTTTCTGATATTCAGGGTCTCCCTTCTTGGAAACCTCATAACGATTTAGTGTCAGGCCCACTGCTCAAAGTTTGGTGGCACTCTCTGAACTAGTTCACGTGAGGGTCAGTGTGGCACTGTAATGGGGACTCTGTTTTGAAGTTGACTGGAGGCAAGAAGTAGTAAACCTCTGGAAAAAAAACCCTATTGTTTGGTGGACTGTGAGTAGTGAGTGTCACAACAATGTCTGCCAGGCTCATGAAGCTGGTGGAGAACCTCAAAACTCTTCAGCACAAGAGTTTGAGACAGTTTGGTTTAGCTCCTTGGGTCACTCTGCATTTCCTAAGGGAGATGATGTTATCATCCTGGATCTAATAAAGGTTTAGCAAATCAACAGGCCTAGAGGAGAGCCCCAAGAAGTGTGAAATAAAATATCCGGACTAAAAGTAGGAGTTCATTTTCATTAAAACCAGCTGGATTATATTGCACCCATGTGCACCTAAGGCATTGAGAAGGGGAGAGGAAAATGGAAAACTACAGCAAATAAAGAATAACAAGAATATCCAGAGCTCTTAATAGTAAATATTTAAAGCAGGAAGGTATGTAAACAACTCACGCTGCAGCATACAACCCAGGTGCCTGCTAGTAGAGGAGGAGCAAGCTTTCCTCTGGGGAGATAAGCCCATCCTTCAGTCTCCTGGAGACTTCCTTGCACCTTTATCTGATTTAGCCACGGTTAGAGGCATGGCTTTACGAGGGTGTAAGACCAAAATAAAAATCATTCACTTGTCCAGTCTGCACATAACCATTTTGTCTGGGTTTCTGCCTGCATCCTGAATCCCAAGGGCTTGTCTTTACCTAAACACTTCTTCTAGAAAAGCAGCAACCCTGGGAAGCTGAGCCCTCATCCTGGTGGAACAGAGAATCCACCACCTCCCCGGGGATTTGTTTGTGGGGCTCCTTGTCAGCATAGCACAAGCGTGGGTCGTACTGCTCATCCAAATGCAGTTTCAGCACAGGCCTTGCTTTGCCCTTGTCTGGTAGATCAAGGAGATTAAGGACCCTGAGCCTCCTCCTGATGAAAGATCTCTCACACTGATCACATCACCTGCATTCCTTTTGATAAACTAATCAGGTTCCGCTCTTTTGTCTTTTGTGTCATGTTTTTAGTTCAGCCCCTTAGTCACTCATCTGGCTTTGCTGCTCCTTTCTCCCAGTGTCTCACAAGTGTTTGTCATTGGGTTTTGATTTTAATGAAGAGACACAACTCACTTTTCAACAGAAAGAGAGCAGATCACATCTCTTTTGTTGCTTGCTGCTCCCCCTGCTTACACAGCCAAGGGACTCACTGTTTTTATTGTACCAGGGGACTGACCTCGAGCTCCTGGTCAGCAGAGACCTTCAGGATACTTTACACAGCATCTGCTGTCCAAGACACAATCCCTGTTCTGTAAACCACTGGCTGAAGGAGGGTTTTAAGTAAATGCCTTTCTTTGCTGTATTACATTACAAAGGAAATATTTCTTGTTTCCTTACTAACCCAAGAGCACTGACTGCCCAGCCTTTTCTCCTTCATCATCACTCTGCTCTTCAGATGAGCAATAAACTTCCTGCAGAGCTTTTTTGTTGGCCTACAAGTGATTTCCTGCCCCCAAACAGACTGGAAAATCTGCTGATTGCTTAGTAACAGATACCAAGCTAAAACTAGCTTGATGCCACGATAACTGGCAGACAAGAAATCTTGACTCTTGTCCCCTGGGTACCTCATTCCTGGGCTCTCCTACCCTCCAGGCTGTGATGTAGCTTGAGGGCTTCGCCAGATCGCAGTACAGCCTCCTCTAGAAGCAGACAGTGCTGGGCACTGCCTCTGCCCTGATGTAGGCGTGGGTGGGACCATGATGCAGAGCAGACGTAGAAAGTCACTTCCAGGAGAAAGAAACTCAGGGGAGAAACCCCCTCAAGGTATCAGCATTAAGAGATTCCTTATCAAGACAGGCTAAGGAAGAAAAGGGCCTTTCCTCTCCACACACATTTTAAACAGCACTGTACAGTTTTCTTGCAAGCTGCTAAGAATGCAGTTTTTCAGGCAGAATTTCTTCCTCCCACAAATCAAGGTCTTTCTGAACCCATGCAGCTCTTATCGGTCTCAGGATCTGCTGCAGTCATGAGCGTCAGGCTTGGTTAGACTAGATGCCATGAGTCATTGTGGCTACCTGAATCTTCAATTATCTCGTACATAAACCCAGGTAAATCATCCACAGCATCTTCCTTTTCCTCCTCCTATTTTAATTAGAAAATAAACCTCTTTATTGATTCTGGCTTCTTCTATAAAATGCTTTGAGACTTGCTAACCAAAAGTACTATGTAGGAGCAGTAAAATATTGTAATTAACCACTTCATGTTTCTATTGAGAGTCCAAATCTCTTTCCTTGCTGCTGATCACAGACGAAACATCCTTCCCAGCCTTTCTGGGGAGGTGCAGTCTGTGGGTGGAGGCTCTTGCACCATGTGACACCAACCCCCAACATCCGCTGTGGCCCAGCACCCCTGCAGCGCTCAGCTGTTGTCAGGGCAATAGGTAGAAACAGACATTTAACAGACAAAGCAGCTTTTGAAGGTGAAGGAATGGTGAGTTACATCCCTTCTTTCTAAGCCAAAAAACCCCAAACAAGGCTGTTACAATTACCTTCCCTTCCACTCCTCCACTGCCTGTACCTCCTGAGCTTTTGTGCTTCTGCCCGAAAGACATTTCTGCTTCCAAATCCTCCAGGAAGAGGTGCAATGATCTCTGTATCACAGCTGGGGAAACTGAGGCACACCACACTCATCACTCAGAAATGAGGAGCTGGCAACTACTAAAACCAGACCTGGCTGCAGTGGTGGGCGGTGCCAAATCCAGATCTCAGCTCCTTGGGAAGTGTCAACAGAGGGGACTCTGGAAGGGAAACCAGAGGTGCAGTTCCCATCAACTCCACCCAGGCTTTCATGTAGATGACGGCATGAATCCAGCCCTGCTGATCACACAGGAATTGTCACTAAAAAAAGGCTTTCCCAAGACTTCAGATTCTTCCTGCTTCCAAAGGAGTAGGAAACTCAGCAAGGACTGCACTGTTCAGTGCTAGTCACACTTCCCTTCCCTGGCAAGGAAACTAAGATCATGGAAGAAGTTTTAAAAATTCAAAGCAGGTTTGCCAGTTGGAGATTTCTGGATAACTAAGTCATTTTCTTGCTAAAGGAAACATGGCCAGAGCTCATCCCTTAGTGCCACCAGGCTATGCAGCCTGTTATGTATGCAGAGCCAGGGTACTGCACAGAAAGGATCAGGTAACTTTGAAGACTGGATAACAGAAATAGGATGAAATCTGGAAGAACAATGGAAGGTCAGTAGCTAAGAGGCTTTTAATGAAGTCTTTGCTTTGTGAAAAGTGCACAAAGGACCTTACTGCACACTGCTGGAAGCATCACTTGCAGATGTGCCACAGAGAAGAGTGAGAGCTGCTGTGGTAAACATCACTGTTACCAAGAGGACAACAACAAAAACCAAACCAAACCAACCCAACCCAAAACACCCAAAAGCCCAATACAAACCCAAAGATGGTTATGGTATAAACAGGTCAATAAGAGCTGGAAACTAAAAGATTTTAACAGCTAGTGATGGGAGATTGAAGGGAGTGCTGTGAAATCAAGGAGGCAAAAAGCCAAACAGGTTTCAAGGTGAGGCAGGGCTGCTTGCAAGAAATACAATGTGACATGTGGAAAGGGATAGTCCTCGAGCCTACAGCTCCTCAGATATCCACTGCACAAATAAGGGTAACAGCAAACTTGGTGTTCTAGGACAACCCTGGAGCTCAGAGGCCACATCGGAGCTGGGCAGGTAGGGAAAGAATCACAGACACAAGGTCCCTGCAGCCTCTTTGCCCCATCTCCAGCAGGGAGATAACTGTGAAGAAATCAAGGCTTAACATCACCTTAGGTTTAACTCCATGAAGTCAGCATGCAGAGCAGGTACCAGCTCCCTGTCAAACAGGACAAAGGAATGCATCATATGTGGTTACACGGAGCAGGGCAAGCAGAGGACCAACAGCCATCCTCTCACCTTGCGAATCTGAAAACAAAGCCAAGTCTTTCCTGTGCCCCATGCGCAAATTCTTGATGGTCCCCAAGACCTCCCCTGCCTCTATGGGGACCAGTGAAGTCATCCTCTGTTTACACCAGTGCTAAAGTGGGATTCAAGCCAGGCACCAGTCCCACTGCCAGCCAGCAGGAAGGATGCTGTGGGTTAGCACCCACCATGCTCAGATGCAGCTGCACATGGCTGGGCTGGGAGGGCACAGCTCTGTCCCCCACAAACACCCTGCTACATGCTCCAAGCCTCACCAGCTCCAAGCAGCACATTGCCCATTTACCCAGTGACCTGTGTGCATGGGCCAAGCTCACTGTGGGCCCCACCAACCTCATGCTGGTGCTGAAGCCCAGCTTGAATAGTTTCACACCGAGCCGGCAATTCCGGCTATTGTGCGTGTGGAGAGCCTGGAAAGGGAAACACTGTTCCAATATGGGCCAGGCACATCATCCCAGCCCCAGCCACCACGGTGCTCCCAGGAGGGAGGGCAGGGAAGCCAGGGGGTTCCCCATCACAGGGGCAGAGTGGGCTGGCAGCCCCTGTTCTTGGGAAGGGAAGGACAACTCCCTGGTGTTGATTAAACAGCAGGGGATGCGTGGAGGGGAAGGAAATGGAAAGAGGATCAGGAACTGCATCTGCCTGAACCTCATGCAGTTAAAACAAACTTGGTCTCATGCCTTTGTCCTTCTCATTTAGTTTCAGGTCAGACTTTCCTAAGAAACTGGGAGGTGCAGTTTAGGATCCAACCAGAAACCCAACTTAATTACTTTAATTTAAAAAAAAATATTAATTATTCATTACTGCATTTTAACATTGAGACCAAATAGGCAAAAAGCCCCCAGCAGTGCGTGACAGTACAGATGTTTTAATAGAAATGAGAGGCTTCAGAAACCTTGCTCATCCTCTAATGAGTTTAACACACACAGGGCACAGCACGCTTCCATTGCAAAGCCTTCCTGTGCAGCTGAAGGTGCATCTGACTTCAGAAGAAACTGCAGTGCCTGAACCTCAAGGTAGGGAAGATCTGTTCCCCATTTCCACTATTTACGTGCTTATGGTAGTCATAGAGGGTAAAAGGAGAGGCAAGGGTCAGTCAGAGCATTGGACCCCTCACAAAGAGGCCATTTCCATTATTGCAAACTTCCCATCAGTCCCTAATTAGGCAGAATTTGCAGGAATAAATAAACTGGCAGCACTACACACATGCACTCTGCTTCCAGATGTGCCTGTCTCATTTTCACATGGTGTCCAAGGCAGGCTGGAAACTCCATCTTCACATAAGGGGAGGTGGCAGGCACAGCATGGGCTCCCCATGCCAAGCCCACCCCCGCAGCAGCCCCATGGGCGCAAATCCATTCCATCCTGCCTCCTCACTCACATCCCAGCTGCTTTAGATATGGTCCTTCACCCCTTCAGTGCCTGTCATCCCTCTTCCATCACACAGGGCCACTGGACCCCCATGGGACCCTCCGGTCCCTACTATAGAGCAGACTGTAAGTCAGGAAAGCAGCTTTTATAGCCAGTGCCTCTGCTGCTCTCTCAGATGCCTGCTCACGACCTTTTCAACCCAAAACTTTCCAGTCATAAATATACCAACGCATGGCAGGAAGCTTGCTTTTCTTATACTTCTCCCCTGCTTCTCCAAGAGTTTCCAGCAGCTCGTGCTCCCTGCACCAGCCCCCAGCTGTTTTCCCTGCTCCCCCGAGATATTTCAGGCATGCAACAAAATCTGCTGCAGCCCGAAGACCCTAAAACTCCCTGTAAAGGCTCAGGAAGTGCCATGAGCTGCAGGTCAGGCCTTGGGAGTAGCTGTACCTCCTGATCTCCCTGCTTACCATCAAAAGTTTTATTATTATTGTTCCTTTCTGACATAAACCAGTTTGATAAGAACAATTCCCAGATGGAGCCGCAGCCCCACACCCACTCAGCTTCCTCCAGGCAGCATGGACACAGCACGGGAGAAGGACATAAGGGCAGGAGGAAAGGAAGGAGAGGAAGAATGAACACATTTTTCCTTTCCTTTTATAATGCTTTGGTAAAGGCCAGTGAAACCACCAGCGAGGTGTGGCAGTCAGCATCCGCCCTGCACTGAGCACCACCGGTGTCCTCCCCTTTGCTCCAGCTCCACCACACAAGGATGCGAAAGGTGTATGTTGCTGCCAAAACCCATGGGCCATCCAAAAGCCATGGGCCATTCACTTCTGTCTTTGTGTGGATGGGAATTTGGGTGCCCATGGCATCAGCCTTGTGACAGTCTGGCCAGGGAAGTCATGCCCTTTAGCTCCACTGCCTGCACTGCAGTGGAGTTTAGCAGGTCCAACACAGGTGCGTACATAACATTAGGCAAGATCAGTGCTGTTAACAAACTCCTGGCATAGGGCAGTGCAAATCAGAAAGAGATGGGCCAGCCTGGACCAGAGGAGGGACTGGGGTCTGCCTTGGCTTTTACATCTCACTAAATGATCCCCTCAAAACATTTATTACAACTCTCTCATATTTACATCAAAGACATAACCAAGGTAATTCCCCACTAACTGGACCCTAGGCAGGCTCCAGGGTCCCAGCTAGCCAAGCTGTGCTGTGCAGCACTAAAGCAGCAATCTTAAGTTGCATGTCCAAAGGGTTTACCCTAAATACAGGAGGCAGCCCAAGCACACAGACTACAGTCACCTCTCCTGCTGGAAGAAGAGGGGAGGGCAAAGGGGACTTCAAAGTCCCCTCTAAGCAGGTCTCTCAGCAGCACACCAGCCTTTGCTCCCCCCCATCCCTCAGACACCCAGTGCTGCTAATACAGACTTAGCCTCTTCTACAGATGGAGAAGTTGCACATTTGATTCAAAAACCTGGGTTTAAAAAAAAAACAATTGATTCAACATGGAAGATTTTAGGGGATTTCCTTTGAATTTCTCTCCCTTTCAGGTACTCAGGCACTACTGCCTGCCTCAGCTCTCCCTGTGCACAGCCCCATGCCTGCAGGCTCCCTGCTGCAGGGCACTCACTTCTGCTGAGATCATATCATTACTGCAGGAAGGACCTGACGCTGTCACCACCACCCTCAGGCTCACCCTAACTGTCAACACCAAGCCTCATCCAGGTCAGGACAACACTTGGGCGTCCCTCAATCCACGCCTGCTCCATCACAGCTCTTTCCAAGAGGAATCTCTCAGTATGAGCTGCAGCCATCCCCCACATGCGGCTGGGGGATGTTGGGAGCTTGGGGATTTCAGCCTCCAGAAAAAAAAGAGAATAAAAAAAAAAAGTTGAGGGATGTGCTGCAAGTGTGCCAAAAGCAGGGACCATCCAGCACTTGCCCTAAATGGGAAAGAGGCCCATGGGTGTGCTGGAGGCAGAGCACCAGCCTCAGAGAGAGATGGCACCAAGCCAGGAGGGAGAGGAGATTGCCAGCGAGCTGTATGAGGGGGAGAGAAACTCCCCACTGGCAGTCATCCCAACAAACAGGACAGGAAAACCCTGGAGATGAGATGAGCTGAGTTTGGGGATCTTGGAATAGGGTGAAACTCAGAGACACTACACCAGTGTCTATGGGGCACAGCCCTTCCCTGGGCAGTGGCACAAAGCATCTTGTTGCAGGATGGCAGGCAATTAGCTCTGCTGCTTTTGTATGACTTATAGCAGAGTCCAAACATCCTAAATGAGCAGAGCTGGACCTGCTCCCTCCCAGTGATGGACAGGGTTGGGATATCTCTCCCTACATGCAGCCTGTCCTCTGTTTGCGCCCATAACTCCAGTGCCCAAGCCCATCAGGGAAAGGGGAACAAGACAAACTCTCCTTGGATGAGGTGTGGCCACTGCTATTGCACCAAGCCATGCTGCAATTAAAACCTCACACAGTGCTCGCTTGCCATTATCACCTCTGCCATCTCCAGACCCCAGCAGGCTGTCTCCACTTGCTGTCTCACCCTACACTCCCCTCTCTGGTGAGCTCAGCCTCACTCTGCCGACTTTTTGTTCACACTCATCTTGATTTGCAGTGCCTGTAATAACCACACCAGGTCAGGGAGTATTGGACTAGATGTTCCACTAACAAAATTAAACTGCCCTTGTTTAGCAAAAGTTAAAATAAGGTAGAAACAAAATCCAAAATGTTTTTCCTTATAAAGGAAAGTGCTGCATGTATTAAACATCAGCCTTTCTCACTCAGCAGGGACTGGCAGGGCCTGTAAGCTCAAGGGATATTGTTATTCCCAGAGAAGTAATCAGAAAGCAGACCAACACAGTTCTGTTTATGTTAACACAAGGGAATAAACTGCCAGACCTGAGCTCTGTCTTTACATACCTTCCTTCTCCTGCCTGCCTCCAGAAAAATCCTCTTACACCACAGTACCCCCAGTCTGGTCAGTTTAACGACCAGACTACATTCCCAAGAGTCAAATAAAACTGCCCTGCTGCCTCCATCCAGTGCCCAGGTGCCTAGGGAGCATTCCTCTAAAAAAACTCATATCTTGATACATCAGCAACACCCTCCCACAAGAAGGAGGACCCTTAATCACTCCCCGGACACATACAGTCACCACCAGTTCCATCCCTCTGGCCACAGATCTACACATCCCCTGCCAGGGGCATCTCATCTCCAGCTCCAGCTCCACTTCTGTATGTGGTTTCCAAACAAGCCTTCTCCACAACACTCGCTAGTAACTTGTTGCCTGCCAGCTGGAGGACAGACAGCTATTTCATACACTGCAAAGAATTGCTAACAGCCCAGAGCAGCTCTGGATGCCTGCTCAGAGCCAAGAATAGTGACCCAATGCAGAAACAGGCTAGGGCTGTCCCTGCCCTCATCACCCCCTGTGCAGCCCAAGCACTCAGTGAGGTTTGCAAGTGTGATGGCAGAGGCATGCTCTTGTGTGACTCTGGTGAGCCAGAAGCACCTAGAGCACATAAGCAATCAATTACTTGGAGAAAGAGGTGCCCATTTGGTCACTTGCCAGTCTGCAGACAGATTTAAGACATGCAGGAATTGAACCTCCGGTCCAGATATCACTGTGGCCAAACAGGCCACCTCCTTCCCTGGCCTCTGGGAGAGCCTCTGGCAGCACAATAAAAGGAGTATTTAGTAAAGCTAGAGGCTTGCTTGAAAAAAAACTTGAGGATGATGAGCCATTTTGCAGCCAAGCTTCATATAAACACATTGATAATGATGTTAGCATCAGAGCTGGAGATGAATAGGGCTGCACGGCAACAGCAGGCCCCTCTGTCTGCCTCAAGAAAGCTCCTTTCTTGCAAAGCACATGTTTAATCCATGATCTATGTCTGCTGCCAGCCACATTCATACCAAAATCTGCTCACCTCATCTATCTTGTATAGATCCACGGATTGAGGTGAGGCAGGAGCGCAGGCAGAACTGCAGGGCTCGCTTGCAAATTCCACTCTGTGCTCTGCTGTCCTGCTCCCTGGTGAAACCTCCATCCTCTCTTCATTTAACACCTTCATGAGAGTTTAACACACAGATGGAGATCAGGAGCATCACAAAGCTACAGAACCCTCATGTCAGACGTGGCTAAAAGCTTCAATGTTTCATAGCTTTGGGGAGGCTCACCTGAAACAAGCCCTTGGCCACAAAGACCCATTTCTCCACCCTATCCAGGGGACATACCTGTGCTCTGCTGTCTCCCAGGGCAGAGAGGCCAGGGCACATCCTAGCACTGAAAGACAACATCACCTCTTGCTCATCTCTTGGTGCAGGAGATTCTCCTGATCCACATCCCCTCTGCACCTCTTGGAGAGGGGTTGTCCCAGCTCTGCACTGTGCACAAGGAACAACCTCACCACCCGTGCCAATTTGCTCATCAGCTGAGATACAAACACATTAGCATTAGATTGTCCCTGGTCTGATGAGGATAACATTAGGTTTGGGACACTTGGACTCACTTTTTGTCATATTGATGTGGTCCCAGAATAAAGCCTGTGTGCTCAGCTCTAATGGATCTGCCTTGATTTGGCTGTCACCTTGATTTGCATTGCTCAGCAGCTTTGCTGATTGCTTGAGAAAAGGCAGGTTCTGGTAGCTCCTGGTCTCTGAGCTCAGTCAACCGTGTGTGGACTACAGTCAGCTTCACAACTGCACAGGAACACAGACACCAAACACTCTCCCTAGCAGAGAAGGAGACAATGTCAGCAGAAGTCAAACTCCTGTAAGCACACTTGTGAAGACACTTAACTGAATTCAAAGCGGTAACTCTTCCTCCTTAGGTATTGCTGCCACCATACATCATTTACATGTAGTGACTAGCTACAACCTGCCATGATTCTCATGGTCATTCCTGTGTAATAATAAATGTTTTATTAGAACCGTGGAGCAAGCACTCCACAGCATAATGAACATTCATGCTGCCTTCCACAGTGATGAACAGGGATCCCAGCACAGTACCAGCTCTGCAAAGCCTTCCCTACCCACTTGCAAGGCACAGAAATGTGGGTGTTGAACAAGGATCACTATTATGCACTACACCACAGGATGAGCTTTGCAGGAACTGGTAGGCTGGATTGCTTCCAGTTGCTAAAGAAGGCAAATAGTCTACTGCAGTTCTTGCATGCCAGAAACATTGAGCATCTACAGACTTGAGAACATGAAGACAACCCATCCCTGTCCTGAGAACCAGGCAGTCTCCTTCTGCACACCCCAGCAATGCACGTTACTCAGAGGCAGAGTCAAACAATTCTCTTTTAACTTCCTAAATTAGGCATTAAAAGGGCACTTTGAACACAGCTATTCCCTTCTACATTTAGCAAACTTCCAGCTGATAGAGAGAAGAGCCAGCAAAACTCAAGGAAGGCTGACAAAGGAACAAAGCAAAACTAACCCTTCATCGTATAAGGAAACAGCCACAGCCTCTCCAAAGCAGGGGTTTGCCTGGGAAGCTCTGACCAGTTTACATTATGCAGCAGAAGGATTGCCAGTGAGAGATGAACTGGGCATCTTCCAGAGAGAAACATCCCAAGCTAGACACAGTTCTAGATGTCCCACGCTCTCTGAGGCTTCCTGAAAAGTTTCCCATCCCAAAGAGGAGGACCTCTTTGCACATCATCACCACTCCTGATCTGTTACATGATAATATCTGTATCTTTCACCCACATTCAAAGAGACTGGATGTCTATCTTTCCTTAATCACAAGGGCTCCCCCAGCCCACAGGAGTCACTCAAGGATGAATTCCAGCCCCAGCAGTTAGACCTGTTAGGCATTTTCAGGATATTCTTGGTCAGCATTTCCCTTAGGTGCCTCTCCTGAGGGAGCTGTGCAGCTTTCCTGGGACTGCAGCACTGGAAGGTACCGTATGAGCAACCGCAGCATCACCCATCAAGCTTCCTGGAACTCAAGTCTGAGGAAAACAAAGCCTCTCAGCTTTGCAATGAAAGAGCTCTACAATGTGTTAGCTGTGCTTTTGCTTCCTTTCCCCTCTGACCTTCACACCCAGAGCTGGGAGTTCCTTCCAGCCAAGCCCACTTAGAGCAAGCACTTTCTCAGCTTGAGAGCCAAGGAAAACCCCTGTGGATTACAGCCTGTTGCTGCATGTGTTGTCAAAAAAGCACAGTGTGTCAGAAATCACTAGAAGGGCAAGGGGCTGTTATTTATGATCCAGATTTATTGCTAGTCTCCTTCCCCAGGGCCCCTGGACATCTCAAAGTGCCCTGGCTTCAAGGCAAGCCTATGAAACGCCTTCTCAAAGCCTGTAGCCTGCTTCTCCACTTTCCATCTCCACCCAGCCCCAGAAGCTCCCAGAGGTGTGGCATCCTCCTTTGCTTGCCAGCTTGGAGACAAACCTCAACTCCTACGCCTTCCTAGAGAGAAAAACCTGATCATAGCACAGCAGATGTGCAGGTCCAGCTCCTGCAGCATCCCTAAGGAAAGTCACAGAACCAGAGAATATTAGGTGTTGGAAGGGACATCTGGAGATCAACTAGTTCAACCCTTCTGTCAGAGCAGGGTCACCTAGGGCAGGTTGCACAGGATGGCATCCAGGAGGGTTTGGCATGTCCCCAGAGATGGAGACTCCACCACCTACCTGGGCAGCCTGGGCCAGTACTCCATCACTCTGAAAGTAAAGAAGTTCCTCCTTATGTTTAGATAGAACTTTTTCTGTTCCAGTTTGTGCCTGTTCCCTCTTGTCCTGTCACTGGGCAACACTGAAAAAAGCCTGGTCCCATTCTCTTAACACCCACTCACAAAGTATTGATAAGCATTGATAAGATTCCTCCTCATTCTTCTCCTCTCCAGGCTACCCAGCCCCAGCTCTCTCAGCCTTTCCCCATAAGAGAGATGTTCAAGTCCCCTAATCGTTTTTGTTACCCTTTTCTGCACCCTCTCTAGAAGTTCCCTGTCCTTCTTGAACAGGGGAGCCCAGAACTGGACCCAGGACTCCAGATGTGGCCTCACTAGGGCAGAGCAGAGGGGGAGGAGAACCTCCCTCGACCTGCTGGCCACACTATTCTTGATGCACCCCAGGATGCCATTGGCCCTCTCGGCCACAAGGGCACATTGCTGCCTCGTGGTCATCCTCTTCTCCACCAGCACTCCCATGTCTTTTTCCACAGAGCTGCTTTCCAGCAGATCAGCCCCTAACCTGTCCTGGTCCATGGGGTTATTGCCCCTCAGGTGCATTATCCTACACTTAACCTTGTTGAATTTCATAAGGTTTTTCTCTGCCCAACTCGCAGCCTGTCCAGGTCACTCTGGATGGCAGCACAACCTTCTGGTGTGTCAGCCACTCCTCCCAGTCCTGTGTCAGCAGCAAATTTGCTGAAGGTGCACTCTGTTCCTTCATCCAGGCCATTGATGATATTGAACAAGACTGGACCCACTAGTGACCCCTGGGGAACACCACTCCTTACAGGCTTTGACAGGGCATTAGGAGACACAAGGAGGTGAGAGACTTCAGGTGGAGCCACACAAGCAAGTCAAAAAGGATGACGTTTGCTGTGCAGGTCCCCCAGCTCTGCTGGCTTGAGCCTCTTGCTGTGTCTAAAGCAGCTCCCAACACCACCTTCAGCAGTGGCAGGTGCTGGGCTGACTCAAAGCCACCGCGCCCCCCCCCACAACCCCCCCCCCGCAGTCAGATTCTGATGGCTTTGCTCAAGGTGGCTCCACCCCTCCCTGCCCAGGCTGCCAAAGTGCCTCGTGCAGCTCTGCATCTTGCAATGGACTGTCAGCAATTAGCAGATTGCATGTCCCGGCCCCATCTATAAAACAGGGATGTTTAGATAACCCGAGGAAAACGCCAAGCGCAGCAGGATTGTGAGGGAATATGCTTCCAGCTGCTGGAGCTAGTGGAGCTCTGACAGCCCACAGCAGTTGAGAATCAACCCTTAACTCTTAATGCTGCAAGGGCAACTTCCTATTTCATGGAAAAGAGCAAAGTCCTTGCAATGGAAGACCATCCTGTTCACAAGAGGTACAGCTGATGAGCCAGCAAGGCATTAAATCCAAACAGCTCCTTCCAGCACTTCCTGAGAGAGACCAGCTCCCCACAGAGTAAGTTCTGCATCTTTGCTGGAGAACACCAGATTTGTTGGGGTTTGGTTTTGGTTTTAATTTTAAAAGCAGTTTCTTTTCCAAGCCATGAAAAGGACTGAAACTCAGTCTTGCTTTCCCGTTTAAGCCTATGCAATATGAATGAGAAGGCTATGGTGGAGATATTTTTGATGGGTTATGTTGATGATAGATCTGACATACCAGCTTTAAAGAACCTCATTTGTGAGCAGCAGTCTGCCTCAGAAAGCAGCTTTACAGACATTGGCAGCCCTTGACATTAATTTACTTTCCTGAAGACAAGAAAAGCACTTAAACCATCCAAAAGACAACGAAAAGGCAGGTCAGGGACCGAGAGACAAGATCTAAAGCAGAGGGAAACATGACAGTCTGAGGACCTTGGACAGGCAGAGGTGAGAACAGCAGAGGTACATGGGATTTGGATGGCAGCGATGCCTCCAAGACTTGCAACACCATCTTGGCCATCCTCACACACATTACCACACTGTACATCCCACAGACACTGCTGACCTACGTAGGTTAATGCAATTCGTATTTACTGTTAAAGGAGAGAAGGAAGCCTGAGAGACAGTTCAATTAACTCAGACAGCTTCTCCCAGATGGCCAAAGGCAATGAAAGCAGTGTCCTGCTTCTGCCAGTCTTTCCCAGCCACGTGGGCCTGTGCGTTGGCTCCTGAGAGATCAGCAATCACTGTAGCCTGGAGAAGCTGTAACCTGAATTTCAACTCAAAACACAACGTGAGCTTCTGCTAAAGTTCAGACAACTTCTGCCCCCTAAAGCTCTCCTTGTTTTTACACTGCCATGCCCTCCGGATTTGAAGCCAGCAGCAGTGAAATTGGGTGGTAAAAGCTTACACTTCAGAGACATTTGTGTGTCAACAGCCAGCACTTTTTGTTTCATGGGAAAATCTGTCAGCAGAATGTCCCGAGTGCAACCAAGGTGCCTTTGAACGGCACATCCGACGCAGCACCGCATTTCCCATGATTTATGCTGTGCCGTGCTCACTGATGCCAGGGCACGGAGGGGATCCCCCCAGAAGCAGGACACAGGTGGCCACCGAGCCACCATGCAACCTTGTACAAGAGGGAGTTTATCAAAGAAAAGGAGTAAGCTGCTCGGTTTTGATGGCTACTTAGTGTTGTATTATGAACCCTTTCAAGGTAGAAAAATGGGGCCATGCTGTCTGCCCGTTGTTTAGATCCACAGAGGGATCTTCATCACTCTGCGGTTAACCAGCAGCAAAACAAACCTCCTCTTGCTATGCACAGGGTCTGGCAGATGAGCAAAGCTTGAGTGAACAGGCAAGCCTGAGTTTTACCAGAGACGGAGCGGGGTCCACGGCTCTGCTGGCCTGCAAGAGGAAATGCCATACGCAGCTGAGAGGAGGGGGAGGAAGGTATAAAGCCAAGAAAGGGATAGTTCAGCCTAAGTCCCCACCCCTGCTGCCGCCAAGTCATCCCAGTACCCCTCCCCTTCCGCCTCTCAGGTCGTTTCTCTTCGACATACCCCATCTTCTCCTCCCCCAGCTCTCCCTCCCACTCAGTTGCCTCACAGCCCTTCATCTCCCACAACTAAAGCCCCCCTTCATCACCTGCCAGGGCACATACCCTTCCTCCTCTCCTGGTCACCCGCACCACTGGCTGTCATCTTCTTCCCTTTATACAGGGCAAGACTAAGTTTCCTCTCCAGCTGCAGACAAAGGACCCGCTCTGAGTAGCCTCCAGCCAGCAAGGAGGCTGGGGAGCAGCAACATAAGTGAGCAGAGGACACCAGAGGTGGGTCTTAACCAATTTGGGGATCAACTATGAGATAAAAGGCCCGTTTTAGCACCCCAGCTTCTGTACAGCCCTGGGTGCATCTGTGTACCTGTGCCAAGCAAAGCCCAATGCCATGACATACCTCTTACCATATCATTTTGGAGCAAGGCTGGAAGGAGGCATCCAAATCTCATACCTCAGCCAATGATGAGGGCATTACTCCAGAGGCAGTAACATCCCTCATGTTCTCCCAGCACAGTCAGTGAATAGCTTGAGTACAGAGCCCAGCACCACCACTAATATCAGCATGCTCCAAAACCCCCAAGAGTTCAGTGGGTGTCCCAAAAGGAAGAGATACAAGGAGAACCACCAGGAGCAGTCTGGGTGGAAACACTACCTGCAACACTTTGCTCTTTTTGCACAGGAGAGCATGGGGGGGAAGGGTTTCCTGGTTCATGGCCAACGCTGCTGTTCCTCTTATGGAGGATATGCTTTCCCCAGGGGGTGTTTCAGCTGAGAGCAGGAGACACAGAGTTTCCATAGCTCACTTTCCCTCTCCACCCATTGGGAATTTTTCATATTTTCTGGGGAAAAAAAAACAACACCCCAAAACACAACCAACCAACTGCTTACCAATCATGGTGGCTTCCAACAGGGCCTCCCCTTCCCTGGAGAGCAGCTGCCAATACAGATGTCAACCAGAAATTTTTAGGCAGCTGAAGTTGGGTTTGATCAGTTCTCCAGTTGAATGGAGTTAAGAATGCAAGAGAGAAAAGAAATGCTAAATATTTTAGGTGCTGAAGACTACCCCTTCCTGGCCCAACAGTTCATCTGCTCTTAAGGTTGCCTACTTTGCCTCAATCCTGATACATCAATGAGCACTTACTTAAACATGAAACCTCCTGGTGAATGTTTCTGGAGTGGCAGCTCCAGCCTTGTAACTCCAAGTCTCACTGACTTCATGGAGCCAAGAGGCCACAAGGGAGAAGGAAAGCAATAAAGCAAAAGTGTTAAAAACTTCAGTGTTGGGGAGGGGGAGTCAGGGGACAAACTGGGGAAATGGCAGGCCCATATCAGGAGAAGGTCATCATCTTCACAGGAAGAGGGGGCAATGTTTAAAGACTTCAGCTGAAGATCACCAGCAGATAAAGGGTGTATGTGTCCATTGAACAGAGGAGAGTCAGATGGCTCTTAGAGGAGTGGAGCACAGACAAGAGGTGTGAGCTGGTGGTGCTCTAGCTTTGTCTGTGACACTACCAGGTGGTTTTACACTGCTCAGCACCAGAGTCCCTCTGAAGAAAGCTCTACCTGTACCTGCTGTGCCTGCAGTGACCAAGAGATGGGCATCATAGCCCAGGAATAAATCCTACATGCTTGTTCTTTGGCCCATCCTCCCCAGCAGAGATGGATCCAGTGAGAACAATTTGTGTCTCCAGCATGATGTTCAGCTGCTCCCTAGTCCGACATCTCAGATTAGCACCAGCCATTGCTTCCACCCCATAGGGAGCCTCATCCCAGCCCTGCACAGGGGTGCTGGCATCTCAAAGGGGTCAAATTCCCAGCTTCATCATGACAAATCCCTCGCAGCTGTCTAGCAGAGGATCCTGAAGTGCCTATGAAAAGCGGAAACTATCTACCACATTTTCCATATAGGAAGTTAGAGCACACGTGTTAAATGATTTACA
This sequence comes from Galbula dea, assembly GCA_013399015.1. Taxonomy (NCBI): domain Eukaryota; kingdom Metazoa; phylum Chordata; class Aves; order Piciformes; family Galbulidae; genus Galbula; species Galbula dea. The sequence goes on along the minus strand of VWZX01001675.1, from coordinate 261,357 downwards.
TGAGGATACAGAGCCATTTAGTGGGAAGAGCAGGAAAAGGACCCCAGCAGCCAAGCTTCTAATTGCCACGGGGTCATTCCCTCCCGGTGCAGCTTAAATCCCAACTCCCTGCTTAAGAAGAGCTGTACCGAGCGCGGATCTCTTTAGGAGAAGGGCACCCAGATCCTTTTTGCAACGTAGTGAGAAGCAGCTAACTATTTTTGCTGAATAAACCCCCTCCACATAGGCATCTAGTGGAATTCTCTCTNGGGAGACCGGTACCCCGCAGCCCCCTACCCAGGATCCCCGTAGCCAGCCGGGGAGCAGACACTGCCATCTAACGGCATCAGATAGGGGTTTGCAGAGGGAGAGGCAGCAGCCAGAGCTTGCCCTGCGCCTCCTGCCCCGGGTGGGTGCCGGTGGGCAGCAAGGACCCCAGTATGCACCCCTGTGTCCTGGCCTGGGGGTGCCAGACGCTTCTGGTGTCTGAGCATCTAATCGCAGAATAGTTTGGGTTAGAAGGAACCTTTCAAGATCATCTAGTCCAAACACCACGGCAGTCAGCAAGGACATCCCCAACTAGGGCAGGTTGCTCAGAGCCCCAAACAACCTGACCTGGAATGGTCTCAGGGATGGGACATCTCCCACCTCTCTGGGCAACCTGGGACAGGGTCTCACCACCCTCAATGTAAACAATTTCTTCCTTCTATCTAGTCTAAATCTCTCCATTAGTTTAAAACCATCATCACTTGTCCTGTCACAACAGACCCTGCTAAAAAAATCTCTTCCCATCTTTCCTACAGGCCCTTTAAGTACTGAAAGGCTGCTGTAAGGTCTCCCTGGAGCCTTCTGTTCTCCAGGCTGAACTTCAACTCTCTCAGCCTGTCCTCACAGCAGAGGGCTTCCAGTCCTCCAGTCATTTCTTTGGCCTCCTCTGGACCTGCTCCAACAGGTCCATGTCTCTCATGTGCTGAGAACTCCAGAGCTGGACACAGCACTGCAGGTGAGGTCTCACCAGAGCAGAGCAGAAGCCCCTCCCTCAACCTGTTGATCACATCCTTTAGACTGCTGGTCATCCCTGCCTGGCCCTTGGGCACACTGTTTCCAGCCCTGACCCACCCCTGAGAACACTGATGAGTCACTGAGAGTGAAAGACTTGTGAGTCAAAAAGATGTGTAAGCCTGAAACCTCTGAGGGTGATGATATTTGCCCTTAGTCCACTGGAAACCACTGACTGAAATTGCTGGGCTACAGCTGCTGACAGCCTCACTTGAAACTTAGGATGACCTACTCTGGGGTCTTGAAAAGTCAGGGAAAAGATAGGGACATGCCCAAACCACAGGGTCCAAGCAAACATGTTGGAGACAGCAAAACAGAGGAAGCCTATGACTTACTTCACAGTAGTCAGTAGCACAAGGATGAAATCCCAGCACCATGCACTGAAAGCAGCCTCACTGCACACACTGTGCAGCTCAGCCCAACACAGCTGCTCTCACCAGCCTGATGGCAAAGCAGAAATGGGCCCTGGACTCAAAGCCTGGGTCCAAACCCTGATCCAGGCTTCCCAACATGCAGCTTCACACCACTCAACTCTCCAGGATCTGCTTTCCAGCTCTCTCTCCAAAGCAAGCATCTCTGCCAAGTGTTTAGGATTTTAACTCTTTCCATTTTTCCACCTAAACCACATAGAGGGACTCAGACACACACTGCCCTTGACAAAGGCCCTGGCATCATCTGAAATGCTCAACCACTGGGAGATCCTCCATCCCATGTTCACTGGGTAAGCCTGGTGGTCCCTGACATTGCAAGGGATCAGGCACTCAGAAAACACCCAGCACCAATCAAGTACATGTCTCCAGCCCTGAAAACCTCTGCCAGCCTCCCTCCTCATCAACAAGGTCTTGCCTACACCACCAAAGCCTCTGCTCCAGCACCATGACAAATCAGCATGAACTTGAAGCATGTAGCCCTGGAAAGAAAAACCTTCTGAAACCATTAATGATAATAACAATATCCTGCTCTCATCAGGAAGAAAAGGAGAGAATGTTACATGCAGGCAGGCAGTGCCAGTGGGCAGAGGGGGGCTGCCAGTCTATGCTGCAGGCAGGTACAGGTGTTGCCCCAGGCTGGAAAGCCACAGAGGGAGAGCCCAGCATGAGGGAAGCCCATTTCTGAACACATGGACCAACACTTTCCTTAGCAGCCCCACTGAAGGTGTCCACACTTCTATGCCTGGACCCCACTTCTCCAGACCCAAAGGGATTTTGAAGACTCAACTTTTCAGGCCACAAAAGAAGCAAAATATGAGCATTTCTCTGGTCCAGTGCACCACAGATCAAACTTGGTTGTCTTGATGATAAGGCTTATTTTTCCAGATCAGACAATCAGAAATGAAATGCAAACAAACCTTTGTCTTCACAGCCTCCAGCTACAACCTTACTGCCAGTTTGTGGTCAAAGCTGCAAGCTGGAGATGTTGCAGAGATAATGGTAGGTCGTCCCCCCCCAAATCCTGCATGCCAGCAATCTTGCTCATTGCTCCCCAGACTGGCTCACTAGAAACAAGAATTTGACCCAAGAACAACTGCTGTAGTTTCTAAGGTACCTGGTAATGATGAAAGTTATTACAGATCTGTTTCTGTAGCACCATCTTCACACACACATGGATCCAGGCAAGGGAGGGAAAACAATACATATATATATATAAATAAATCTTCATTTTGATACAAGAAAGACATTTTTTACAGTGACAACACTCAACCATTGGAACAACCTCTCCAGGGACATGGTAGAGTCCCCAGCCCTAGAGGTTTTCAAGATGGGACTGAAGAGGGTGGGAGATAACTTCATCTAGGCTCCATTTCCCATGAAATGCTGGACCAGGTGATCTTTGGAAGCTCCTTCCAACCTGGGCTGTTCTGTGATTCTATGAAAATAATGCACTTTGAGGTTTATTGTGTGATTATTGCTTGTAAAACTAATGCATTTTATTCACCTGTAAAAACTATGCCCATTCTTCCCCCAAGCCACAAAGCAGAGCTGTTTATAAGTCTCCAACAACACTCTTGGCATCAGCATCCCATGTTACCCTGCAGGGCTATTTCTTTTCACCTGCCACTCAAACAGCAGCTCCAGCCAGCAGCAGGGGCTCACAGCCTTCCTGTGCAGGGGATGCAGTACCCAGGTCCCAGCACAGGACAAATATAACAGCAGCCTGAAATGCTAGAGGAGAGGCAAAGCAGGTGCCATATCCCACTCAGAGATGACCATGAGGGATTAACTTTCAGCATTGGTGCTTAGGAAGGAAGTTGCCCTTCCAAAGAGCAGCTGTAAAGGGATGGCTTTTCATGAACATTGGTTAAGCATGTAGGCAAAGGATATTGTCTCCATCAGCTGTCAGAGTAGCCATCAGGCACTAGTAGTCCAAGTGGAACAGCTTCAGATCCTATGGCACATACTCAATTTTGGAGACTCACAACTTCCTTTGCTGCAGTGTCAGAATAGCTTTAAGCTTCCAGCTGCCCTTCTGAGACCCTGTGCAGGCAGGCACTGCTATGATCCTCCTTTTGCCTGAGGGGAGCTTCAGCTCAGAGACCCAACCACCAGATCCTTACCCAAAATCAAAGTGTCAGGGAGACCACAAACACCTTTTCCCAAGGACTTACAGAAAATCTGAGGCAGAGCAAGACACTTCATCTAGATTTTCTCAGGTTAAAAGTGCTCAAAAAAATGGGACAGGAGCTGCCCATCATGCCCTTCTCTGCTGCCCATACCATGCCAGGGTCCAGCTGCAGAGCCCTGAGTCTGACTGAAGTGCTCACAGCACCAGGTATCACTGCTCTCTAACAAATGGCTGTCCATTAGTTACAGCTGCAAGGACTGTGTGGGGAAGCCAACAGGACACAGATATTGTGCTTCTGAGATCATTAAGGCAACAGAAGACATGTGTTGACCCAGACATACTTCCCTAACTACGTACTTGCTCCTACTCAGCATTATGGTATGCTGGAGCTTGGAAGAACCCTGACTTGCATGAGAAACGACCTCCCTCACCCCAGCAGCATGGGAATCACTCTGCTAGGAGGCTGGAGTCATCCAGCACGTAGCAGGAGGCAGGTAGTAAAGGAGCTCTTGCCCTGGGGTTAGCCAAGCTCAAGGGAGCTGTGTTGAGAAGTGTTTACCTGTGCTGTCAGGTGTGAGTTGTGCCACATAATGGGTTTGTATTTAGTGGAGAAGAGGAGAAATTCCAGTAGATTTAAGGGCAGGCATCAGGAAATGGATAATGCTTCACACCTTGACATGCCTCAGACAACTGTGGGAATGCATCCACTGGCCAGACAGGAGCAGGCAGCCAAGAGCGGGCTAGGAGCAGCACAGAGCACTCTGCAAACACAACCATCTGCAGAGGCAACTCCACAGCCTCATGAAACCCAAACCCTTCCCTGAGGGAGGGCCCGCATGGACCTACCATTAAATGAGCTGAAACCTGCACTCACAACAGGCTACTCCAGAACATTTGGGATAAAGGTAAATGCTTGAACAAGAAACTCTGGCTGCAGGTAGTTTTTAGAGCACATAACACAGCAAGCCCGTGGCCTTGGGGACAGGGCATCACTTGCTGCAGTGAACCATGAAGCCAGTACCAGGCAGGGACATGAACAGGACACTGAAAGCAGAAGTGAGGGCTAAGGACAGACCAACAGCCACCAGCAAAGGCAGGACAGACAGGGAGGTGTCCCTGGGTATCAGGGCTGGATGAACGCAGTGGGATCTACCAGGAGGTAGGACATTTAGAGTCTGGATGGTTCTATCTGGTGTCCTGTGGGTGTGAAATGTTGCAAGCCAGAGGAAAAACAAAAATATGGTGAGACAGAAGGTGTATAGCTGTGAGAAGACCACTAGAAAGAAACACATCAGGCTTTTATCTGGCATTTCCTAGGCATAACAGGGACACTGAGAAACCTGAGACACAAAAGACAGTGAGGGTGACCAGAAGAAACCCCCAACCCCTCTGCCCTGTTACACATGACCAACTTCTATTTGGAAAATGAAGAAACAAACACTTTCCCTCACAACAACCTTTCATACCTCCAGCACTCACACAGAGGGTCAGTGCTTCCCCTTCTTACTGTCCAGTCCAGGCACATGGTCCTTCCCAGGTGGCTCTGACAACCACTGGAGATATTCTGTCTTGCTGCATATGGTCTGGGAGCTGCCTGCACAGCCTCTGGAAGCTGCAAACAGTGGCTGTCTCCTTGCTGTTCAGATTGTTTAAGTGCATAGTATGATGTAAAAAGACATGTTAAACTCTGCACAGTTATGCATACAGAATCATATCTATAGTGGATCTGTAACTGAAAGGTTAAGAATGCTCACCAAGGGGTTCATAAATAGTTCATCCTCCTTGGAGCACCTACAGCACTCCCACTGCCTGCTGCTGGGCACTGGACTAACACATGCCACTCATTGCAGTCAGGTGTTTCCATCACCTATTCATCAGTGTTTGTTAACTCTTAAAATGAGTTTTCACAGTACAATTGCACAGTGACATTAATCATTTACCCAGAAGATCTGCCCTCCTTTCCCATCATGCTTGCACCCGTCCTGTAACTCCATCATCACAGTAACCAAAAAGCTGAGGTGCTGCAGGCCCTTCCTTTTCTTTTAAGAGGTGAGAGGCCTCAGAGCATGAACAATTAAGGCTTTGTAGAAAGATCTCAGCTACTCAAAAGAGCCATCTGATAGGGAAAGACAGGAGAGCCATCTCCAGGCCACTGCCACCAAAGCAAGCTGGCAAGGCAGAGAGATGGGGCAGATGTGAGGAACAGCAGCTTCAGAGCCCAGCTCCCTGGCTCCAAAACCAGGAAGGATGCCTGGAAACAAAAACTTTAGAGCTAAGGCTTTTTGTGCAATGCTAGCTTGTGGAAATGTGAGAGGTGGTTTAACCAGGTTAAAAGGGACTAGAAGATTATAGGAGATTGTGTTTCTTATATCAGCACCCATAGGCACCACCCAAGACTGGTGTCTTGTTACACAGACCAAAGAAGACCCTTGCAGCCCTGGAGATGGCAGTGTAGCAGGTACAGATCTACAGCATCCCTTTGCACCTTTGATGCCTTTCCCTGAAGCACAAGAGGTGTTTGTCATCCTCAGAGATGGAATCTTCCACCATGGACACTGCAGCGTGCAAAAAAGCCTGAGCTTTTCTTGGGCAGAGAAGACCCCATGGGACATGCTGAGCTCCAGCAGCTCTGGGAAAGCTGCTCTCAGAGAAGAGGACAGACCCAATTCTCACCCTGTCCTCAGATGCCCTCACCCCATCCAGCAGCCCCACACTCCAGTCAGGACTCAGATTTTCCCACCCATAGCAGAGAAGTAACTAAACACATGTTCAGGGCCAGAACAGTGTCTGGGATGTGGCCCCCAGCACTACACAGGTCTGCTTTCATCCCAGTCATCTTTGGGTTAGTCACTAAAGCCAGAGCCCTGGTTGTCCCTCTGACCACATGGCCATGAGGGGGGAGCCTAGGGCAGGCTGAGCTCTGCTCCCTGCTGCTGTCCTCCACACCAGCATGGCTGTGCCAGAACCCATGGCTCCCTGAGACCCTTGCAGCACATCAGCTGGCATGGTCTGCTCAGTGCCAGCAGCAGCAGGACTGGAGTCAGCTGAGAAGCTCACTCAGTGAATCCATTCTCACCACAGACCTAGGAGCCAACAGTGTGACCCGGTGATATTGTCACTTTTGTGCCTAGAGCCTCCTTGGGCACAGATTTCCTCTGTCCCCACACATGGGTTTAGCATTCCCTCTGACACTGCCCCAGCTGAGCAGCTTCCCTTGCCTGTGCTGACCCCTCCAAGCAGGGACCTGTGGAGAAATCCAAGACCCTTTATTCTCCCAACACATATTTCATGCTGGAGGTAAATATCAGAAACACCACTGAGACAGCCTGTGTAGCTCTGGGGTCCTACAGAACACACAACCCACTCGTGTAGAGCAGCCATGCTCATCACCCCACAGCAAGCCCTCAGGCACAACCACCTTAGGTGAAGGCACACATCTGGCCCAGGCCATCATACCTTTGTGCCCTGCCTGCAGCTCAACCACAACTGAACCACCCATGGAAAAGCTGGTTCCAGCAGAAGTCAGCAAAACACGTACGCACTCGGACATCGGTGTTGTGCAAACCCAGGGGTGAGCAAGAGCTCTTGCATCTTTGCACCAAGAGACTAGCTCAGGGTCTTCCTGCCCATAGGGCTCCTGGGTGGAGCATGCCCTGGAAACAGGTGACAGCCAGCAGAGGCATGAGGGCTCTGTGCTCACAGCAGCTGAACTTCATATACAGATCAAAGGCTGAGAGGAACCCACCTTTGATGCTCTGCTGAACAAAGAGCCCCAGATCACATCACTAGGGAGTCCTCTTTCTCACCAGCAATCCTTTGCAGAGTCTCTCCCCACCTCTGCACAAAGGAAAAGGATCCACTGAGGATGGAACAGGAGTTGTGAAAGGCCAAACCACTATGGGACACAAACTGCCCCTGCCACCCCCTCCTCTCCTCCACGTCCCTGCTTAGAAGAGGCCTCCATACAACAGCAGAGGTTATCCAGCCCAAAGCTCTGTGCTGATGTAACACCCACCAGGCTCTGAGTTACAAGCCGGCTCTCAGGAATGCTTTGAAGTGGCTCATACCAGAAGAAAAAGCAAGAGAGCTGCCTAGAGGGATGAGAAGGTGCCATCCGGACTCTGCAGAAGCAGTGGGGAGCTGAGGATATTCCTGCAGGTAAGTCCTCACCCAGGAACACTGGGTGCTCCCAGCACATCCCCAGATGGGGCCCAGCGGGCCTGGTACTGGCCAGCCATGGGAGCAGCTTTCTGTGGCCACAGTTTTGCTCCACCCTGGCTTGAGCTTTTCCTCTCATCCTTGTGGTTTCCCTCCCTGAGCTGATGCCCAGCAGCCAGCTGGGAACGCCCAGATGAGGCCTCATGCCTCCTGAGGGCTGCTGTGCTAGAGAAGGGCGAGCTGTGCCATGTCAAATGAGGTGGGAGGATGGAGACCCATTGTTGGGCTGTAGCACACTGTGGGTCTGCCAGTTTTGGCACAGACACCCCCTCCCTCATTTTCCCTCTTTGATTCTGCTTGTCCTGCTCAGGCATGCAGGGACTGAGCCTTCTGAGTGATGTCACTCTGCAGGTACCCCCTCCCTGCAGACAGTTAGCCACAGCCATCCCAAAACAACATCTCTGCAACACTGCTCCCCCATAGCCTGACATACCTGGGAGAGGTACAGACATGCACCATCAGGTGGGATTTGCTGGGAATCCAGGAAATTAATGGAGTTATTAATTCCTTCGTTTACCCACCTCCATCTTCCCCCCAACCCAAACATCCCCAAGACGTGGCCAGCAAGGTGAAGCACATACTGGGTGGTCACCGGCCACCAGCTCCAGCGCTGCTCCAGGACACGCAGGCAGCTCCTGCCCTGCCAGCCAGGCAGGATGGGAGGGCAAAATCCAGGGGAAGACTCTTTGGCAAGCAGAGAAAGCTCAACCACAACACACACACACACACACACACACACGAACTCAGGAGCCAACCTTCAGAGCAGAAACGCGTCTCCATGCCAAAAGCTCGGCTATTTTCCTCCCTCTTCCCGGCTCGCAGCTCTGAGCTAACAGGCTCAGCATTCATCCCCCCGCGCCGTGCGGCACATGGGAGCGGGAGGGAGGGGGAGAGAGAGACTCAAATGAAATCCAGACCTAGAAAGCAGTTTCTTCTTCCCCCCTCGTTCCCCTCCCTGGCTTCTGCTGGAACCACCTTCTGTTGAGAGGGCTCAGGAGGATGGAAAAAAAATAGAAATGCAGAAAGGAAGCATTGCAAAAAGAGAAATAAAGGAATCAGCTGAAATCTACCCGGAGTGTGGCTGTTTCTCTTCTTAAAGTCCAGAAGCTGTTGGAAAGGTAGGAGGGCAGAGGCAGAACATAACATACCAAAAGATCAATAGCCTACCTGAAATCCGGTCCCTCTCCATTACTACAGGATATATTTAGCATCCGCGTGTCACGGCCGTCCCTTTTTTCGGTGGCGTCCCCTTCTTTCCCCCACTCTCCCTCCCTCCTTGCCTTGCCTCCTCCTCCTCCTCTTCCAAAAAAAGCTCTTTGTCTGGTCTAATTTCTTCAATCTGTTGCAATCATGAATGCATCCAAATTACCACATTTCCATGTGCTGATCATATGTTTGTGCTCCAAACTGAAGTAGCTTTGTCTCTTTGAAATGAAAAGGAAGAGGAAGAGAGGAAGAGAAAGCAGGAAGAAAAAAGAAAAAGGGGGTGCATGACCCGAAAAATCCTGTAACTCCCTGAAATACTCCACCAGGCGCAGGAAAACTGGAAACCCCGAGTCCTCGGTAAAACAGTCTTAAAGCTACAGTATGCGAGTGTCCAGGGGAACGCTCCAGCCTCCACAGCTCCCTCTGAATATCCACCAGGAGATGCTTAAGGAACTTGGCTCCTCGCAACTACAGAGCGAACAACTTATCCAGCTTCTCAAATCTCTCCCCGCTTCCCCAGCCTTATTTTCCTGCTATTTCCTCTACCCCCTCCTCCTTCCTTGGCTCCAGCGTTATAAAGGAGAGCAGATCCTGCGCATTTCCCCACCCTGCCAGGTCTGAAGTTTCGATTCATGCATAAACTATTCGGCTGATGAAGGCTGACTTCATTCCAAGCACAGCATCATGGGCTGCTGCTGCTACCAGGCAGGACCCGAGAGCTGCACATGTTTGCTCACCCTGCGCATCCCTCTGCAGAGCTTCGCCGCTGGCCCTGGCACCGAGCCCTGCGTCCTCCCCACTGCGAAGCGGCAATAAGGGAGCAATTTAGGCAGCCAGCCCGAAAGCAATAGTGAAAGTCCCTGCCCCGGGCAGAAGTTCTTGGTCTTCTCCTTAGTTCCACAGTGGAGTGGAGGTGGGATTTGAAAGCAGTTTTCCTTCCCTGGAATGCCTGGGCAGAGGATAGGGGTGCAGAGGGAGCAGAGCAGCCTCTCGCCAGATCCTCCTCTCCCTGGCTGGGATGGAGGGATGCACGGCTGCAGCAAAGGGCTGGCCTGCTTGGAAACTTCCACTTGGCCAATGGCTACGGCAGTTAGCAGGGACACAGCACTAATACCTCTGTGAGACAGTGCCCATTCTGCCTGCGGGCACAGCACTGCCCAAACCACCCCACCCTCCAGTGTCATCCACTGCCGATTCCTATTGATAGTGTGGAGCCTGAGTCACCCAGCCAGATGTGAGGGCACAGGCTCTGTCACCAGAGCTGGCACAGAAACCATCCCTCCCTGCAGCCCAGAGGCAGGGATGGCACACACTGGCAGGGAAGGCACAGGCTAGGCAGGCTAGGTGTGCTGGCAGGACTCTCATTTGCTTGGCACCATACACACAGCACTTTTTGCCCCCAAATGCTCAGAGTTCACATGGTAAATCACAAGTGTGATTTATAGCTGTGACAGAGCTTGGCACCTTCCTCCCACAGCATGGGCAGAAGGATAAATTGTTTCCTGCCTGGATGAATAAACTTCCAAGGAAAGACTCCAGGTGCTACAGGCACTGCTGGGACCTCTGGGCCCACATTGCACTGCTTTACGGTATTAGGTATTTCCCCCATACAGCATCTGACAAAGCATCACAGTCACCAAAACAGAGGGAGGAACACAAGCCCTGGGGTCAGGCCAGCACCTCCAGCTAACTGCAACTATTGCACAACAGATAGCAGACAGGTGGTGGGAGGCAGCCCCAGAACAGTCCATTCCTTAGAGAAGTTTCTCTCCAGTCCCCAGCAGGTTATTCCCTGGACAGGGAGGTTTAGATTCCTTCCCAAGTTCCTGTTGCATTCGCTGTTTGCTATTTAAGCTCTGCATGTTCCTACTGCTAGTGCCCAAGGCATTAGAATGGGGACAATAAGTAATGTTTTCCCATAAACAATCTGAAACCACATTTCCTGCCCAAGACCTTCAAGGTGCAGAACAAAGCCAGGACCCAGGGGAGCTGCACAGCCCCATGCAGGATAGAATCCCCTCCACTGTCTCCACCAAGCAGCCTTTATTGCCGAGCTCCTTACACTGGAGAGGAAGGGAAAAACTCAGGGGAAGTATCAAGAAAGGAAGAAGGTGAACAGCAAGGAAGAAAGAGTGGGGGCAACACCCACATTTCAGCCTGTACATTTTAACCCATCCAGACCCAGGTGATTAAGAGGGACAAAACAAAGGCATCATTTCTCACAGAGCAGATCACCATGAGGCACTCAGGGCAGTGAACCCAACTAATCATCAATGCAATTGAACTTCACATTCATAAAACCACCAGGTAGGTGCTCTCATTCAAACTTCAAGTCCTCAAGCAAACTGTAATGGATTCCCTTTAAAGGTGCAGCCATGTCTGATGCACTGCTTGCCAAGCATTCCTGCCACTGCTGCAGGTACCAGTGGCACCAGGTGTCTGTTTGAGAAAGGGAAGAGCTTAGCCATGCTGTGCCCATGATACCAGCATCAGTTTGCTCCCTGCAAAGGTGTGGTTCGAGTGACCTGCTTGTCACGGAGCTGGGGGTTCACCACACTCCTTGGTTTCTCTGAAGCTTGGCACACATACCTGTTTAAATGGTCTGTGGAGGTTTATGAATGGTATAAGTCTATATAGAGAAAGATAATATCTATTGCATTTTTCTAATCCTACCATTAAAAGGCTTGGAAGGGGAAGTCAAGCACAGCTAGGGTTCAGGGAGGGGGTAGACAAAACTGTCCCCTGGCTAGGTCTGTCTTCTCAGTCTATCTTTTGGTGAAGCCATAAGGAGAGAGAAGAAGCAAGAGCCACTTTTAGGAAACTGCCAGTATCTGCCATAAAGATAAACCGCTTCAATTTGCAAACAAGAAGCTGAAAGAAAGCAGGAGCCATGCTCCACAGCCACCCCATACTTGCCATGCTGGCCCAGGGGTGCATGCTTTCCCTTGCCCCACCTCACAGGCTGAAACCCTACCATGGGTGGCAGCCAGCAGGAAGCACTGCCAGGTGCAGAGAAAGCGAGGAAGGAAATCACAAGCAAGCAAACCAAGCCCTACTCCAGGCTCAGTTTGAATTTTATCTCTCTCTCACCTTTCCTAGGCTAACCCAGCAACACCCAAGCCCTTTTGCTAAGCAATAAACAATTTGTTGTGCATGAACATGTAGATAAGCAGAGAAGGTCCTGTGAAGACAGCACAAGCTCACCTTCAACTGTGGCCATGCCACAGAGCCCAGGACATCTGTGGGCAGCCAGAAGAGGATTTAGGACTATTGGCACTGTTACCAGGCACAGCAGCAGCCACCATGGTACAGAAGCCTGCAAGCAGAGCACTACCTCTTCAGGTAGATCCTATTTGCCATTCCTTGTCTACCTCTCCAGATCTATGCTGTGACTATGTCCCTGTGGCATTTCATCCAACAGAAGAGTTATTTTCTTTTCTACTGAGTTCACACATGCAGTCCCATGGTCACAGCTGACACTTCTACTAGGCTTTTAGCAAACCATGCAGGTATCACCCTGTAACCCCAGCCCTGCTGCTGAGTGAGCTGAAAAAGATGAATGCTGCAAGTCTGTGCAGGGATCTGAGGTTCTAACTGCATTGACAAAGGTGCTGGGAAGCAGCCAGAGAAGCCAAAGACCTCCAGGGTCTAGAAAGGCAGGAAAAATGGGGATTCAACTGGTTATTTTACAAGCTCATCTATCTGCAGTGCTAGTGAGCTGGGAGGAGAGTACAGAGGAGAAGGTCAGTGCTGGAGAGCAGAGAGAAGCTTACCAGATTATGTAGAGTGAAGCATTTTCACATGAGGAAATATAAGTCCAAACAGTGCAAGCAAGTGTTACTCCAGTCTGTTCCCTATATGCCATTTACCTAGCCAGCAGATGACAGTATCTGAGCCTTCACTGAATGTTTGCTCCAAGAACCTTTCATTTACATTTATATGAGCCTTGAGGATGGGGAAAAGGAAAAAAGGAAGGAAAAAAAAATAGAAAAAAAAACTGGCTAAAATTCTCCTTTTCATTTGAAAAAGAAAAAACAACACAAACCCAACTCCCAAACCAATGAGATCCCCCTCTTTCCAAGGGAGGCACTTCTCCAAATGCTACTGCCCTGCTCTTTGCCAGTTACTTTTTCACTACCTCCCCACTCCTCCATCCCTCTCCCAGCCTGGCTGACAAGGAGCTGCCCTGCCCTACACTGCAGCTCTTAGCTGCTCTATGTTTGTTGCCAAGCAGTATTTTGACCCTCCCTGATTCTTTGTAATGAAAACTTGTATTAGTTCAGCACAGGGAAACATAGATTCTCCCAAGTTATTACTTATCCCAAGCCAAAGACCATGCCCAGGACACAGGGTACATCACTACCCAGAAGCATGCAAAACAGTTGCAGCAGGGGATTGCTAAAACACCACCTTGATATGATGCCTACACGAGTCTCACCCTGTCCTACCCCATCCCATGGAGGGATGTAGCTTTAAATAAGAGCCCCTGTGAGGACTGTCCTCCAGGTTGGTTCTCAACCTCTCTCCCCAAAAGTGTCAAACTGCTTGAAATCCCTTGCATATCCCTCCCTGGGCTTTCTGCTCATACTTTACCACTCATGTGCTGAAGTATTAATAGCAGCTGGCAGTGCAGAGTGAAAGGCAAGGCAGGAGAACTGGACACACACAGGGAGTCTCAGATAAATGTTTACTCTTCCACAATCCTCCATCAATGTTTTCCTTCCTGGACTCCTCCCTGCCATCAGTCTTTCCCTCTCAACATTCACTCTTCCCCAGCTTACCACCTGGCTACCCAAAATAAGGGGGTTACTCTGTAGCTGAAGGTCTGCAGTCATTCCCCTACTGAGCAGTTGTTGGGGAAAGTTGGATTCCCAATGGGACCATCATCTTTGCTCTTCTTTAGAACACCAGCCATTAGCTCTGCAATCTCCTCCCTCCCAGGCAGGTTGTAGCAACAGCTTCTACCTGGCAGAAGAAGCCATCAAGGAACAAAGTCTTCAAGATAGTTACCATCTGGGTCTCATAAACAGGCAGATTAAAGGAAGGAAGGTTGCAGTAAGCCCTGCAAACACCTTTGGGAATTGACTTCCCCCCACCCCAGGCTTATTTAGTAAGACAGGGCTAAAGTTGCATTACACACTGCTCCCCTCTACTGTCAGCTTGCCCCAAGGAGCCCCAGAGCCAACCCAGGCATGGCACAGCAAGTCCAGCTCCCTGCACATCACTGGTGCCACAGCCAGCTCAAAACCCACCAAATTCCTAGGCACATTAAGCCAGGGCAACACAGGCTCATGGGAAGCAATGCTTGCTCCTGTGTTTTGCAGCAGCTCCTCTAATGCTGAGGTCAGACCTTCTGAGATCTTTGTTTCACCTTCTTTAAGTGAATCCCTAAACACATGGATTTTCAAAATACTGCTGTCCATGGGCAGGCACAGGCAAGGGGACTCTCTGCATGGATTTCACTATGTTACTGGACTGCAACACAACAGACATGTTGCTTGGGTGTGATGCAGCCAGAGGACACCACCATTGGCTTATCTTGCCCTAAGGTCCTGTTCCTGAAGAAATGCCAGTCCACTGAAGGAAAGAAGATGCTCCAGAATTGGGCAGCAGACCCTATTTTTATTGAGTGGTAGAATCATCCAAGCCTGACACTTGTCTGAACATTATAATGTGCTTTTTGATCAGAAATTAAACTACAAAAAATTTAAGCCAAGGAATGACTGCTCCATCAAGCCCATAATCAGGAATGCCTCTTACTACTGGTGCACTCCTTGGATCTCAAACATTGTTTGCATGGCTACTAGAATTTTGGCAGAGAGGCTGCAATGCTTTGCAGGTCAGGCCTCAACATCTACAGTGCTTTATCCACTAGCCCAGCTGCAGAGCTGCCTGACAAACAAGTCATCTTTCTGCAGCAAAGGGCATGAAAGGCTCCACTCCCATCTCCTTTGCAGTCCTAGACACAAGATAAATATAGCAAGGAGTAAACCAGTGCTCTCTGCTTAAGGCACAATTAGGGCTTTGGGTAAACACTAGCCACCACCAGATCTGCTGGCCTCAGAGGATGCCTGTGGTAGGCAGCCAGGGCTTGGGAATTTGCCTTTGCCCACGTGGTGAGGGACACCAGCCTTGGAGGAGAAGAGGGAAAGTTGAGCAGCCACGAGCTGCTCTGCCAACATGCCCAAGAGCAATTTGCAAACTGACATTTCAGCAACAAAAAGATGAAGAAAATAAACATCACCAAGAGATGCATGCATTCTTCTGAGAGAACTGTGACCACACACAGCTGCTTAAGTCACCAGCATTGCATGAGCTTGCACATACAGACCAGGCCACAACACACCAGCCCTCCTTCTTCCTTTGGCTGGTTTTGCCCTTGTTCCCAAGGGTGCCAGATGCCAGACCTCCTCCACACACTTCTATAGCTATCCCACTCCTCCAGTGCCTATTGAGCACCTTGGCAGGAAGCATGTCCTTCCAGTCCTCAGGCCCAGGAGGGCTCCTCCCTGCCTACTCCATCAGTTCTGCACTAGCACCTTGGGTGAGCCATGACCATGACCCTAACAGGGCATGGACAGGGGCTCTCAGGGGTGATAACAAACGTATTTCTCTCTCCAAGAATACTGTGCTCTCCTCTGGAGGACTGGGTTGTTTGGGGTTTTTTTAATTCCATCCTTCACAAAGGGTTGAGACAAATGAGACAAAACCATATTTCACTGCCATTCCCCTTCCCTGCTCTCCCACCTCCTCTCTGGTGCAGCTTATAGGAAGTTGTCTGAAAGGGTGCTAGAATCTTACTCCAGAGATGTCTGGTCCCAAGGTGATAAATAACCACACTAAAGAACTACCACTACTACTGTCCTGAGGGAGTAGCACTGTGCACTTCTACATCCTCTTTCCCCAGGGGAACCCTGTGGACCTCATCAGAACTCATCAACAAACTCATGTCACATTCCAGTGAGGAAGATGATTACCTTAAAACAGGGTCAGCAGCTGAAGCCTCCAAACACTCCAAAGCATTATTAAAACTTGGGTCACTCCTGAACTAACCATTTATATTTCACTGTCTCTGGTGTCCTCACACCAGAGCCAGTAGTTCTGAGTGCTAGATGAAGAAACCATCAAAAGAATTACCTACTCATCTGCAATGTCCTTCTAGGCAGCCTTTGGGAACTAAAAGAGGCTCTACATAAGACTGAAGATGAATCATGGGTGTTGTAAAGGAACAGGCTGACAAGCCAGTGCTCAGCATATCCCCTCAACAGCCAAGAGACCCATGGCACCAGTCACTATTCCTTAATTTCTTAGCTGTGCACACAAGTGCCTACACTTCCTTATTCACTGAAAGCAATGCACATTTCTGCTTGAAGCACGTGGCAGCCCCACAGGACTTCCCTAGGCAGCTTGAGGTCCACGTGTCTGCATTATACAAGCACCATCCTTGCATGTCCGTGCAGGAAACCAAGCACCTGAAGTGAGAGCATCTTTTTCTCTTTAACTTCTTGTTGCCTGGAGTTGTGATTTCCTGCAGGGCTGCATGGCTGCAGAAGGGACTCTCCAGGCTGGCTGGTGACCAGGCTTCACCCTTTGCTACTTTGCCTTCGTGATAAGAAAGACCAAGAGGACACATGTCAAATGAGGGCTTGTCACCAGGGAAGCCAAGGGCAGCTAGTGGTGCATGTGCATGAGGATGCTCTTGGCATGAGATTCATGCAGCTGGAGTGACCAGTGTGGTTCTTAAAACAAAGGGGAATAGAGGCTGCCCAAGAAAATTCATATGACCTCATCTAAGGACACATCCAAAGCAATGAGGCTGCAACCACAAGCCTCTAGTTAACCCTTCTGTTGCTCCACCAAGGTGGAAAGCATGTCTGTGCCAAAACATCAATCTGCAAAGAGAGGTTGTGCATCCCTATAGCTTCCAGCTGGACCAGAAGTGCTGTATCCACAGCCTGGATCCCAAGGTGCCAATGGAAAGCTAAAAAAGGGTAATCTGAAAGTCTGGACCAATGCTTACAGGAAGGGATCCCAAACTCAGTTTGTTCAGATACCACCATCACATGTAGAGGGCTGTGCTGTGTAGTGGGGGTGCCTGTGTCTGAGCTGCAGGAGATGTGTGATAGTTCTGACAGCACTTCCCTAGGGGAAAAAACCCTCAAAAACCTAATGGTTTTTATAGCACTCTGAGTTAGTTTACGTAATGGCAATCATATGCCTGACTAGGGAGCCCCTGGCTTTTGACATTTCTTTTGTTCATTTCCACTCTTCTGGTTAGCCTGCAGCCTCACATAAAACAACTTCTGAAGTTGCTATCTCACATACTCCAGGCAAAAAGAGAAGACAAGGTCCTCACAGCAAAGTACTAATTGAGAGATAGAGACTGCAAGATCTATCACCTTATCAGGCTTCAACTCACTGCATGAATTTGGAGCATCCCAAATTAGGGAACTTTGCTGAAATCTTGTTGACCCTGTTGAAGCCATGATGCCAGTTTAAGTTATGCACACAGTTATGTGTATTCAGCTCTTCCATCCTCCTCACTGCACACCTTCACTCTTCAGTGCCCACAGGGAAGGATCCCCAGGTTCAGAGACAATGCAAAAGGAGCAGCTTTCAGCTTCTTTGCTGCTTTATTTCCCCTAACTATGAGATGGGAACATCAATAATTAAGGGGAAAATGCAAGGCTTAACCAGTGAAAAGCAAAAAAAAAAAAAGCACAGGAACTGAGCACATCTTGTTGAAGTGTTCATGCAAGACTGCCTTCTCTCCACTTTTATTAATCTAAGCTACTAGCTTCTGCAGAGACCTCCTGGGTGCAGTGCCATTGTGGTCAATGCAGTCCTAGAGCTTGTAACCCAGGCAAAAGCTCACAGGCTCACACCATGACCAGCACCTTTGTACAATCTCACTTGTCCTGCAGCTCCAGCCCACACCTGTCCGCCCACTGTGGCTTCTGGCCCCTCTGTCTGCCACCATCAGCCTAAAGGGTGGAGAAGGGGCTCAAGCAGACACAAAACAGTCTGGCATGGAGCTCCCTCTGCTTTACACCCAAGGCTTTAGACAGTGTAAGAAACTACCCTGACAAAGGTTTCATGACATCAGTGAGTGCCCCTTTCTACTGTAAGCCAGAGAGCTGGCCTTGAGCTTCATGCCTCTCTAAATTATGATCTATGCTTCCAAAAAGCACCGAGACAAGTTGTGGTTGATCCCAGGCCAACTGCTGAGGCTGCAGAAGTGGGGCCACTAGCGCCCTGTCTTTTTTGGATGGAGAAGCTGTGCCTGCCCTGGACTGCAGCTGGCCCTGGCAGGATGCCCCTGCTCCACTCAGGCAGGCTCCAGACATGCAACCAGACAAAGGCTGAAACAGGAAAGCTGAGGCACCTGCTCCCCTCCCACCCCTTTGGGACCTCTCACGAGCAAAACACCTGACCCACAAGTAGCACTGGCCCAGAAGCTGTTCTGCTGCAATGCAACTGCAAAGCATCCTCCTCCCTGAGTTCACCTCCACAGAAAAAAAACCAAACATGCTGTTTTAGCTAAATCAGTAAACTCTACCTTTTTCTGGACCCTCCTGCATTATCTCTGCCAGGGAAGTTCCTTCCTTTTAGCAAAAACTGACTTGTAGGCTGGAAACAAATCAAAGCACAGAGCACAGCTGGCTGCCCGAGAGGAATATGATGCTGATCTCTTCCACTCCAACTGCTCTGAGGCTGTTTTCTGCCTGGGTGGGGAACACATCACTGCTCCAATGGCAGATGTCAGCAAATATTTCTCACTCTCAACTTCATCAGGTATAGTAGTAGAAGAATGAAGTGAGAAGTAACTTCCCTGACACACTCTTCTTAACCCTGTAAAAATAATGCCTTAAGTTGCACACAGCAGGCAATGGTGGCATTTTAGGGGCCACAGTTCTGAACTCTGATGGAGCCTTTTATATAAAGGATTTCTCACTGCTCTCCCCTTTCTCTTCCCATAGCCAAGTGTGTGTTAAACAGAGCATCCAAACCATTCACAAAACTCAAACTTACAAGCATGGTCCCATGTCCTAACTGAGAGGAGACAGTGCCAAGCCCCAGACACCTTCCTTGTCCTTCCAGTACTTGAGATGAGGTCCTCCCAGCTCCTGCTAACGGGCTGTAATCCAGGATGGTGCTTCTGTCCACAGTGAGCCACAGCCCTGAGCTGGCCCTTCAGTGAGCTGCAGGGAGAGAGGACCAACTATAGCAGGAATGCTGAAGAAAGAGGTAGCCAGAGGTAGCCCGGCTCCAGGTGCCCTCCACTGAATTGACCCTGGTTAGCTGAAGCTCAGCACTTCCAGGATGTTGAACATCAGAATTTGCTTCTGTACCAGTAATTGTGGCATCTCTTCATATAGCTAGAGCCCTGTTACGACTGTGAGACACTTGAACACTCTCTTAACCCAGCATTTCCCCCTTTCCAGAGTATGTATGATACAAACTCCACTTTTGCAGCTAAAGACAAACAAAACAGACAACAAACAGGTTTCACATATCCCTAAACACAACTACCCAAAATAAATGATGGTCCTCTGTAATCCTTTGGGCACAAGAAGCTTATTCTTCTCACTGTGAAGTGCATGCTCTCAGACACTTTCTGATAAGTTCCAGCTCTCTCCATTGACCCGGCTAGGCCAGTCCCACCTCACTGGCTTACAGGGGACTATGCAGCAGGCCTGTACAAATCAAAAACTGCAGCTCCAAAGCCTTACAACTGGTGCTCACTGAGTAATGTTGGCTGCCAACCATACAATCACTTCCAAAAGGGACAAGAAAAAATGAGAGGAGTTACAGAATAAGGCTTCCAAAAGAGGCTGACATCGGATCTCCAGGTTCCTAGCATCACTGAAAGTCACAAGGCAATTCATGGCTGTGTAGCTGTCTAGACCCCAAAAGCTGGTGGTTATGGAAATGTCTTGTCACCCTTTTCTTTGTTTAGGGTGGCAAAGAGCCCAAAGCAATCCCCTTCTGCAATGCTTCACTTGCAACTACTGCTCAGTCATCCCAACCCCAATTTATCTTTTACAGGAATAAAAGCTTCTGGGTGCAAAGCCAGATGTGCAGAGGGGAAAATTTGGACCTGAAACAAGGGGAAATTGAGCTGTAGTTATATGGAGTCATAAATATTTACTGCAATGTAAACTGGATCACTGAGCTGTTCATTTGATTTTTAACTTGAAAAAAAAATAATTAAAATTTAAAAGGTCTCTCACCAGAAAAGTAGAAAAGTATAGAGTCTAAAGCAAACAAGCTTGAACAAATGCACTGTGTCTTTCCATTTAGATTCTCTACACTCCTGTTACCTTTGGAGCTGCACCAATTCCGTTTTCTGTCTGCAGACACATATATATGAAAACATGCAGTGCCAGGGCTGAGCCTGCAACTTTGTTTTTGCACATGCAGAAGATAAACATGCACTTCAGTTCAAAACTGCCAGCTTCTGCCCTGGTGGCCCAGTTTTGAAGCATCAGCTTGAAAATGCAGTTCAGTTCTCCTGGACTGAAAACACTGACACCAATCTTTAGCACCCAGATCAGTGTGACTCCATGGTGATCAATCACCCAAAGCAGCTGTGCTGCCATTTGACATTAGTTTGGGGTGCAGTGCCCCTACTCTGGCAATATTTACATCCTCCCAAAGATACATCACAAGAGCAGGGTTGGAAATGGTGACAGCGCACAGCTGTGAAGCTCCAGATGAAAAGCAGCAAGTGCCCCAGCAGCAGGACAGTAATCACAGCATGCCATGTCCCCTGTCACCCTTGCCTGTGCCATATAGGAGTACCTATGCCTTTGCTTATCACTGGTGTTTGACAAGGACTAGGCAGTCAGTGCCACAGCTCCAAGAGTGTTTAAGCACAGGCTTAACTGAAGGTCTGTGACTAATCCCCATTCCACATCTGCTGATGCCTTGATACAGCAAAGCACTGAACTCACCACTCCAGCAAGGCATCCTGAGGGTGGCTTTCTCCTCCCACCCACACAGAGGGAAAAGCTGAAAAGGATTGTTTTGATAAGGACATCTGGGAGCTGAGACAGGATATGAGGGCTAAAAAGATGAATTGAAACAGCAAATCAAGCCTGGAGGAAGCAACTGTGAGTGACAGAGAGACCATGGGGCAGGAGCAGATAAAAGCCCTGGATCGAGCATAGCCAAAGCAGAGCATTAAGGAAGCGAGTGGGGTTCTTGGGGGGAAGGAGGGACAGGCTGATTGCAGCAAGAAGCAGACATCTGTCAGCATCCCAGAGAACATGAGGTGACAATGCCCAGGGGAGGTCATGCACAGATGTGGTACTTAGGGACATGGTTTAGTGGCATGGTGGTGATAGGTTGGTGGTTGGACTTGATGATCTTAATAGGTCTTTTCCAGCCTTAATGATGCTATGATCTCAGGGAAGGAAATGCGAAGGAAGATTTCAATTACAGCAAAGCACCTGCTAAGAAAGATGAATATCTGTGATGTACAAGGGACCCCAATTCTAGAGACTGATATTTCCCACAAGGGTTTAAGCTGTGGAGCAGCACAGGTCCATTGGAGGGGCTAACGTAGCCAGCAAAAGAGGTCAGCAAAACGAAAGGGTCAGAAATGGGCTTCCTCTGATTCCTGTTGGGTATTTTAGATGAGAACAGTGAAATTGTCTGGTTGCAGGTGATAATTTGAGTCAGGCCAGTGCAGGTAAGCAGCAAGGATGTGTCTCTGCCCTGGGTAGTCCCCAACTTATGTCATGCACACACAAGTGGAGAGCACAGGCTTGCTCACAAGCACTGAGACTTCTGCTACTGCTTTCGCGAGGCTGCAAAACTGCTTTTCCAAGAAATAAACCCTTCCACCTGTTTCCTTCTGAATCAGAAACAGCTTCAGAAACACTATGCTGTGATTAGAAATGTAAATTCAGTCACCAGCACATAGAATTCATAATTCTCCACATCCAATAAAAAATAGCAGCTAAGTATGAAAGAGTTGCTAATTACTAAAGGTACTGAAGTATTTCCACCTCGGGTCGTTTCTGCTTTCTGTTGCCCTGTGTTAGACAGCCTGAATTGAGATGGAGTTTTTCAATTAATCTTTCTGGACCCATTACTCAGTAAGTAATATTTTTTGTTCTCATTTTTCATAATTTGATGCCTTTTAAAAAACTCTATATATCCACACACTGCTGTTGTTTTATATACTGCTCTCTCTACAACATAACGAGCGACATCTGCATTTCTCAGCAGCCAGCTTTGCCTTTCAAGCCATAGCCAGCAGGAGATGTGATGTCTGAGAGCTACCTCTTGCCTTCTCTCAATCTCTTTTATTTCATTTTATTTCATGAGGAAGTTTCAAAGAGAGAAATTCATGCAACTTACTTGGGCTTGTCTGGTCACTGAGCCTCCGAAGTCTCCCGCTGGAGGTCCGGCTGATTCCTAGAGAAAGAAGGAGGTTTGAATGGGCCAAAGGAGCTCATAGGAGTTCAGTATTGGAGCAACCTCCCTGCTGTCACTCTACAGCTGGTGAGGCACATTTTCTGTTGGGAGCCTGCTATGCACAATCACCTCTGCAATCAAAGGAGTGTTATGTTATTTTAAACAGAAAAACACCTAAGAAGAGACCTTGACCTTTCCCTGAAGATGGCAAATGTTAGTATTCAAATATATCAAACTCACAAGTGTACCTAGTTTCCAGAAACACCAGATAGAACTTTGGCAATCATGAAGTGGGACATGCATCTTCACTTCTCACTCCAGGATATTTTACTCTAGAGACAAGTAGAGCACTTCCAGAGACAAGTTTCCTTGATGGGAGAGGAAAGCACAGGAATTGAAAGACCAACACATGCCCTGCACTGGCAGAGAGCTCAGCAAAGAGGCTCCTGCAAAAAGCCTTCCCAGAGGTGATTGACCTCTCCAGCCAGCTCAGCTACAAGGACAGCAGCAGATCCTGTATTCAACATTGCAGGAAATAAAGGGG
Source organism: Galbula dea (assembly GCA_013399015.1). NCBI lineage: Eukaryota > Metazoa > Chordata > Aves > Piciformes > Galbulidae > Galbula > Galbula dea. The sequence continues at coordinate 238,361 of VWZX01001675.1, read as the reverse complement.
TGACTGCTTTCTGGCCAGATTGCACCTAGCATCCTGAGAGTGGTTCGTGTATGAGAACCTTGTCATGGGGTTAGATCAGCTGAAATAAGGGATGTATTGTCTGTTCCAGGCAGATGTTAAACCAGAGCACAGAGATCCAGATGTTGGGCTAATTCTGCTCCATCTTCTGTAACAAAAAGGTATGGGGCATACCCATTGGGTAACACATGGTTAATTTATATGCACTGGACTGGAGAAAGATACATGGACATCTTAATCTACCCTACATCATACATGACTTTGAAAGACAAAACCCAGACATGCCTGTCTCCTCCATTCCCATACCCCTTTCAAAAAGTAATCTGTAACTCCCAGACTCCTGCCTGCCTCCCAGACTCCAGGAAAGACAGCAGGACTTGCTGGCTACAGTAATATATCTCATCCATCAGCAGCTTGTTTAATTCTCTGCCATCCCAGCTGCCTACTTGTGAAGAGGTGATCACCACAGCACTCATTTCCCAGGTACACTGAAAAACTCAGCAAGAACCAGAAGCCATTTTAACAAGCCTTTGGTTAAAACTTAGTCATACATAGAACCCAGAGATTGCCTAGTGCCTCAGTTTCTCTCTTCTTAGCACAAGGGGACACAATAAATGCAGTGAAGTACCTCATGTGGGATACTATACTCTGAAATGACCGCAAATGCTATGGTGTCCTGATATGGGGATTCCCAGAAGGTCTGGCAGCTCCTCAGTCTCTGGTGGGTCCTTCTGGAGGAACAACAGCTCTAGGATGATTTCCATCATGTCAGACACTAGATGCTGGAGCTATTGAGTGTCAGAACAGAGCCACACATGCTCCTCAGAAAAGTATAAACCCTACCTGAGCACACCAAGCAGCTTTTGAGGTGAAGTTGTTATTCAGATATATTATTTAAAGTATATTCTTTCCATCTAACAGATTTGTTGGAAAACAAGCAAGGAGATTAAACCAGCACCAGTTTAAGCCAAAGAACACCTCTAAACAGTGATTTGTAACATAGTCCCAACCTTACAAACCTTGTCAGCTAGAAGAGGGCATCATAAATATATATAAGTGAGGAAAACTTTCATACCAATGAGCCCTGGGATGGATGGAGGGAGGGAGGGGGAAAGAGCTGCCTGGTGACTCAGCATGGAAACATAGAAGTGTCTCAAGCTCAGAATCCTTTGTTTATGTATACGCATATATGTCAGCATTTTATCTCTCTCTTTCCTCTTCTAATATAAAAAGCCTCTGTGCACACAACTTTATGTGGCTGAATCTCAGGGCTAGTCCCAGGGAAACAGCAGTGCTGCCTGACCATGGCTGCACAGGGAGAACACTTGGGCAGAACCACCAAGAGCCATTCCTCCACTTAGCTCTGCCTCCCAAAGACTGCCTCCAGCCAAAGGGCCAAAACCAGATCTGGGACTGTCCACCCCCTATGTGTGAACACCCACTCTGTCTTCTCAAGAGCTTTGTCTACAGCACAGTGTGGCAGAGTGCTGTTACACACACCTCTTTGTGCTGTTTCCATTACTGACAGGGAGAGAAGGGCTGTAGTTTCTAGGAGCTTGTGCACTATAAACAGCACTATAAAATTTTAAATGTTATTTTTTTTCCTATTAAACCCAGTCCCTGACTCTTTTTTCTTAATTATTTTCTCCCCTTTAAATGTCTACTGCTTCTCTGACACTAGCAAAATGAAAAGGCATATTTCCTCTCCTCAACAGTTAAATATCACTTCTTCAGCCAAGCTGCAAGAGTACTTGAGTCCTGGCTCAGCTCCTTGCAGAGAAAGAACACCTCTGCTTCATCTGCATGCAGGCAAGGTGAGATGTTGAAATCTGGCATTCATAATTGCTCAAAACCCAGAGAAAAACATCCCTAATGGGTGGCACCCTGAAGAAGGCAGATACTCAGCCATGCTGAGCTAGTTAAACACATCCTTTTATGTTCAAAGACTTCATTCAAGTCTGTGGCAAAGCAGGACGGAAGAAGAGAGAGGAACTTGCAAGCTTGGACAGGATTGCACATAGGAAATAAGCTTTATTCCCTTTAGCAACCACTGCAGTGGAAAAACACACAGAGGACTTGGAGCATCCTATGTGACACAGCCACCAGAGCATCCATGCCCTGGCTGAGCCTGTACTTTTCATGCAGACGTTTCTGAGATGTGTTTATCTGCTCTGTCTCACAGGTTTTCTCTGGGGATCTGCAATTACCCTTCACACCCTTTTTAAATCAGTAAACCCAAAGGTGAACAAGTTGAATTGATCTGCTCTGTAGTGAACAGCATCAGAAGGAGATTTTCCTGACAGCTGTTGCTTCAACCCGTCACCAATATTAATAAATATCCAATAATGCTGTTAATCCCCTTTCAACAAAGGGGAAAATAAGGAGCAAACAGGAAATTCATCCAGGCTGTCCAACACCTCAACAGTGAACCCTGGAAAGAGGAGGGAGCTCTACAGAGTCCAAGCCAAGCTCGCATCCATGATGTCCCACTGCCCCTCCACGGAGGGAGGACACAGACACAGTCCTGGAAAGCAGAAAAACAGCAGGGAAAGCTGTCAGCCTGGCAGGACAAGGAAAGAAGGTCTGTAAAAAAAAGAAATTAAAATAAAATAAAATGATGAGAAAGCAACAGCTACAAATAATCTGTCCTGAACGTGGTGCCAGGAAGCCAGCAGTGTGGCAGGAGTGGAAAGCATCAGCGTGCTGAGCACATTCTGGGGTTACCTCTATTTATAGTGTGGAAGCAGCAGGCTGAGCCCTGGGTTTGGGCTGTGGGGCTGCAACAGGAAAACCAAAGGTTTCCACCCCAGACACAGTGTCTATGAGCCTTCCCTCTTAATGCAGTTCAAATGCCCTCAAGCCATGTTGTAAATTTATTGTAGTGCCTTGGACTGAAATATGCTTTATTTAGATGAAATTCAGGAATCTTTCCTCATGTCCCCAGCAGAATGACTTCAAACTGGAAGAGTCCAGCAGCTACCATGAGTCAGTCCAAGAACAGTTCATTCAACCCAGCGGATGTGCCGCAGCAGGACAGAGTTAGAACATTTGCAGAGCTTAACCTCACCTTGGCTCACAGGCTGAGCAATATTTTTTCACATTTTCTAATCAATGACTAATTCTCTCCAGATTCACAGCCTGGGACCATATGGCACAGCAGAAAGGCAGCAGCACTGAAGGACATTGGGCTTCACTGGGGTCTCTGGCACAACCGCTGAAGCCAAGAATCGTTCCAAATGGGTTGTGTCAGTGCAGGCAAGATCCCAGCCAAGCTCGTGTTTAAATCACTCCCTCCAGTCAAGACTGGGCCAAATGTTCTACTATTTTGTGCTTCTTGCAGCTGCTGATATAACACAGCATGGATGTAAAGCATCCCAGCACTGAAACAGGAGCATCTTGTAGATAATAGCCCCAATTCAGAGGATGCAAAACACGGTGCTGGGTAGCAAGCAGACTGAATCCAGCCTGTCAGGAGAAACAATCTCTGCTGCAGTGTGTCTCTTCCAGCTGACTTTGCTGAATCTGAACTTAGTGCTAACAAGGGGACAGCCAGAGATGTTCACCTCCAATACAGTCAACATGTATGTTCTCCAAAACATATCAGAGGTTTGTCAAGATACACCCCAAACTTTTTATGGATGCATGTAATAGCAGTGAGACAGGCCACCTAAGATTCATTTTCTCCTCATGGTAAGTGACCTATGCCACTGCATTCATATGATGTGAAAATCAAAAGAACAAATGAGTAATTTCCATTATCAAGAGAAACCATGGGGTGCAGACAAACAATGAAGGATGTAACCCAGGAACTTGTTCTCTACACAGTCCAGTAAAAATAAAACACTAACAAAGGTCATGTCAGAAAGAGATGGGCCAAAACCAGCAGGAGACATCCCAGACTGTGCTGGAGTCAGCAAAGCAGCACCAGCTCATCTGAGCAGCCAGTGTGAGCCTTGCTTCTGTTAAATGTATTTACTAGTGGGTCAGAGATCAGATAATTCAGCTTCTTTCTTCATCAACATGACAGGATGTCCAGACAGCACTGAAGATGTCTCCATCCAAGACGAATTTCCTCCTACAGACATTTCCCCATTCCTGGCTCCCCAGAGCTCTTTCCTGGGGTGTACAGGTCTGGGCCAAGTCATGGAGCTATCCCTAGACTTCACCAACTTTGGCACTGGGGTAGGGTGAGACACCTCAGCAGAACACCACTTCAGAGATGCTACAACACCTACACAACGCTGGCAGTTTAGAGTTGATGCCCTCCAGGGCAGGATCTGCACCAGCCTGAGCACTGCAGAGGCACCCAGCCCTAACCTCCTCTAATCCATCCAGCCCTTTGCTATTTCCTCAGGCCACCCTGCTCTTGGTCAGTGAGCATGACAGCAAGGACATCACTTTGTTCACCCTGCAGCAGATGCAGATCTGGCACATGTAGCAGTGCAGATTGCTAGGACAGAGGTTTCCACTCCCTATTAGGATGTTCACATCCATCACCACACTCTTAGTACCACCCCCCTAGGGGCATACAATATATGAAGTCTCTCTCATTTTATCTACTTCACAGGTACTATCCAGGAAATGGGCAAGAGAATTGGCTTCACTGGCAGGTGTATTTCATCCTGCTTCACACAGACAAGCTCTAAAAACTCATTAGATAAAACAGCTGGAGAGGACTTAACCAGTAACGAGGCCTGGAGCTGTTAACAGAACAAGGATAAGCCACACATGGTTTGATCCATACTGCACAACCACCATCTCAGTGGCTTCTCCAACAAGCCAGACCAACTGCCAGAGATTGACGCTGCTGATTGAGTTTTAATGCTGACATAGGACATCACCTTCAGAGGTAGAGCCCTGCACAGGGAGCTGTGGGTGTCACTGGAGACAGCTGGGGACAGAGGAGCTCTGGGGGAGCTGAGGACTCGGTGGGGAGACACATCTGTATGCAGAGCAGCAAAGGAAAAAGGATCTCTCTTTCTTCAAGCCCCAGACCTATGAAAGACACAACTACAATTTCACTTCCATTAACTTGAAATCCACTTGCAACATTAACCTCAGAAGGAATATGTTTAAAATAAAAAGGAAAAAATTCATGTTCATTTCCAGCACTAATCAGAAACATGCACTGAAGAATGAAAGACACTTTTTCCAGATTCTGTGTAACAGAGACTCTTCACAAAGAAGCTGAGCACAGCTAGAAAAAACCTTCAACTCATGCATGGTTTCATTCTGGATCAAATATCTCTGGCAACAAACTCAGCTTTCACTGGGATGGAGGGATGCTGTTCCCAAGGGGCACCAGTTACAGACTCAGGAGCAGACCACTACCTCCTCCAGCACAGCTACCACCACATGGATGCACCAACAAGCTGTGTGCTTCTAGGATGATGGCTAAGCACAAACCACACAGTCTAAAACACCACCGACCATCCCACTCATGTGGGAGCTGGATATCATCAGGCTGGGGCCAGACAGTACTGCTAACCAGCACAGCACTATTAACACAAGCAGAGCCATGAGTTCACACACAGAATGAACCCAGCCAGAGGCTGGATTGCAGATAACCCTCGAGGAAACCACAGAAGAATTGGCATTAGCAAGATGCATATATTCCTACCACAATGTTATACTTCTGGCATGTGCCAAATGCATTCTAACACTAAAAAAATGCTCCAAAAGCATGTGCTAATGATAAGATGCAGCAAAAATTAAGCCTCATTTTTTCCAATGTTAGAAAGGCTTCCCCAAGGCCAGCACTGGCCTGCCCAGAGCTCTCAGCCAAAGCAAAGGGCTAGGTTAGGGAGAGGGACCAGTCTTGCACGTGGTGGTAGAAGACGACAGGGTACCCAGCACTTTAACCTCAGCTCAAGTTCAGGCTTTGATGCAAGATTTTAACTCAAATTAAACTGCAGTAATTCCTAGGAAATCAGTTGATGTCTCCATAGAGATCAAGACCAGAAAATTGCCTTGACTGACCTGCAAAAACCTACACCACACATTTTCATCCAGTCATCCTGAATTCAGGCTTGTGCTTGAACAAAGTCTTGGCTTTTCAGAGACATTCAATCCCAATGTCAAGATTAAAACATTGGAGTGACTCCCAAGGGTTTTAACAAGTTGCCCAATAGATAAAATGGCCTTCAAACAGTGAAGAGATCATGCCTCTTCCCCATGTGTTTATTCTGAGGTGAGCAAACTCAATCCTCAGGTATTCACTTGATAGAAATAACAAGATCATTTCACCACTCTCTGTGATCATCTGTTCTTTACTGCCCACAAATTCCTCACAGCTGATAGTCATTCAGAGATATACTGGACAATCATGAAAGGACACCAAAAACTTAGCAGAAGCAGTTTTTCATATGAAAAAGCATGTTAGTCATCATCTGTGGTCCTTTCTGGTTAGTGTGTTGCAGTAATCTGCCTGGTTAACAGAAGCAATGCCACATCACCACAATGACACAGCAGACCACTTGTACAAGTGTGTATTTATAATGCCAGTATCCAGACAAATTGAAAGGGACTGGGGAAAAAAATGGGTCTTTTATCTGTATTGTCAGTTTTGCTGGTTTATATGTTTCTTTTACTTAGCAGCAGGAAGGAAAAGAAAAGGATTTATAAAGGAAAACTGTTCCTGTGGAGCTCTACTCATTGAGCTTGGACCTGGTAACTGCTGTCAAGCCTAAAATTGCTTCCAGCTCACTGTTGAAGCTAACCAGATTTCCAAAGAGATCTTCCTCTAAATTTACCCTGTCTCATCAAGCTCCTCATTTTCTCACACTCCTTAGCTTCCGAAATCCAAGAGAGAGGAAGTAGGACCCAAGACTACAACAGTGTCCTCAAGGCATTTTCACTAAGTGAGGGAGTTTTGCAATATGCCAGAGCTCACAAAGCCAGACAGAGAGGAGCTTGGATCTGGTCCTCTTGGTTTCTGCAGAACCTGTAGCCTCCCAGCAGAGATGGGAAGGAGGGAAGGTGTCTGAACTCATCTGAGCTGCAGCCTTGCTCAGAGAAGGAAAGAATCAAACCCTTGCATTTACCAGCTGCCACAAGAGCTTCACCAACCTAGAAATGTGTTGGTTAATGATTAACATTAATAGCACAAGAGTCCCCAGGAGCCTGAATGGACAAGGGATAAGGCTTAGCATGCAGAACACTATGCACACAAAGAAGAAAGCAAATGGTCACTGCTCAACCTTTGCCTCCAAAAAAACCCAAATATTCACAGCATCCAGACTCATGAGTACACCTTACTTTGTCAGGTTTGTCTGGCCATGGCCAGGGCTCTGTTGGAGAAAACCACTGTCAGATTTGAAGGAGGGGAAAGGAATTTTAAAACTGCCTTGTGGTATTTCCATATGGATCAAATACTCCCAAGCCATCCCCACAGCTCCCTCCCCTCTCCCCTTTATGCTTTGGCTCTGTCCATGCAAGAGAACTGGTGCAAACTGCCCAGCCCAGCAGCTGACTTTTGGCTGTATTTTGACACCATGCTCAGCTTTAGCACATTAAGCAGCAACTTGTTACCTCAGATTAAAAAGAAAAAGAAAGAAGAAAATAATCCTTACTTAGATTTTAAATCAATTTTTTGCTACCTTCTTGTAACCTCAGTGCAATCCCCTTTTTATTTTTCAGCAACAGCATTTGCTCAGAGACTGCTCACAGCTTCCCTGCTTTTGTTTCAGACACACAGAACTCCCAGAGTTGTGTTTCAGAGGGTCCCCATACCACAAACATCACTGGATTTATCATTGGAGCCCCACAAGCCTGGGGCTGCCATCAGGATGTAATACAGACCCCTTGTGTTTGCCAGGCTCTGAAAGGCAAATGTTGATTTTTCCCAGAGAGGGATGGGGGTGTATACAGGAGAAAAACTGAGAACAAAGAGGCTCACTAGCAAAAGGGCTGCAAAAGACAAAGGACAGAGGGGTTCAGGGTTCTCCTGAGCCAGGGTGACCCACTGGGATGACCCACCAGGCTGCTGGGCAGAGGCACGCCAGCACCTGGAGCTAAGCAGCCTCCCAGAGCAGACCTGGCCACTGCACTCCCCAGCCTTAGTGAGCAACTCCTCACTCACAGCTGGAGGAGATAAGCCTTTGGTTTGTAGACCAGTGTCTGGCTCTGAAGTCATTGCAAAGGGAAAAACTCAGCCAGAGATTTTACTTAGATGCCAACATAAAAGTCTAAGTCATGCTTTGGGACAAAGTGTCCTTCTCCTCCACACAGTACAGGAGATGTTCCACTGCAGCCATGTCACACATCCACAGAAGGAACCAGCCAAGGGACCATGGTCACCAAATCCCACTCCCTCCCTAGTCCCTAGAGACTCAGACAAACACACAGGGTTAAGATTCACAAGTTGTACAGCCATCTGATTAAGCTCAAGCAGACAATGGTCACAGAATCAGTGAACCACAGCATGTTAGGGGTTGGAATGGACCTCTGGAGATCATCTAGTCCAACCCTCCTGTCAGAGCAGGGTCACCTAGGGCAGGTTGTCCATGCAAATTTGGAATGTCTCCAGAAACAGAGACTCCACCACCTACTCGGGCAGCCTGGGCCAGTGCTCCACCACTCTGAAACTCACAAAGTTCCTCCTTATGTTTATCTGGAACTTCCTATGTTGCAGTTTGTACCTGTTCCCTCTTGTCCTGTCTCTGGGCACCACTGTAAAAAACCTGGCCCCATCCTCCTGACACCCACACACAAAGTATTGATAAGCATTGATAAGATCCCTCCTCAGTCTTCTCTTCTCCAGGCTACCTAGCCCCAGCTCTCTCAGCCTTTCCCCACAAGAGAGATGTTCAAGTCCCCTAACCATTTTTGTTGCCCTTTTCTGCACCCTCTCCAGAAGTTCTCTGTCCTTCAGGGACAGGCTCAGGGGAGCCCAGAACTGGACCCTGGACTCCAGATGTGGCCTCACTAGGGAAGAGTAGAAGGGGAGGAGAACACTTTTCTCTGCATTGAAGATCCTCACAAATGTACTTTGGTCTACAAACACTACATGGAGTCCTTTTACCCAGGCATCCCTGGTGTGGCAGAAACCAGAACACACCCACTTTAGGCTCATGTCCATATGACAATAAGTCTGGATTGCTTTGGTAGGAACCCTGTGATAATCACACAATTGCCTTAAAGCCAGAAAGCCCAAGATTCGAGCTGTGGTTCAGAACCAGCCCCCTGGGTAGCCCCTACACAAGAAGCTGAAGATAGGAAGTATCACATTTGCTCCCTTGGCACAGCAAACATCCACATTCTAACACTTCTCTTCAACCCCAACTCCAGTGGCATTATGATTATCTGCTCAGTTGAGGGTAACCTGCCCTAGATAAACAATGAGGTGTGCAACCAGGGAGGATCATCTTGGCTGCAGGGGCAAAGCTTTCTGCAGGTAGAGGAGTCAGAAACCACTCATCTGCCACCATGGCTCTGCCATGACTCCCTGCACATAACTTTCTTCCTTCACATATCCTTTTCTCTGCCTGGAGAATGAGGTGTCAAACTTCCCCTGCATATAGGAACAGGAGGGATATGTTATTTAATGGTGTTACATTCTGGCTATACTGTAAAGTATGACTCAGGCACTGTCTATAGATTATTGAGATAATAGCCACTGTCCTTAAGCAACAGGGAAAAAGAGAAGTTAAAATTTGAGACTACAGTGAAGTCCTGGACACATGCAATTGAGGGTTTATTTCCTATTAAATCTGCCCCAGAAGTAGCCAAGGCAAATCCAATTTCATAAGCTAGTAACATTCTTTGAATATTTTCCCTTGTATCTTACAATTATATTTAACAGTGGCTGCAGCAGGGAAATTGGAATAGAACTTCAGCCGGTTTTCAGGATGTATTTGAGTGCCTAATGTTGCAGATCAGCTTATGCTACAGTTTGCAAAAGTGCCTTTACAGATTGTAGTACAACTATCTCTATCCTAAGAGATGCTGTTGCAGTTCTCTCTTTTATCTCCAAGTCAGACACTGACAGAAAGACCAACCACAATTCCAAAGTCAGCTACACAAGCATCTTATGGCTGTACTTGGGAGGGGTCAGCAGGCAATGCTGAGATTGAATTTCCTGTGAACTCTTCCTCTCTCTCCCCCAGCCTCTCTTATATGAAGCATTTAAAGGCATTTAATGGAGGACTACATTCTCAGAAGTATCTACTGCACATGCTGAGACCCAGAACATGTCTGTTGTGTCCTGCTGCTGCACATCAGAGAAGTAGCATACCCAGCACATCAGCACTAAATTAATTTAGAAAACAAGGTGTAGAATCAATACTTAAGTGCCAATATCTTATTGACTTATCCTTGTAAAGGATGAAATAATTCTAGACCCAATGCTTACCTTGCTGCCAAGCCATGTTCTCCAACAGCCAGCTTTACAAAGGGGCAGCAGGAAAACTAAGAACAGGTTCCTTTAAATAAACTCCAGCTATAAGAACCACCTGTATTTGATACTACTCCACGGTGACACCTGACCTAGGCAAACCTGCTTTGGCAGGGAAGTTGGACCAGATGATCCCCAGAGGTCCCTTCCAACCATTTTGTGATTCTGTGACACTCTCTTCTCCCCAGGTACCAAGTGGTCCTAATGCATGTCCTTTAATGGGTTTCTGTAGCTGCCCCAGCAAGGGAAAGCTGAAGCACCTGGAGCCATCAAACAGCTCAGCCCTGGCAAATGGCAGAGTGAAATCACTCCTGGCACAGGTGAAAACCAGTTCAAGTCATGGAGCACTGCCTGCAGCCTCTGAGGAAGCTTTTCTCTCTTAAAAAAGGGCTCACACAAGGAGACACAAAGCCTATTCTGTAGGTCTGGCTGAAAGGCAGCATTGTACGTGGAACATGGCACGCTCGGTGTAACGGAGTCGGGCAGAGGAGATGTGAGCCCAGGCCAGAAGCTCTCCCTCAGGACACTCACCCCAACCATACAAATGTTCATTCACCACTATGAAAATCTTTGCAACAAAAAAAAGGCAATTGCTGCTATTTCTGTAACAAATACAAGAGAACACAGAGGGCTGAGATCTGCTTTGTGCTGGTGTGGATTCTTCCTGGAAAGCTCAGCCTGCAGCCATTGAATAACCCAAACCTCCATGCACCAACCCTAACACTGCTGAGACCTTGCACTGTGCTAAGCAGTGGCATGAGAGAAGATTCCCAACGTGGTGAAGCTTATGACTTGCACCATATGCCATAAGTACTGAACCAGACTGTGCTCACCTTGCCACAGTGCAAGCATAGGCTGCTGCCAGCCAAACCTGAAAGGTTTTTCTTTGTCTGGAGACTCAGGTCACTTCTGATGAGCTCTACATCACTCTCAGAGTTTATTACACAAGCAGACCTTCCACAGATGGCATCTTTCACAGCCAGAGGACTCTAAAACCTCGTGTCCAGAGGGGATCCATGGCACTGCCATGTCCCTCTAGCCCAAGCTTGCCCCCATGCTTTGTATCCCCTGCAGGAGCATCACAAAGGCAGGAACCTTCCTCTGTCCAGAGCTGCAGAATCAACAAGGGGCCAAGGGAGGATGCTCTGGGGGGGGGCTGGGGTGTGTCAGAATTCCAGCCTTATCTCCAGAGGCTGAGATCACGGGTAGAAAATATTTCTGTGTTGTCTCAGCAAGCTTCCTGCTGGCACCCCTCTTCCTCTCCACGAAAGCACTTCTTTGTGAACGCTTTTGGAGGCAGAGAAGAATGTGCACTGGTACAGACTAAATGAGACCTTCCAGAATGGTGCCTGTCCTCAGTATGACCCAGCTGTTCTTCCACCAGCTGTCTGAGCAGGTCAGGGGAAGCAGCCCCAGCTGCACAAAGGGATGCTGGCACTTCATTTGAAGACTGCTGGTACACGAAGCAGTCACTCCCTGCACTGCTGCCAGCTGGTGGCCACGTGCTTTTGTGTCTATGAAGGAAGGATGCCCACTACTTGGGATCATAACAAGAGCTCTCCAAAGGCCTGGGTTTCATTCCTTGCTCCCTCACAGATATTTGGGAGCCTCAGGACAGCACTGACCTGAGTGTTTGCACATTAAGTCTGTGCACAGGAGCCCTTGGCACCCTTCATGGTCAGCAGAGGAGACAGGCTCTGCAGCTGGTGAGTCACATAGCATGACTGATCTGACAGCCCCTGGCTGCAGGGTCCAGCTGTTTCAGAGATGCTTTTAGATGGCTCAATTTAGGCAAAATTAAATTCCACTTTGTTTTTTTCCAGCCCTCAGTCCTCTGTAATACAGGATATTAGATGTTTCCCTGTTCTAAGATAGATATTTCCCTGTTCTAAACCAATGTCTGAAAGACTGAAGACACACAAAGGAACAGGAATCACTTTGGTTACCTGCACAGTCATTAGACAAGGAGCAGGAGATCTTATTATGCCTCAACCTGGCCACACAAACTGAATGTAGCTGTTTGGTTATCCACAGCTTAGTTTCCTTGGCAATAGAGTGGCACAAACATATGTCTTTCACAGAGAATGTCCCATGGACACTTGGGAAGGCTTTGGAAGCAAAGGCCATGTCTATTCACAAAGCACATCCCCTGAAGGAGCCTGAAGCCTCTCTGTAGGGCTCTGCCCTCCTGACACAAGCACAGAGGAAGGCCAATTCCAGGTAGACCCATGCTACAGGACAAGGTGACAAAAATCTATATCCTTCTCCAGAGCAAACTGTCGCCCCTCCTGCCCCCAATTTCCTGTGTGAAAACAGAGAATTGACCTCCAGGGCTTTGGGGCATCTGTCACTACTGTTTTATTCCATAAGAAACTGAAATTAATAAAAAAACCCAACCCAAAGCTGAAACTCTGACTGTTTAATCTTGCTAAGATTATGATTATATGATTTGAAAAGCAGAGGAGGCTGTTAAGCCCCCAAAGCAGAAGTCTGTACTTTAGTTTAAAGTCTTATTTTACTTACAATATGCAAAAGGGCTCGAATGTTTCCAGAATGTTGAGTGACTATGGCAAGGCAGTTTTTAATTCAAAGCTTGATCTCCCAGTTGTGTTTTGGCTTAAACATACATCATTCATCAACCATCAGAAATAGGAAAGTGGTTATAAAAGATGAAGATGACCCCAAGTGGCAATGAAATGCCAGTATGTTAAAGAATATTAAAATTCAAATTAATCCTGATAGGCCAGAAGTGGACAACAAACAAAAAACCCAAATAGGATGAAATGTGATTCAGCAAGGACCAATGCAAAGGTCTAATCTGCACAATGGACTGCCTCAGGTCAGTGGTTGTAGGAAGTTCCTACAAAAGGTTCATATCCTATGTGGGCTGAATCCCCAGATTTTGCCATCATCAACTACAGAAATAGCTTAGAGTCACAAATACCCTGGGCAGGTTCTTGCAGGAAGGTGTGATGGAGCTGACTGCAAACTGAGGTGTGGAGCCCTGTAAATGAGAGAGCCAACAGCACCCAGGCTCAGCCCCAGGAGAAGTTCACTTCATGAGAGATGAGATTGAGAGCCATTCCCTTTGCAAACCTCTAATGCTGTGCACAGGATCATCCATGTGAAAAGCCACCAGGTGCCAGGCAGATCAGCCCTGGTTCAAGAGTTTGTTTGCACTTAACCAGCTTATCTACCTGGGGTTCTATTATCCCCTTGTTTCTCTCCTGTGTAAGAAGCCAGAACAGATAGGCTACAGGAAAAAGCCAAAAAGCCTGACCACATATAACAAGCTTTGCAGCTAGCAGACTGCTCCCTCCACAGCTGCAGGGCTGACTGCCTCACCCTGTCCTATCCCTGCAGCCCTGGAAGTGTCAAGGGAGCAGTAGACCCTCATGGAAATGCCCAGACATCTTCCCCTCAATAGGGTTAACAGGAGGTCCTCCAGGCTGTGTTAATAAGCCACGATTTTGCCTTGAAACTGTGAGTACCTTGGAATTGGACAAGGTTCTGCACACCACCTGCTCCAGCTCCACCTGACAGCCAGGTATTTGCTTAGAGAGAAATACAAATAGCCCCACCCTGGCAAGCTTCATGCCCTCCTAGAAATTCAAACAAGGTCATCTCCAGACAGAAGGCAGGAGAGCACAGAACAGTCCTGGGTAAAGCAGCTGCCTTGATGCCTATTTGGGCACCCCCCATGCACTGAAGAGGAGGTGGTGAGAAGGAAGAAGGAAAGCCTCAGCTCCTCAGGAGGGTAACTGAGCAGCCTACTCTCCTTATGCAGTCACAGTTCAATGCCATACTGAGCCCAAGATGAGGATGTTTAACACCATGTCTTCGTTTCTGACCCACTGTTCTCTACCCAGTGACCCCTTTTGCAACAAACCATGTAGATTTAAAAACTATATGTAACTTCTGGTCCTAAATGCTCCTGACCTAAGAAACCAGTGTGTGTTTTCCCTGTGGTTGTCATTTCTGCTGTCCAGCTGAGGAAGCCCACACACACTAAGGTGTGATAAAGGCACAATTCCCACACAGGAGCCTGGGGTCTGTCTGACAAATTCAAAGAGAGCCCTGTGCCCTCTACCTGCTCTGTGATTATACAAGGGAAGCTCTGAAGAGCCACAAACTGTTCATGGCTCCTCTGCTATTCATGGGAAAGGTGAATTCCTGTGCAAACATCCAACCTCTCTGTGAAGTGTAAACAGAGTGGAAGCTATCAATATAAAAATTCTTTATGTAGTCATGAGAACTCAAACTGCCTCATCAGACTATTTATAACAACAGCTATAACAAAAATACAACTGTAAAATAATCCAAGGCTTACTTGCATACCTCTTACTCTCTCAGATGGTAAGCTCTCTCCTAGCATCCCCCCCAGTATGCTCCAGTACATCTCTTGGCTATTTTCATTCACACTGAAGAAATTATTTCCTGTCTTGATGTTTTCTCTTGCATCCTTTCAAGATCTGATGCTTTCTACTCGTCCTCTCCCAGAGCTGACCAGCTTTGAGCCAGAAGCCATTGGAACTTGACTCCACCTCCTCTCCCCTTTATCATCACCTTCAGTGCAGTTTAGGAGAGAGCTGCAGAAACGCTCCGAGAATCTCCTGGGGTGTCTGAGGAGGAAACACACTCTGCTCATCAGAGAAGTCGCTTCCATTGTTGGATTTGAGCTCCCTCGCTGAGCCTGGCAGCACTGGAGGCTCTGCCATGCACTGGCTCTGCATCCTCCTCTCCTGCCCTTCCAGGCCTAGCCCTTGCTCCTGCCTCTCCACGTTCCTGCACTGCTCTTCCCCCTTCAGTCTCCACTGGTGAACACACTCTGCCAGTGCGGCTTCTGTTTCCCATCCACTGCCCCACGTTCCTGTGTGCACCTGACACTTCTCACCTCTGCTGCCCCTCTCAGTAGCAGTCTGTCTGTCACATGGAGGGGTTTTGGACACAGAAATATCTCCACAGAGCTAGAAATGAGGACACTGTTTATTTTTACTCAGGACTGAGGTCAAGTTTTGCTCCTAGCTCACCAGAGGCTGCGTGACTATGCCCTGGACTGACTTTCCAGCTCCTTGTTTCCCAATATCCAGAGACACTAACCTTTCTTCTGTGTTACAAACTCTGCCAACAGCAGCCCACAAACCATCTGCCAAAGAACAGGAGCAGTCTATAAAAGGGCTTAATGCAGGTACCTACAATAAGAAGCACCCAGTACATTGACATGGGAAGCTTTTCTGGCTTGTGCCAATTCCCATGGGGCTCCCATACTTATATTCACAGCCCAAAGGGCCTAAAAGGCACAGTTAGATCTGAACATTAACCCAGACACATTATGAAACAACTTTTCACTGTTCCCTCTTCACCCTGGCTCAAGCACAGGGCTCTTATTTTTCCCACAATGATCTTAAAAAGCTTAGCAAAGCCAAACACACAAAAAGCCATAGCCACAGACATCCTCCTCCCTTCTCCCACCACACACACTGTCCAAAAAGCCTGACTTGGATTTTGAACCATCAATGCCTGATGCTGATTTCCTAGAGAGCTGCTGCTGGTCTGTGAAAGAGCAGAGGGAGCAGAGCAGCTCTGCCACAGTGGCACATTGGAAACCTCCACAGATGAAGCAAACTTGCAAGGGCTGAGCTCATCCTTCCCAAGATTAACTCATTGCTGCCAGCATTAACTGCAGGAATCAGCTGTCATATTTCATATCACAGTTGGGAGATTTATCAGACAAAAACCCACTCTGGGAAATAAATCACAGCCTTGCAGTACAGCTGCCAAGCAGGATGGGGTAGACCACCCAAGCCATGACATCCCCTGACAGGCCACAGCACCAACAGCCTTTCCCTGCTCAGATGTGGGTTTCACCAACTGAAGCATCTCACTTGTCAGTACAGCAATTTAGGAAAGTGTTTACAGATGCAGATGTAGCTGAATGACAGTTGACAAGGAAGGACAATTAGCTACAGTAGTGATAGTTCTTCAGGCTTCATAACTGTTCAATAAGTACTCAACAGCTCTGAGATTCATAACCTATCTGCTAAAAAAAAAAATATATATATATATATATATATTAGAAAAGAGGCATTTGAAATCCCATGTAGGATGTGTTGGGTTTGGTATTTTTTGGGCAAAAGTCAGACTCACATTTCTCAGGATTATGCCCAAGTTGATAAAACATGCTCTCAAACATAACCTTTGCAGGACACTACAGGGGAAAAAACCCTTCATGTGCAGACAGGACTGCAAGAGCACAAAATAAAGGTCTGAATTTAAGGATTTCCTGGTGCTTTTAGCAACTGATCTTAGATGAAAGCAATACAGTAAACGTGACTCCTTTCATTACTAAAATACTGAAAATCAGCAAGGTCAGAAGCCTTCCTCCAAGGAAACCAGAGGATGAGGAGGATTACAGCATTTCAGGACAAGGATGACACCACCATCAATTTTCAGTGCTTCAGATTAAATTTTATGTGGGCAATGAATTATGTTTCATCCTCATTCCTACCGATTTAAATGTATATATTGCTTTTAATTGAAACAATTAATTGAAACTCACATAGGATGGAAGATGAAAACTGAATATTAGGGGAGCAAAGCACCTGTAGAGTGTTGGTGGCAGACACCCCCTGGTTACAGAGTTAGGCAGTCTGGCAGCTCCCCACCAGCCAAATCTGTAGTTGACACTTGATCTTCTGCAGCCCTGAGCTGTACCTTTCCTGCAGGCAAAACAAAGCCTCCAGCCTCCTTAACTCACAGCTTTGCATCAACCTTAAACTCACTCAAACAAAGCCCTGCCACCTCCCATGGTCTATCACATGCAAGTCTTTTGTCCTGACTTGTAGTGCATCAAGATCTGTTATTCTTCTAAGCAACTTTTATTGGTACGTGTCCAGGCACTTACAACCCAGCCACTGAGTCATTCAACAACAGCTCTCAGCAGTAGTTGCTGAGGGCATCTTGTCCTGGTTTCTTTTGTTTATTCAGTCCATTAAATGAAGCTAAAGACAATCCCCATTTCCCTTGATAACATCTAAACCAAAGCAAAGTCTCCCCCAGGGTTGACTCTTGAGGGTCAGGACTCCAACTTGCTCCCTGTAGGTGTGCTCAGAGCAGCCTGCAAAGGGATGTGACTCTGGATCAGCTGAGGGAATGACTGAGGGTCAGGGACTCTCCCCCAGGGCCTGAGGGAGAGCTGCTGGGTGCTGAGCTCTTCCCAAGGGAAACTGGTTCCTCTGCAGATCATCCCTTGGTGAGCAGTCTCTCCCCTGGGAACCAGAGCCTAAGCTCCATTATTCCCTCAGTTCCCAGAATAGCAATACTCCCACTCTAGGAAATTCTGGACTTTCTTGAGCACCACTGTGACCTTTTTAATTTCCATTATGACTTCAGCTGTCTCCTCCCCCTACACTCCTTCTCTAAACAAATCTCAGAGCTGCACAAAGTGTTTCCTGTAAATAACACTCATTTGGCATAGACAAAAGGTAAAAAAACCCAACAACAACAAAAAAAACCACCAAAAAGAAAAGATCTTTTTTGTGCTAGCTCCAACTTGCAATTTTCCTTCCAGTTTAACTTCCTTCTGCTTCTAGGCTTCCACCTCAAAGGCAGAATGGAGTTTGAAGGAAATGGAGGGGAAAGTTATATGCTCTAGGCATCAGATTTGAGCCTATCCTACCCAAAATTAAAAGTTCATGGAGGTAACTTATCTTGTGTTTCAAGGCTTCTGTAGTGCAATGATCAGTGCCAAAGTTTGAGCAAGATCTTCACCATGAGCCCCCCTTTCTGCCCAGCACAGCCAGCTGCTTTCACAAAGGTCACAGCACTGGGTAAGAATTCTGCTTTTCCACCCTCCTGGTGCCATCCCAGACTGATGCTGACCTCTGCTCTAGAGATGTCTGAAGCCCCCTGAGCCCTGTGACATGACAGTGGAAGTTGCCTTACAAGCACAAAGCCAAGATTCCCTTACAGTCTTCTGCAAGTTGGACCAAGTGCCCCATCTCACAGCAGCTGCAGGAAGAGCCTTTGCTAGCCTGTGCTACCACCTGGATGATGACTTATGCAGAAGGAAGCAGCTTCCCCAGCAGCTGTTAACCTTCCCTCTAAAACACAAACCCTTCAATGGGTGCTTTGAGCTCTCTTTGTCACTGGTAAGTCATTGCAGGCCAGTGTGGGAACTGGCTGACTCACCAGTGACTGTGCTGCCTCTGTCCCACCACACTGCGGGACAGCGTGGGATTGCCGCGGGGAATGAGGGCTACGTGAGCATGGCTCTTCCTGAAGGCACCAAGACCAGGCAGGAGCAGAAACTCCCTGCTGTGTTGTCAGACATGCTGGCATGACCAGTTAGCATCACCCCAAGGAACAGGTGGTCCCACCCTTGCCTGCATGGCACCAGGGAGCTTACAAAAAGCAAGCAGAGGCTTCACACATATACCCAACAAGTTAAACCTCCACAATCACTGTGATACAATGTCCTCTCCTCTTCCCCAGCCTTTACTCCAGATTTAGATCCCACCTTATGCTGCAGAAGCCAACTCTTGGCTAAGAGGGGACAGGTCAGCTATCTAGTAACATGCAGCGCTGCTCTGGGATGAACCTGCCTGCAAGCAGGGAGCAGACAAGGAGTTATCCTCTGCAGCAACAGCTCCCTGTTCCACCTGGCACCACTTCTGCTTGCTCATGCCAGGTGGGCATGGGAAGATGGTTGGTGCTTTGAGCCAGCAATCACCCTGCTGGGTCCCACATGGCTTTCTGTATATGTCTGCATGTTGTGGTTTCTTACTTGGCTTTCTCCACAGGCTGGATTCCCTTGTTTCTCCAAACTATTTCCTAACAGATGTTGGGATATTTTGCTACCTGAAGCAAAGCTTTACCACTGCCTGCACTTGCCAGAGAAATCTGGCAATGGCAGAGCACCCAACCAGACTTGTCACACTGCTCCGGCCACCCCAGCACAACATGGCACTGCTATAGGAGGATTTTTTCATAACAAGATTGCATCAATCACCATGAGGCATCAGAAACAAGTGACAACAGATTGCACTGATGTTTCTGGCAATATATTCTGTCAGCATAAAACAATATAACAATCATGCTTTTGACTGAACATCTCCCAGTCCCATCTTGGCTTCAGCAGCAAAGAAGTCCAGAGGTAAAGTTTGTGATGCCAGCTGCTGTCAACAGCTCCTGACCCCTGCTAAGCCACAGAACAGACAGTGAGGTCTCCAAGAGAGACTCCAACCATTGGTAGCATTCTAGAAAAAGTGTAGGCTTTACTACCAAAAGAGAGGACAGGCACATTAGAAAGCTAATTCTCTAAGGCAGGCACCTTTTTCATTTCAAAAATAGCTAAAGTAATTGTTCAAGGTTTTTAACTGCTAACCACAGGGCAGAGCTGGGCACTGCTGCCTCTCAGTCACAGTGTTGGCTTGGGACCATGTTCTGTGACACTGCCCTGCTCACACAGCCTCTGCCACCCATCATACACCAGTCACCAAGAAATTTGGAGGTGTGGGGAGGGAAGGGCACACACAATTTTTACCCCAGGGCAGTGGTATCCATCCCTCCTGGACATCTCTAAGCATTGCTATAGCTCAACCAACAAACCAGGGGCAGCAGCCAGTGGGAACACCAAAAGGCCACAACCAACCATGGATGCAGTGCTAGGGAAATGACTCAAGCAGGGATAGAGCAGGGAACAGTGTGAGGTGATAGATGGAGCAGAAAATAAGTGGGCTAGGGTAGAAAACCCAACAGGCAGAATGTGTGAGTGTGAGCAGGCACTGAGGCTGCTGATCACTGTTTGGAAAGCATGAGGATGAGGTATGGAGTAGGCAGAGATGCTTGCTGTTGTCTGAAATGGTCAGCAAGCATTTACCATGAAGGAACTGCCTCATGGTTGTGCTTTCTTTTCTTTAGGAGTTCAAAGCAAGGACAGGAGGCTGTGGACATTTGGTATCAACTAGTTTTCACATGGATTTGAATGATGCAGACCATCCACACAGCTGGCCAAGCCAACCTGCAGAGCTCTCAGCATCCTGAAAATAAGCTGCAAAGCCCTTTGCCTGTGCACCAGCCTCCTGCTATTCTTGGATTATCAAGAAACAAGTTCATTTTGTAGTCCTTGTTACTTTCCTTCCTGCTACTTCAAAAGCACAAGGTATCAGTGCCAACACAAAACCATGTTGTGCAGAACTTCCACAGCCTCAGACCAGGGACCAGGGTTCCTGATGCCATCCACCCCATGAGGGCACTGCCAGCAACACCACTTTTCCTTTTGCCTCTACTCCTGGGCTCCAAAACTCTCTCCTAACCCTTCCCCTTCACATCCCCAACACTCACATGGCTTTACAAATGCTTCAGTTCTGCTCTGCCACCAACAGGAAAGGAAAAAAGCCCAGGCCAGGCTTTACTGATCTGCTCAAGTGCAGGGACCTGGAAGAGGGAGAAAGCAGGAATGTGGCAGCATCCTCCAAGCAAGGGGAATGAGAGAAGTCGATTGTAAGCAACACAACAACCCAGGACAGAAACTTTTGCCCTTAATAAAAGCAGAGAGACACAAAAAGCAGCTCAATAACCAGTCTGCTGGGAGTTGCAAGGAACTGCTCTACCAGTTGTGGCTTCAATGGTAGCTCTGTCCCACCAAGCAGTGAGGACGCAAGATAAAACAGAAGCCCTGGCATGTTTTCTGCTCTTTCTGTTCTGCTGAAGCCTTCCTGAAGGCTGATGCATTTACTCTACTACAGCATCTATTTGCACCAGGACTTTGTGCCAGCGGCTGCTGTGCCTCTTCGGTAACTAGTTTGTCACTGCAGGCTGCAGAGTGCTTTGCTCTTGGTCCACAGCAGCTAAGCACTTGCAACAGAGACACCACAGACACGCTTCAGCACATCAGGCCCAGGCAGGGCTGTTTCCCATAGAGATAACACATGGAAATGGGGTAGTTCATTCATCTGAGCTGGTGGAGGCATTGCTTGCACTGAATTCAGATTCTGAGCAATAGGTTTGATCCAGCTTCTTGTGGCTGACTGCAAATCCTCAGTACAATCATATGTTTTTTTTAATGATAGCTTGTTGGCCCAGCAACACAGGTCTGGGGAAGTAAGAGCTAGCTGCAAGCTGGAGCTGAAGAAAAAGTTGGGGTTTTTTTGTTTGTTTGGTTTGGGTTTTAATATGTTTCCAAAAACATTTTGATTTTTTTTGTCAAAATGACAATTTAAAATGAATGTTTTTGTTGGATCCAAGCAATATTTTCCCCTTGATACTGCAAGTTTGGCCAGTGAACTAAACAAAAAAATACCAGGCTGAACAACTCTGTTCTTTTTTCCATGGCTTAGACAAACACAATACCAGTTAGCTGACAGGAGATGGAGTCCACTTCAGGAGAGAAAACAATGGGGCTCTGCAAACATCAGGTCATCTCTGCCACACCCAGCAACTCCTATGACAGTGGCATTTAAAGCTGTTGAAGGAATCACACTGCCTTTCTCTCACACACTATCAGCCTGAAAAAGATTCAGCCTCAGTTTTTCCAGACCATCTCAGCAGTCTGGCTGCAGCCAGAGAGGTATCTACTGAGACCATTGCAACAGGCAGAACTTGTCCAGCCACAGCCCTTTTTGCTTATTTAGGGAGGGACAAGTCTACCCACCACTTCTGCATTAAGCTTGGGCAAAGTCCTTCATTTTCTGCCAGATAAGTCCTTGCTGCAGTGCATGTCCCTGTACTACCACAGCTGCACACCTCAGGTCTTGCTTACCCCCAGCAAAAGCTCCCTAGGTTTTCTTCTTCACCAGTTGCACATACTGGAGCACAAACAAAGAGCCCTTTGGTGGAGTACAAACCCAGCTTGCCTCCATCTAACACCTGTAACTGTTGCTGCCTTGGACCAGAGATGCAGGTGTTCAGCATCTGCAGGTCACTATGCAATGTTGGCACCAAGGCAACATAATGGAGTAGACCCTTGGCCACTATAAACCAACCCATCAGAGGACAGAGCTCTTTTCCCAAAGCTTCCCATTCTAGATAAAGCCAACAAGCCCAGTTTGACTTATATGCTACTGCCCATCTTCTATAGGGAATCACTTTGCAAGTTATGACATGGGAAATAATTGTCCCCAATTCCTAATGCAAGGATCAGATCACAAGTCTCTGCTACTCCTACAGTTCTTCCTACATCCTTAGCTCATCTGTGAGGAGTTATTTCTCCCTAAGTGCCTAAGCAATAAATTAGGAGTCTGCAGTTTAGGTAAGGGTAGGTCACACATAACCACTATGGACAATTCTGGAGGTGGTGTAATTAAAGCAATCCTTATATTCAGTGCATGACAATATCTTCCATAAGTCTGAAACTGCGAACAGTCCTTGGCTAAACAATCTGCACCTATAAATCTTCATGTCTTTTATCATGAACCCTGCCTATATCTTCTTTGGGGACAAAACTGTTTGTGAGTAAATGGAAAATGAGAATCAAAAAAAATCCTTTAAAAACCCCAGTATTCCAGGACAAGTAAAGCAGCTCAAAAAAAACCCCTCTGCTTGCCTTAAGCATCTGTAATAATAGACATCCCTAAAGCAAACATGTAAGAGCTGGCTTCAATAGCAGTTATTGCTCATTTTTTAACTTTTCACCCTCTCTCCTCCTCCTACTGCCAGGAAGTTCCAGGGAAATAAAAAAGCACTACCAGGCTGAGGCACTGTGCCTGCGGCTACGGCACAAAGGTCTGAGCCTCTCTCTGCTGGTAAGAAGTAAAGCATCCAAAGGCAAACTCTTCATCCCAACCACACCTACATGGCATGCACTCAAAAGTCATAGCAGATGGGTAATGATTTCCCTTGAAGTACTTTAGAAAAGGTAAATCTTGCCCGGGGTGGGGAGCAGCCTGGTAACAGGGGAGCACTACAGCAGTGCTGCTGTGTTCACAGGAGGATGGAGCTGGAGCGTCAGCCCTGCAAAGTCAAGTGAGATCCTCCAGCTGAGTTCAGTGGGACCCAGACCACAGAACAGATCCAGAATACACTGGAGAGGAGCAGACAAGGCCAGAGAGGGATGTTCCCTAACCTCAAAAAGTGCTTAGAACATGCTTATTATTTCCTTTTGTCATAGTTTTCAGGAGTTTCTCAGACAAGCACTGCTTTTCCAGGCTGTCAAGGGTTGTCAGCAATGGTTGTGCCTGGGAAGCACAGTCTTGCAGATGAGAAGTCACTTTGTCACCTCACCAGTTTCTCTGGCAGCTCAGAGGTTCTGCAGCATTCTGTACATCTTACTTAAATCTTGGGGAGGCAATCTGGATTCCTGGTGAAATTCCCCAAAGCAAGCTACCATGGCTTGTTCCCTGATTTGTAAAACCAACAGATCTATGGGACAAGGAGGGCTGGATCTGCCCCCACAGAGGTGGCAGCTCTCCAAAGGTGGCCTCCTCAGTGCAGTAGGTAATTCACCCAGTGCCTTTCTGCCTGATGATCAGCAAGGCAAGGCCCCAGCACAGCATGGCCACGAGCTGCAGCACCGAAAGCAAAGCCTTAACAATGTGGAAACGAGAGAGCTGCTCAGAAGAGCTGCCTGTGGTCTTTGCAAGATTAGTACTGGTCATAGTGCAAAGATCCTGTTGTTTCAGTGTAGTGTATCCTGGCTAGTGTCATTCTTCTATTATTTTCCCTTAAATAGCTACACTGTACCAAGGGAAATCTCAAAGCAAACACAATGTTTCCAAAATACAACTGCAGTCCCTTTTGAATTACAAACTGGCCAGATACCAACCGACCTCAGCTGCAACACCAACTGAAGGTGGATTTGGACACTGAGCAGAAACACATCAGTTTCATCAGGGGATTTGCAGTGCCACAGCTCCACTTCAGCAAATTAACCCAAAGCAAGCAAAGCAATTAAGGACCACTTGGCCTTATCTGCAAGAAATCATAGTATCAGGTCACTTAATAATACTGACAACTTTTTCTTATGACAGCCAGTTATCTCCAGACCTGCTCTTGCACTGCTCCTGTCTGCTCCAGGGCTGCTTTAGCTACCCTCTGCATCTCAGGAGACCTTTACAACTAACGGGTTTCCCTGCACACAATGCACAACCACTAGTACCCACTTTAATCCATTACAACGTGCTAATAATCAGGCTTAGGCTTTTCTGAGGTTCCTGGCATACAAGCCCTAAAAAAACCCTCCCTGGCAGTCCATTCAGCAACACTAATGAGAGAAGGAAAATGTGTGTGAGAGACGTTACTAATTGATTTTAACAATAAACAGGCAGCACCATCAGACAGGGGTTTTCCAAGTGAAGACAAACCCCAGCTCCTGTGGCTTATGAGCTCAGGCAGAGTCCAGTTGGCTGGGCCATGGCTCGAGTGATTCACAGCACCACAGCTGCCCCCAGTGCCCCTGTACTGCAGCCAGACCCGTGACTCAGGGTGTTAGGAGGAGGCTAGCACAATGACACCGCATCTCCACAGTGGCCAGGGCAAATCCAGGGTGGAACTGGGCTTACAGAGCACTGGGCCATGAGCCCATAGCTGGAGCCAAGCAGAAATCAGCTGTGGAGTAAAGTCCTGCACCTGAAGGAGCTGCCAGAGGCACCTGATGTTTACAGGGTGAGCAATGGACCTT
This sequence comes from Galbula dea, assembly GCA_013399015.1. NCBI lineage: Eukaryota > Metazoa > Chordata > Aves > Piciformes > Galbulidae > Galbula > Galbula dea. The sequence continues at coordinate 213,333 of VWZX01001675.1, read as the reverse complement.
TTGTAGGAGTCATGTCTGCTCTATCACGCAACAGCCACTTCTTTGCACAGCTGGCAGGATTTCACAGAAAGCTCAGAGAAATTACATCAAATACAGTTGTTGGCTCCCATGTTAGCTTGGAAGGAAGGAGCCTGTGTGAGCTTGGGAGAGACAGGGACACAAAGCCCTTGCCCCATGGGGCAAGACTAGAAAAGCCAGGATAGGGATCAGGGGGAGTCCCACAGCATTAGGGGATCCCAGCTCTTCTACCCTTGGTTTGGAAACTCCTTCAGCCCAGGAGACTGTCAGCGTCGCACACAATGCCACCCTCCTGTTTTCATTTCAAGCTGCTGCTTGGCGCTGGAGCTCACCCTATGCTAGCACAGGTGGCTTCTGAATAACAAACTCTGTGCCACCAACGCTGAGCTTTGACTAGAACAAGTTGCCTCCCTGATTTGTTTTCCTTTTTAAACCTTTTCCACTGATCAACAGGGTTGGTTTATAGGCAGCAAAACAGCTTCTCACTCCACTACGGAGCCGTTGGGAGGGAGAAGGGCTTCTGCATGTTGTATTTTTGGAAGGGTTTTTTAACCTTTTCACAGTACAGACACGAAGAGGGAGAGGGGAGAGGAAGAGAGGCAGTGGGGCGGCTGCTGGCTCACCTGAATATGAGGATTTCTTCATGCTGTCGCTTTGAGCTGTGACATAGGAGCGGAAGCAAGGCTGCCTGGGCGAGAGGTTGGGGTAATCGGTCCCTGGGGTGCTGCGCCACAGGCGTGATCCTTTTGTTGGCACGGGCAGGGACGGGGAGGGGACGCGCGTTCCACCACTACATCCACGCGTACGGCTCCGGCCGAGGGGCAGCCCAGCACTCCAATTAATTCACACACACACCTTTCCTAATCTCCCGCAAAGTTATGGGCTGTTCCAACTCTCCTGGCACCGGCAGGGGTAGAGCAGGGTTCAGCCTCGCCGAACGGCGGCTGCGCGTTATCCTGCTGGAAAACAAATGGTCCCTGGGAATCACTCCTGCCAACTCCCAGCCCTGGAAATCCCAGTATATTTAGCCGCTGCAGCAAAGGGAAGAGAGAGAATTTCATGCCCCCAGCCCGACGTACCCTAGGGCTTTGATTGAGCCCTTTGTTGCCAGAGTGGCTCAGATCAGCCCTGCTCTCAAGTCAGACAGTTTCTGGTTCAAAGTGCATTACTGGCCCTGTAAGCAGCCTGCAGTGTAAACACCTCTTTCCTCTTCAAAACGACATGTAAAGGACTCATTCAAGGCTGTAAGCTGAGCAAAATCCTCATGCAGCCTTACAACATGGGGAGGGCTATATGCAAGCAGTTCCTCACTGCTTGTGGGGATGCAGAGAGCCACGCGTCCCCTAATCAGCTCCACAGAGCACTGGCATCTGGCAGCACCCCCAGGTTACTGAGGAAGAGGAGGCTCCATTTTGCTATTCCTCAGCACGTGGCTCTGCCAGGAGAGCAGACATGCTCCGATCACTCCCTTGTGAAATGCACATTGGACAGTTATGCAAATGCAATAAGCTGGGGGCAGTATGAACACAGAGAGGAAGAAAGAGTAAATGAAGACTAGCTATGACTAAAAGCACAGTGACACAGAAGAGCCTGAACTGCTGGAGGAAGGACTGGGCAGATCACTGGAAAGATCTGCACAGCCTGCTGGGGTGAGTCACCCACATGAAGGTGCGGAGCACAAGTCCTGTCCACGTGTCAATTCCACCAGCTCAAGGCATGGTTCCTGTAGGAAAAGCTATTTGGCTTTAGACTTTTCCATGGTAGAAGAAAAACTGTTCAGCCCCCAACACACTGCATGGGGACAGAGGAAGAGAGTAGATGAGCTATATTAAGATGATGTGGTCCCATTAGTATTTGTTACCTTTTCTCAGCCATAGATTATTGCCTCTGTAACAAATATGATAAAAAGGCTTGTCTGAGCCTCTCTCAAACATTGGTGCAAAACTTGAAGAGCTAGCTGAAGTCACTGAAGGATTTGGTACTGAACAGCCAGATTGTGCACTGGAACAGCTCAGGAGCACTCACACATTCCCAGGTTCCTAGCAGCAACAGCTCTAACCCCCTGTTGCAAGACTGTGCTGCCTTACTGTCATGCTGCGGTCTCCAGCAGGGAGATATTAGCAATAAAACTCTGTCATCAAGAAAACTTTTGAACCACCAAAGCTTTGTTGCTTAAGTAAACATACATCTAAGCCTATAGCAACAACATACTACTCTTTCCAGAGGTGCTTTTGAAATCATTAGTCACAATTTATGAAGGAGAAACAATAGCACAATGACTTGCCCCACCCCATACACCAAGTAAGGGCAAATTCAGGAGCAGAACTTACCCCAAAGGCTAATTCCTGCCCCCATGCTGCTCTTGCTTGCATCACTCTGATGGGCATGACGATTTTTAATACTCAACACTGATGTGGATACACTGTAGAGAAGATCACAAGACAGCTCTCTGCTCTTCTTGCATATGGGTATATGTGCATATGTGCCTGATTCAGTACATGTGCACATGTAATTACATGTGGTACTTAGGGACACGATTTAGTGGCATGGTGGTGATAGGTTTATGGTTGGACTTGATGATCTTAGGTCTCTTCCAGCCTTAATGATTTTGTGCATGATTCAGTGTATGGCTCTGCATGGTTGTGCCCAATCCTGTGCGGGGCTGCTGGTGAGCAACGTGTCCAGAGCCATGGCTGCTGCACAGCATCTGAGCAGCTTTAGTGCACAAATACAAACAGCAAATTGTGGAGCAGGCTGTCTACCACAGGGCCAAACAAACATGATGAGTTAGAAAATGGCTGAAGGGTTTTGTGGGGGTTTGGGTGGTTTTTTGTTTTTTTTTTTTTTTTTTTTCTCCTCCTGAAATACTCTGACAAAGAATCCTTTTCTTTGGCTACCCAGCCTCAGAATTACCAAGAGAACCAGTCACTTGGCTCAGAAGGGCAGGTTAATGTTTAATACAATGCAGAGCCCACAGGCTTCAAATAGGTAAGTCATTTATAGCTTCCCCCCACCTCGTTTCGTAAGATTAGTGAGGGAATTTATTGTTCCTGGAAGTGAGGGATTCAGGCTGGTGGCTCAGCCCAGCCACAGCACAGGCAGGCACCAAGTGAGCCTCACACATCTAGCCCTGCCAAAAGAGCTTAGATCTGACCTGGCACATGCACCCATTCCACACCAGCCCTAGACACCCCCTCTGCCAAGTACATCCCACCCTGGCCCAGCATGCTGCTGGCAGAGGTGCAGGGCTGGCCCCTCTTCAGAGAGGCTGTGTGAACATCTCGTATCTGTCTGATGCTGCCCGTCTGCACGCACACAGCAGTAATCTTTTTCAAGGACACTGTCCAGTCTCCTCTGAGCCCAGCAGCACCTGCACCCCGAGTCTGCAGATGCTACAGCTCCTGCAGCAGCTGCTGAGCCTGACCCAGCTGCGATGCCCTCAGCAGCTGCTCCTTCATGCCCTAGTCTGCCACACGTGTTATAGTTTCATGGCAGGCATAAAAGGCATTTTCTGCAAGTGATATGTGCTGTCCCTCCCCTAGCAACATCCTCTAGGCAAGCCATTCCCCAGCATGTGGGAGTCCTCCACAGATATATGCAATCTCCCAAACTAAACATAATGCAGCAACCAGAGGAGTGAGAGATGAGCACCACCAGCTACATACAGTGGGCTGGGGCAGGGAGCCAAAGACACAGGAAAGGGTCAAGTTGAGGAAGAGACTGACAGAGGCAAGAGCACCAAATAATGTATATTTAGTGAGATCAAAAAGTATAGAAATAGGGAAACCCCATTCTGCAACCCATCCTGCCCAGTGCAGGGAGGAAGCAGACAAGCCAGGCATGATGTGAGCAGTGGCACTGCACTCTGGCCAGAGACATCACTGCAAAAGCCCCGCAAAACTCAGCTCAAAGTCCCTGGCTTCCAGGGAAAGGAAGCAAGAGGGGAAGAAAACTCCATGGAAAATGAGATCTTATGGCTTTTGGTTAAGAAAGGGCTACTCTCACTGCCCAATGCCTTACTTGCCCCACAAGGGTGGCTTTTGGTGCTGCCGCATGAGAAACAGGACCTTGCTCACCCTGCATACTTTAAGTCCAAGAGCTCAGGTGCACCAAGGCAGCAGGAAAGAGCCAGGCAGTTCAGTCAGCCCAACAACCCCACTCACTGCCACAGGAAGAGCTGTGTGTCAGTGGACTGGCTGCTGGTAGCCCAGCAAGGCAAAGTTCAGCCCATACCCTGGGCCCTTTGCAGTGCACAATACCTGTTGTTGGTGCCCAGGACAGCAAGATGCTTGTGAGAAAGCTGAAGAGCCAATCAACCAGCACTGGACACTTTGACCCTGGCAGAATTTGCCCTCTTTTCTGCCACCTTTCTTGAGGAAATTAACACATTATGTCACTTCTCCCTTTCCCCTGCAGCCCCAATGGAGTGATTGCTCACACAATGCACTGGTTGTGCCACAGTTAGTTAATCCTTACAGTGCCCTGGTTACTTACATTCATCATTATCCTCCTTTAGTTAGAAAAAGAGTAAACACAGATTTTTATTTTGAAAGGCTCTGAGAAAATGTTACTCAAGCTTGAATTAAAACTCACTGCTGTCTAACTTGTTACCATCTAACTTTACAGCCATGAGAATGTTGGGTCTGCCAGCTCTGAGCTCGGTGGATTCTGCCTTACAAAAACATACCTGCCCAGGTCTTGGAGAGGGAGATAGAAATCACTTTGATGATCAAGGTTTCTGATAGAGTTTATGGATAATACAGGCTTGGCAGAGAACAGCATGCAGAGGTCTGGAAGACTGACTGGCAGTGACCTGGAACTGCTTCCCTCAGCACTTCACAGTGATCCAAGGAGCCTCCAAGCCTTGACTTCATCACTTATGCACATATAAACCCTGTAGCTGCTGTGATGCTGCAGCCTGGCTCTCATGCTTGCAGTGAGGAAAAAGGGACAGGTTTATGAAATGATTTTGAGCTGACCAAAAGCTCATTCATGAGCAACAAAGTCACTGAATCATGGAGATGGGGCAGTCAGATGTGAATGGGAGGAGCTCAGGTCTGCATGGATGGACAACCTCCTACTTGAAATTATGGCTCAGATCTAAGTTAAATCCATGTAACTCAACAAGTGAACAAGGCCCATTTATCCAGCCTGAGTGTCACCAGGGACAGTGCATTCACCTGTAAGTCCTATGTACCCAAATGTTCATGCACACCTGCTTGTCAAACCCGGGAACATAAAGAACAGCAGTGACAAAAACCATCACCACAGGCAAGATTTGCCATACTCCAGTTCTGAGTCATGTTCTTCTTGCCAGTGGCCATGATTTAAGGCAGCTCTCCCCTTCCCTGCTCCACAGCAGGAACACACAGATGTTCAGCCTCTCAGCATCAATTCACAATGCTCAGATACAGGAGGCAAGGCAGCTGTGTTGATCTAAAGCCTCATACATTAGTGCTCTGCTTTTTACAGTGACTGATTCAGTTGGTTAGGACACAGCACAGTTAGCAACAGTCAGACTCTCTCTGTGGTCTTAAGTGCATATGGGTAAGAAGTAAATAACATAGCAGTGTGCTTCCTAACTCCTTTCCCAGTGATTCCATCTGACAACAAAACACCAAGGACCCACAGCCTTACATTAACATCATTCATAGTCTGATGCTCATGGTTCTTTGACCTAATGGTTACAGTGAGGAAGCAAATAACTTAATGAAGCAATTACTCATTTCAAATGAGCAGATTTTGTTCTTTTCTTCTGCCTTCATTACAAGGAACCAGGAAGAATGTCCAGTTACTCAAGGCAGAATTTCATTAGCAAGAAAGATAACATCTGCTCCACCACAAGGTTCATCAGATGGCCATTTTCCTAGAACAGCCTCTCTTGGTTTGGGAAGGGAATACTTCAATCAGAAACTGAAGAGTGAGTGAGCCAACAATAAAAATTAAAGGCAGTAGTCAATGCCCATTCAATAAGAGGTCACTCCCTGCATATAAGGGAAGTCTGAATAAAAGCTCAGAAGTGTTTTCCATTCTGAATAGCCCCAGTCTCTGAAAACAAAACTCTTCAAGGTGCTTCATGAGTTGACTCACATGAATACTTCCCCCTTCAGAGCCATTGTAAAATCCTTGGGCTGCTCTCAGAAATGCCAGCTGAGCACTTTTGAGCACTAGCTGCAAGTTTGAAAAACAAAAACAGGTCAAAGTCAAACTCTCAAACCCCTCAAAGCTTAATCCATTTTTCATAAATGTACAACTCTAGTTTACAGCTTTTATGGTCTGAGCTTTTGTTGAAACTACAGGAATGAAGCAACAACCACAGCTTTGTGTCAGTCATGTCCTTCCAAAGCAGTACAGAAGAGATCTGGACCTTCCTTGCCACCAAGTGAGAATATCACTGGGCTTCAACCAAAATACATCACACATAACCCAGGCCAGGGCTTAGCCCAGTGCCTGCCCTTGGATTATCAGGTACACTTTCACAAGTGCAATTTAGAGAAGCGAACATACACCCTGAGGAAGAGAAAAACATGGAACAGAGGCAAAGTGCTGCAGCTGCAAAAAAACTGGCTTACTGGTCCTGCTGCACTGAAGGAAGGTACAGAAAGTGTGGAATAAGTTGCTACAGGGGAGAGGGACAGCACATCACCTATTCTGATCCCTCCTCAGCAGCAGCAGCCAATCTGGCTGCAGACTTGAGCGTGTGCCAGGCAAACAAGCAAGCACAACTGTTGTGCTGCTGTTGTAACTGCTTCTGTTTAGAGACATCCGTGGGTACTTAGGACATTAGTACAATAGTGCTTAAAGCTATGCTTAACTGTCTGTCTGCCATGATTTCCAAATCCATCCCTGAATGTAATTCCCAGTCCTACAAGAGTGATTAAGAAAACTTTCTTAAATGCATGAACTTACATATTTGCTTCCTGTATTTGCAAGGGTCTAAGAGGCAGGAGGTGTCCCTTCCCCTGATAGCTCTTAATGGGAAGGCAGACCCAGATGCAGAGGGGGCTCTGCCTGTCACTTGGAGGGAAGACACTGGACTGGAGCCATGGGGCCTGCTAGAACTGGAAAAGGGCAAGAAGGAGCTGGAAAAAAAGAATAAAGAACAATAAAAGAGCCCACAAAAAGTGTGGATAAAGGAAAACTACAGAAGGATCAACAAGTCTACCTATAATCACTACCAAAGCAATTACAGAATTAGGGAAGGTTTATAACTAACTGAAGAGCTGGAGACTTGGCAGATGGAATGGAAAAGCTGTAAGGAGGGAATTCTGTATGCTGGCACCAGGCTCAGGAGCCACAAGTGATGCAGCCTCAGCACTTCTGTCCTATACAGAGCAAACCGAGCAGCATTTGGATGTCTTTTCTTATACCTCTCAGCTTCCAGCTATAATTTGGTCCAGCCATGGAGTCCAAGTTTTAAAAACCAAAACAAACAACATTTATTTATGTAGAACATTGGAAAAATATGAGAAGTAATTAATAATAGCCACTGTTTCCTTAATGCTGTAACACAGTGCAGCTTCTAGCCAGCACTGGCAGCTCTTCTGGGAGGAAATTACTATTATCCAACACTACAGATGGGGAAACTGAGACACCAAAGGGCTACAGAAAGCAGCTGATTTAACCCAGATTTACAGTTATAGTGCTGAACTATTATTATATATACACACAAATCTCAGTATTCATGAAAACTGGTACAGGTTTATCTGTGATATACTGTCACCCAGCTTTAGCCATTGCTTATGTCTCTGCCTTGCTTGCTGAGGACACAATGCCTCTGTTATTTTCTCTTTTCTTGTGTTGGCACAGCTTTGTTTCTCATTGTGCTTTATCTTCCATCTATGCCATTTACACCAGAATTTAGAAGGAAGATTTTGCCATCGACTAGCCCTAAGTAAAATGTCTGCACCGGACTTAGGGCAGTGGACAGGCTAGCCTCTCAAAAACAATACAAGAATTTCCAATTGACTCATACATGAACAAGTCCTAAGCCTAGAAATACAAGATTTCCAGATTAGTTGGGTACAAATACCTCTGGAAAGCTCCAGAAAGACCCAGGGGACTTTACCATTGATAGCAAAAAAAGAACAAATGCAACAGGCAGAGGAGCTGCAACAGGCAGTGGTTTTAAAAGGTAAAAATCAGCTTCATCCAAAGCTCAGCAGTGCCAGTAATGAAGCAGCCAGGGCTGCCTTCACACCCAGCTCAAAGCTGATCAATCAAAATGAATCATCACTTGAGAGAGACAAGCAAAGAGGTAATTTAAACACCGAAACAAGCCTGCTGCAGTTCAGCAGGTAACAGCATGACTCGGCTACCATACCCACCTCCAAGAGGGACTTAGAAACAGGCTTGGGAAGGAGGGTGGAGGGAGCACTTCTGGTGGTTAACAAGAGGCTTGTCCTGCCTGCATCCTCCAAGTCTTCACAACATACAGTCCCAGTCTTGCTGCTGGGGAAGCTCCTTAAAGCCTGCATATGTAGTTTCATCTTATGCATTTATTGGAAAGATCATAATTACAAATTGTGGTAATTCTTTAGCACCAACACTTTCACTTTACAGTTAGTTCTGGTGACAAAGTGAGTAAATACAGCAGTGCTGTGCAAAGCTGCCTGACTTCTTACCGAGAAAGGGGCAAGGAGAACATTAAGGGCAACTAAGAAAACAAAACTGGAGTTTGATACCAGTTCTGTACAAACTGGCAGGAAGTGAAAAATTATGTGGGGAAACTGCATAACTGCAGCCCGAGAACAAGAGAGGACTCTGGTCTCATTGCAGCCCAGACCCTCAGCCCTGCCAAAAAAAGCCAGGCAGCATCAGAGGCTCCTGACTGCTGTCAGAGTTTTAGTGGTTTTGGGGGCTCTATCTAGCGCATGAATGGTTTCCTAATAGAAATGATTTCAGAGTCTGGAGTGGTTTCAGGAGGAGCTTGCTGAGCTGGCTGGTGCCAGGAACTATGTGAACGTAGCAGCAAGGAATGCTTTCTCCCTCCTCATCCCCCTGCGTCTCTTGGCTGCTCTCGAGACGAGGCCGCGCCGAACGAATCGGAAAAAGTCAGTTGTCATCCAGAAACCCCAGGGGGGACCTGGCCTTCGTTTCCATCCAGGCTGCAAAAGGAAACTCTGCAGAGTAGCTGGAGAAACGGTCACCTGCTATCAGGGTCACTGCTTGGACAAACCTTCGTCTCACCCGTGGCCAAAGGAAAACAGCTCTTCTCCAAGGAGGAGTTAAAACCAGGAACTATAAAAGGGATATTGTATAAGCCCTAGTGCAAAAGCCTTCCTGCTGTTGTTACATTTTACTAACTCATATTTCCAAGAGGAGCAAGCCCTCCCTAGAGGGCGAGCGCTGCCTGCCGTGACTCTGAACAATGGCACCAGCCAGACCCCGCCGAGATTTCTCATTCATTGCTGGCCCAGCGAGCTCCCAGCCTGGCCCACGGCCCCGCTCTCCTCCCAGGCTGTGCAGTCTGGCACAGCCACCACCTTCATGCGATTGTTTCCGTGTCTGACAGATTAATTCTCGCTCAGGTTTTTGTTCCTGTCTTGCCCTCTCGTGGCTGGCCCGTAGATCAGATGCTCTCCCGTGGCCAGGTGCACTAACGCTGGCCCTGCTAGACCCTGTGGCCACCGTTCGCAACAGCGTGAGAGCTTTAATCTAGCTAGCTTTGTAGCCAGTCCTGCAGCCTGCTCCTTCTCCGGTGAGGTCATCCTGTGTGTCTGGAAGTCAGCTACAAATGTTACCTTTTTTGCCTTTGCTTTTCTTTCCCTATTAAGATAAAACGTATACAAAGTAACTAGAGATACGTCCACCCTGCAATTGCCTTGAGCCACCAGCCTTGTGAACAGAGTGCATCTGAATTGCGAGGATGAAGACTTTCTTGGTGTGGAGAAAAGTATTGGAAAGGAACGATAAAACTAAACCACTTAAAGATACTGCTTCGGGACACCTCACATTTCAGTATTTACTCATTGATCTAAGCACAAATGGATTCAGTTCTCCATCCTCCCCCTTTAAGCAATTCATGAGTAGGGGATAAAAAGGTATGTATGTGTGTTAAGTAAATTCTTTCTGAAGCATTCATCAAATCTGAATCTCACCAGGATACATCCACAGCCATCTGTTGGAGCAAACACCACAAATCTTACTTGTTCTGGTTGGTCTTTTTGGCCACATGAGTTTTTCCCAAGGAGTCAAGATCTGAGGTTGTTCATCCAGACCCCAAAATACAGGCTTATGTGCTAAACTGTTAGAATTCACTAGATGGAGCCATTCTTGAGAAGATTTCCATTTCTGGAGGCATTTAGATCATGAAGCAATAGGGGGAATTCAGCTAGCAGTATGGTGCCTGACTTGACAGAGGTTAAGCATAGATCAGTCTGATCACTGTCTACAAATCTGAGAACTGACTAATCCTTGAGCCACTACTTTCAAGCCATGCACAAGCCAAGGAATACATGATATGAACATATTGCATCTTCCACTAAAGCCAAAGCATGTTTAAAATAATGATTACTAGTGGCAAATAACCAGTGCTTCCTAGCTCACCATTCTGATTCAAGTATCAGGTCACTACACCTCTGTTCTTTCAGCAACGTGGTTGTTGTAATCCATTCCTATAGGTTTTTCAAGGAGCAAATTTGCCTTGCTGCTGAGCCATGCCCATTGCATTGACACTTCAACTTATCTAACCACAAAAGCAGCTTGGCCAATAACAAATTACACTGTTTATACAACTAACATTTTTGGAAGAACATATCTCTAAGAAACCATGAGCACTTGCAAAGCTGTCTTTTTACAGAGAGGAAGCAAGCCAATGCAAAAGCTGTGCATGTGGCTGCCAGTTATAATTGAAATCATTTTAATAATTCATGCCTCATTACCTAGCCACATGGCAGTTCAAAGACCATCTCCTAATCCTTTAACCCTTTTCTCCTGTGTCCTTTGGTTTGGTTTCTTAGTTTAATCAGTGAAGAAACAAAATGTGGAACACTCATCAGTGCTTGCCCATGGGGAAAAAAGTAAAACACCAAGGCAGGAGGGACTAGTGAGCCTAAGATCTTAAATCCCTTCCTCCTTCCCTCCTAGTTTTCCTCATTTGATATATCACTGTCAACTGAAAAAGCTAAGAAATCAGTAAACTCCCTTTAATACACCTCAAACTGTTGGCTGATGCTGGAATTCCTTCATGATGTGTCTAGGTACTGCACCACCAAAGGCAAGGGGGACTCTTGTTATTTAGCAGCTTTATAAACCAGTTAAGAACTGCTGGAAGCTGCAGATTTCACATTGTGTCCTTGATTCTAGGAAAGCTCTTATGCTTTTTCCAGCTCTGAATTGTCCTCTAGGTAATCAGTCCTAGGGCTATGTCCTTTCTGTTAAACAGAATTAAATTTTATATGTCACAACAGAGCATTATATTTTTAAATGGTTTTGAAGCCTTTCTGTTGCCCCCTTAGACATTTAGGTAGATAACACCTGGTACCTATTTACTATTTCTGTCCTATATGGAGAGATTGCCAACAAGAAAATAAGGTTTAAAATTATTTATAGCTGTAAGTATGGTCCTGTTCACTTATGAAAAGGAAATAACCTTGTAAAGCCACATTCACTTGCAGCACTGTGTCTATTTACACACAGGAGGTGTCTCTCCTTCAGGAGTTTAACTTCTGTGTGTGATGGAGGCCAAACCATGTATATTCAAACATGCACCAACATATGCAAAGTAATAGCACTAGAATAAGATTTCAACACCAGAAATACCAACAGCCAAGACTATCATTTATAACTTGTTACTCAATATGTTCCAGCAAGCAAAAACACAGAGCTATAGATGAACCAACTGATAGCCTAACAAAAGCTGTAACAGTAGGAACACTGCAATCTCTGTGCTATTACCACCTCACCTACAGCGCACCTTACCCAGGCTGCTCATCTGCTGCACCATGTGCCTCCCAGCACAATACAAACCCTGTCTTATTAGCAGCTCACCAGCATACAAGTTCCTCTGTGCCCCAGGTCCTATCTGCATCTCTGCAAAAACACAGGGAAGGCTTCAGAAGACTGGAGGCCAGAGAAGGTGACACTGCCCTCAAACTCCAGCAGAAGGAAGCATCTATGCCTACTGATTTAGAGATAGCAGAGTCTCCTGAGAAACAAATCTCACTCAGCTGGCAGCAGAGCCAGAGCAAGGTCACCTTGGGGAACTTTTCAAACAAATACAGAACTCAAGCCTCAGGTGATGGAAACATGCACTGCTCTAGTGACATTAGGAGGAGATTTATACCAGCTGATCCATGGTATTTTAAATCTATCACTGAGGTTCCTCTGTTGAGTATGCACAGCTGTTTCCATGTCCTTGCTGCACTAGACAGAGGGTGACTGACCTGCTTACCCTCTCTGTCTATAAAGTGTTTATTAAAGGAGTTGCTGTGCTTATGGATGGTCTGATCTGAGTGGCTGAGGAGTCCCACAACCCTTTTTCCAGGTTGCATGAATGTCTAGCAGGCATAGTGATCTTTACAGTGTATTTATTAGACAGCCTGAGCAGCACTCCAGAAGCTGTATGTTTCCTGTGAAGGCCCCAAACAAGATCAATTGACAGGGTGAGAACAAAGGTAATCAGACACAGGTTTCTTTCATGAATAAGCTCTGAGCTGAAGCACACTCTCTTAACAGGGGAGGACAAGTACAATCAGTGTGACTCACGGCAGAGCTGTTTTGGTAACACGCTGCCCACAGGCAGGATGCTCAGCAGAAGAGGTCACTTCAGCCTTTAGACCCTATCCAACATGTCAGGCTCCTCAAACACTGCAGAACCAAGATGATCAGGTGGGTATTTGCCTTCAGAATACTAACAAGAGTCCTTGGTATCCCTTTTTATCACTACTCACAATAGTAAACACTGCCCAGTGACAGAAACATTAGGATTTTCAAGGGCCATCAAATTGGATTTTTCCAGTTTGTAGGAGAGTAAAAGTAAAGGTCACAGTCCTCCTTACAGCTGTCTCCTTATGCAAAGCAGAGTGCTTTAGAGCAGAGTTTGGCCCTGCTTCTAATCAGCATTCAGTACTAGAGAGCTTGGGGCATTTCTAGTCTGGGCAAAGGGCCAGAAAGTGACTCTGAACAGAAAAAGTAAGCAAAGTCCGTTCTAATTTCCCTGAGCAAACCAGGTGAAATGCAAAAATAAGTCAATTAAAACACGAAGCTCTAATTCAGTTTTATAGCATTCTTTCCACTGTAACATTAGCAATTAGTTACACTAAAACAGGCAGACAACCAACCTTTATTTTAGTTGTGTTCTTTGAAGAAGGATACAACCAGTGCTCCAGAGGAACTGCTGCCAACATAGAGCATAAATCATACAAAGGATCAAAAGGGAGCTGTGGATCATGGAATGGATCAGAGCAGAAGTCCATCTCCTGATTCACAGGGAGGTGCCAAAGTCCTGTTCCGAACTGCTGTGAAAGATTATCTACTCCCAAATTCATCTTCTCTCTCAAAGATGGCTGCTTGTCCCTTCTCACAATTCCCAGGCACGTTGCACCCACCCTTCAGCCTTCATCCAGCTTTTTATAGCTGAATCTCCTCCACCTCTTCCCTTCCAGAACTATGCTGAAGTCTTTTAAAGATCCCAATCATTATCCAGTTCAACATGAAGAGGGAAAGCTGACCATTTCTCTCCTCACTCTCTGGCTACCACAGCCAGCAACACTGCCAACATCCAACACATCCTGACCATGTATTTAGTTTGCAGTGATTTGCTTTGCTTTGTCTCATGTGGGCTCCAAGCACAGAGATTACATATCTAGTGAAGCATCCAGCACTCTGCAAAAGCCTGGAGTTTGTAGAGATTTGACTTATGCTGCTGCTGCTGCCAGAGGTTGAGAGACTGCCTGGTCCAAGGCACTGCTGTGACTCAGAGGAGTCCACTGGCAAAACAGGGAGACAATCCCAAATCCATGTCTGTCTGTACTGACAGTATACAGAGTTGGGTAAGAGGTACCATTAACCTTGTTCAAGGAGGGGATCAATGCTGTGGGCACAGTCAAGGCCCTTGGCAGGTCTCCTTGCTGCCATCCAAAACAGGGCAGAGACATTGGCAGCTTGTGGTATAGGGTCTCAGTCATGGTATAGGGTCACTAGGGTCCTTAAAATTGCAAAAGACAACATCTGGAAAGATACATTTCCATCTTGGGCTCCTTCATTACATTTAGTTTATAAGGAGAGAGATTGGGTTGGGGTATATGGTCGAACAGAAGATGGTTGGAGGCAAATGGGTGTCACTGATGTCAGACACCATGTCCTTAGTAATCTAACCCTTTTCATTTGTTCACCTGTAAAAGATCCAAAGCTTGTCTGTGACTGAACATCTGATAATTATTTCCAAAAGACTCTTATTTCGCTCTGGGCCAACCAGACTCTCCAACCTAAGCATGGAGCTAAACCAGTTAGACCAAAGCAGACTAACTGTCTTGAAGAATCACTGGCAGTGACCCAACACAGAGTAGATATGCACCAAGGCTTGAAAGCAGCCAGAGAGAGATGAAGGATGGCAGACCAGGGTGCTGCTGGAGCAGCAGTGTTTGGCACCCACTCATTGGATACTTCACAGCAGCAGGTAGAATTTAACAAACACCTCTAAAGCTCAGCACAAGCCAGTTCCCAGGAAGCAGCCATTCAAGGGCTATTTTGTCTGAGCTATATCCCCTGAATTAGCACACTGCAAGTGAGACTGGCTGAAGGAAAGCAAGATCTGATGTGCAGGAACAGGATGTGCTTATCCTGAAGGTAACTCTTCTCTCAACACTGCTCCATACACTATCGGGAATCATAATCCCTGCCTGGGGCAGAAACAGTTTCTTTTGCTCCCTGCTTGTCAAGCATCCAAAGGCAGTGCAGTCAGCGCTGGGAAATCAGGTGTTTGTGCATCACTGGTAAAAGATGTAGATGCTGTAGAAATGACTAGGACCCAAAAGAGACACGGCAACAGCTTGCACCTCTGAAAATACATAAAGGAAAGGGCCTTTGCAAGGGTCTTGGTCATGTGAGGAATAATCAAATGAAATAGTTCTGCAGTTACCCAGGCAAAAGGTCTGCTCAGAGATGAGCAGTGGCTCAGAGACAGCGTGTCCTGGTGTCCACCCAGCTCCAGAGCACCTTACAGTATTGGACCACGATGTCCAGCAGGAGCAAGGCTAACAATGCCATGGCAGAAGAAAACGAAACGGCTATTTCCTCTGGAGAACACAGTTCCATACAAGGCTGTTCACCCTCTAACACGTTGCTAGACAAATTCCTGAGGAAATATCACCCTCTGGTGCCCAAGCTGAGTGAAACAAGGAATGCGTCCAGAAGTGGGGACTAACAGAAGCCATGCACGTTTTGAGAGCTGCACAGTGCCGGTTTGGCTCATTATGCTGGAATTTAAAGGTGGTGTTCAGGCTGTGGACAAGGGGCTTAGAGGGGAAGGGTGCAGCACCTCCCCTCCAGAGCATCTGCAAAAGGTAGCAAAGGAATGTTCACTGCTGTTATCCCTGTAAGTTCAACGATCAAGAGTCTCAGCCCCACTTGAAAATATTTAGGAGTCTACAAGATGTAAAAGGTGATAAGCCCTGGTTCCACAAAAATCCACAAGTCAAATAACTTCACTCGTGGAAATGAATGAACCTTGCATACTAGCCTAACACCTCGAGATCTTCACAGTTGCCACTTTCTCCTGCTGTTAGACAGCCCAGGATGAATCACACATGAAACATCTGTGCTTTGTTTCTGAGGACCTGGGACACCTTCTGTGCTCTCAGCACTGGGTGACAGGGTGAAAGCTGTACAAAGTAGAAAGGTGGATGGGGATTTGCCAAGGTGCAGTCCTGTGGCCTATTATTGGTTCAAATTAGGCTTTCATTAGGCTTTTAATTGGGGTGTTAATCTGCCACTCAGCTCTCACTTCACACTTGAGCTGTCATCACCAACCACAATTTCATGTCCCTTTGCATTCTTAGTCCATCCTTCACCCTTTAGCAAAATAACCCCAAACAACTGTCTGCAAGCATAAATTGGGGCAGGTGAAACCTGTTCCCCCATGAGAAGGTGTTCACCCAGCGAGCCCAGGACTGTTTCTCATGGGCTTTGCAGGGGGTAGTGTCTCTCCTTCAACTAACCAGTGTGACACATCTTATGCTGGTTCTTAGATAACACTGGCACTGCTCATCCATACCTCACACAATTATTAAGGCTCCTACACAGGCATTTTTGGGGTGTTTGTTTTGATGTATGTGGGGGGTTTTGTGTTTGTTTTCCTTTTGCTCATGGACATTTTCACATTCTTGTTCTATCCTACGTAACATTTAGTATGGTAACTCTTCAGGGAGAGTTACCACATCCTCTGATGAGTTTGACTGCTTCATTTGGTTTAGATTGCTCACCAGCACCCAGTGTAAAAATATTTCCTACTGTTCCACCCAGAATATGTTCCTGGATCTTCATTCCAGGAATGCACAAGATACCATCTTCATTTTATTACTCCTTGGCCTGTTTTGTCCATCTCCTACAACTGCTCACTAAGCAACAAAAACACAAGCAGTTCAGCTTGGAAAAAAAATGTGATAGATAGCAATAAAATAGCTTATTGCAGAAATGAGATGTACAATGTGTATGTCATTTAGATTTAATCAGAATGTTAATATGCATTAAATGGTAGTTGAGAATTTCAGATGTATTTAATACAAGGGGATTTGCATATCTACTACTGAGTTTTTAATCCTTGATAAATGTGTAGAATAATCAATTATTCAATGAATATACAAGAGTTCACTGATTAAATCTCAATTATAAAGGCAAGTCTTACCCACTCTATTTATTATGACTGTTCTCCCAGCATTCCCTAATTAAGCCATATTTGATTATGGAGTGAGAAACATTTATTGCAGATACTGTGGCTCTGTAATTGATGCATATCTGTGGCCTGGCTGTTAAGCCCTAATAAATACATTCTAAACAGCTAATTATTTAATTAACAGACTCTTCCAATCTCAGTATAAACCATGCTGAAGTCCTTTTCATGAAAGCCCCAATAATGAAGCTGCTGGAAGCTGCTTCACTGTTTTCACCCTTTTCCCCAAGTGCCAGTGTTGCTGGGATGCTCCCAGCTCCACTTGCCAATGCTTTGAAAAGAGACTCTGCTGCATGGGCTGGGATCCACCAGCCCAAACTGTTACATGCAGTGTGTACATCTCCATCTGAACTTATTATCCATCTGGTACATCCAGGGAGAGGAACATACCCTAGCACAGGGTGCTGTCTTTTCTTCTGTAGGAGACATCCAGCTCCTTGGGATCTTCTGCTGGAAGCATCCTGCTGCTTCTGAGGTACACTTCTCCATTGCTGACAACTGAAGGCCAGCAAGATGAAGCCTGCCTAAAGTACAATGATATCATTTGTTTAATCATGTTTCTGAACTCTATAGTTTCTCAACCACTTGGCAAAACTGGAAATAACTTCACCTAGAATGTCACTAATTGGCCTGTGGCTTACAAGGCAGCTGTGTGCTGTTCCTCACCTTCAGTTAACACAGACAGAGATAAAAAGCAAGGACCTTTTGTAACTCTTCACAGCAGAAGCCCTTTCAGATGCAGAAGCTTTGGCCACTATTGGACATCACCACAGCAGACAGCTTTACAGGTTTGTTAGGAGTCTCTCTCCAAAGTCAGCAGTACCTTCAAGGTCCCTGTTCTGGTCCAAACCTTTCCACTGTTACTACTGCAAGACCAGAGTGGCTTTGTTTGCCCAACACTCCTGGTTACACACTGTGTAACACACACATGTTACTGAGCACAGCTCAGTATCAGGTCAGACAAGTTACAAAGAAGTTAAACTCTAACACAGACTTTATGAATTCTGCCACCATCAAGCGCCTTTAGGAACAGGTTGGGCAAGCACTTAACTCCTGGGATGGTCTAGACCTAGATCTAGACCTAGAAACAGTCGATTTAGTTTTGGTTTTGTAGTAGAGGTGTGGACCAAATAGCCTCTCAGAGGTTAGCCCTACACTTCCATCAGCTCTCATCATCTCTGATGGCCCTAGACCATTACTTCTGCTGTGGCATCCTTCAAGATGCCTCTTCCCATGTTTTAGTAACATCCTATGCCTTTTTCTAGTCTCTTAAAAGAACATCTTTCTGAAAAGCCAGAGGGTTCCCTCCCTTATTAATGGGGATGCTCAGGGGGGTGGCAAGTGGTGTCTCAAGCCAAGCATAGGAACAGATAGTAATAAAAACCTTTATAATATTACACCATTAAGCACCAATTTGTGATTGAGTGTTTTGCAGTTAAGTATTGATGTCAATTCCTACTATCCACCACCTAAATTCTTTTAAACATTTTCACAGATTTAAAAAGAAAAAAACCCCAAAAAGTCAAAAATGAAACCATTTGGGAACACAGAGTGTTAAGCACAGATTTCCTTCTAATAGCCTCTGGCATTTCCTTTTCTTCCAGCTGTAAAGAATCTTGTAGTAACAACCTCTCTCCTCCTTTCTCCTCAACTGGCCAAGTTCTTTGGGAGTGTTAAAAGTAGCTTTAGCTGCAATTCAAACCAGACAGTTAAAACACCTCAGAGCCAGAATTTGTTCTTCTTGAAGATAAGTCCTGCTTTGTTGCAAAGGAAATGAGTAACACACAAAAGTGGGGAGGAAAAGACCAAAGAATAAACATGCAGCTTCCACCTCTCCTAAACTAAACTAGCTACTGAGGAAATACACTGCCAACACAAACAAGGAAAAATTCACCAGACAGTGTGGAGCTGCTCAAGCACTGCATGTGCCTGTTTTTCTGATCACAGAAATGTGTGAAAAGGGTGAACCTATCTCAAGAGTTAGTTTAAATACCTGGTTAGACAAAGGACAGTCACAGGGGAATTATTGTATCAGCTGATATACATGATGCAAGTTGCTGCACCTAAGACAGCAACTAAGGCATAGCAGAGCTGCAAAAGGTTGTGGTGTCATCTCAGTATATTGCTAGCTCCGTTGAGACCTCTTCCAGAATAAGCATGATGCATGCTCAGAGCGTTGCTGGAGGCAATGGGGAAGTACAGCATCTTCTAAACAACACTGCTCTGGCACACCTTCACTCCCTGCCTTTTCCAGACATCTCAGGGACTGCAGCTATGAACTTCTCTCACTCTTTCCAGGGTATCTTTGCACAGACAATCATCATAATTAATTCAACTTCAGAAATTCAGCCCACATGAACACATATTTCACACATTTAATGCAGCAGGCTAGCACACTGGGTTGCTTTCCTGAGAGAAAGCTTCTGCTGAAATCACAGAATTATTTTGGTTGGAGAAGACCATTGAGATTATCAAGTCCAGCTGTCAACCAGCACTGCCAGGTCACCACTAAACCATATCCCTCAGCACCACATCAACTCATCTTTTAAATCCCTCTAGGGATACATGAGCATATTAGTAGGAACCAGTTGGGCCATCTAACAGCTGACAGAATTCAACAGCAGATCATGAGTGACTGGTATAGCCTGGTGTCAAAAGAGGTCCAGGGCTGGCAGGCAGAAAACACAGCAGATCAATGTAGCAGCAGAAAAGTAGGTACATAGCTTTTAAATGAAGTACTGTATTTCCATCTCAAATTATTGATCTGTTAAGTCTTGGCTCATACCTGAAAGTGCCTGGTACTGTAATGAATATCCCCAGTTAGCCTGTAACCCCTCAAACATAATTGTTGAACATCTTTGAATCTAGGAGAGAGAGAGCTATACATGTAGGAGCATGATTTTTCCCATCCAGCAGTCAGTTTTCAATCACTAAAATCTCTGCTTCAATCAAGAAGAAAAAACAAGCAAGCAAACACAAGGTTTCTTATTTAGTCCTTGCTCCTTAAACAGCTTCTTTGTTAATACTCCAGACTGTGGTGGTTCCCACTCTGCACTTTGTCAGACTGAGAGCTCACAGTTCTACATCATGCAGGGTGCATCTACTCAGAGCTGAGATACATGGCTTTAACCTAACAAGCTTAGCCCTGGTAACAACATAGCTGTGACATGCTGGAGCTCAGTGCATTCCAGATGCCCAAGGATTTATTCAGGATCTATACAAATGCCAAGCCCTGTGAAAGGCAGCACTGCTGCATCAGAGGCTGAACACTGTAGCTTTTATTGTCCACCTGACCTCCACACTGCCATGCCAACAGACCCTGAGACATCTTGCCTGCACCAGCCAGACAAGCCCTAAGCATGATAATACATTGGAATTTGGCTATGGGTGAGCAGAGCATCTGAGCTCAGAAGGAAGTCAGGGCTGCAAGAGCCAGACTGCTGTGAATATCTGAACTAGCAGTACACAGAGATGTACAAGTACAGTGTAGAAATGCCCAAATAAAGTGGTGCACTGTGTGAGGTGAAAGGCTCCTTCTCTCAACAGGATATGTAAGTGGCCATAAATATCATACACCAAACCTCCACTCTAATGTCAGAGGTGCTATGTGAGATAAATAAACCACAACAACAGAGAAAATCTCAGATCAGATCATTTGTGAATGTCACTGCCTGATAATACTCCTTGGTGACGGTGCAGTCACCAGCCACAAAGAGCAGCCACCTAAACTATGCCACAGGCACATGCCACAAGTTCTGCTGAAAAACATAAAAAACCTCAAAAAAACAGGAATGCTATAAAATCAGGAAGTGCTTTCTCTTAGGGCTTTGTGCTAGAAAGTAAATGAGATCAAAGATTGAAAATCAAACCCTTTAACTCTGAAGCAATGAAAACGATGCCAACTCACAGCTGAATGAGTTTGATTGTCACATTACCCTCCTCTACTTCATTCCATATAACAACAGAACAGAAATAAGCAGGGCATGTTTATGTTGGTGAGCTTGTTTGATATGCCAGAATGAAAACAGCTTTACTGCCTGGACTCAGCCCCTGACTTCCTGCATGGCCTTGGTCCAGCAGCATCTGCTATCTAGTGCCTCATCTTGCTTCTTTAAAATGGAAAAAGGAGAAGAAGAATGGTTTAATTAGTGAATGCATAATGCCATGAGTAAATCAAGACCTATTCAAAAACTGGCCATTGCCAGTAGGACTGCAGCTCTGCCCAGATTGCAGGAGCTACTGCAGCTGAACGTGGCCATGGTAAGCTTGTGAGGCACATCCATGTGTTCATACAGTTCTTTGCTATGATCTGAACCCTGTGCTTGACATGCTTGTTAGGAAACCACAAGAAGAAAACTGACAATGCAGGCTGGTCTTGGGCCAGCAAGGACCTGTTTCCACTGACTAACCTAATGGCCACAGCCAGCAGAGCAGAACACGGGAGTGTGACTGCGTGACCACAGGCCAGGTCACTTGTTGATGAAGATTGCAAAGAAGGATTAGCAAGGCAGTGTTTGGTGAACTTATGCACCTGAGTTTTCTTGCTCTGCAGAAGCAGTGTGACAGTCCTTCCTAGCACACAGCAACCACAATCTTGTGCCAAAATGTTATCAGGAGTTAATCTCTCAGGATGGTGATAAGCCAAACCACTGAGCAGCCCCCTCTCTATCAGTGCTGGGTGGTAGGTAGAAACGTAACACCTCAAGCAACCCTGCATCAGCCAGACTTCTGTATCTTAACCACAAAGACCACAGCCTTTTTTCCTGAAGCATTGAGAGCAGCCTAAAAGCTGGTAGCTGAAGAAGGCTTGTTATTCATGAATGTAATTCTTTTTATTACAATTATTTCTGCTTTTCTTCTTATTCCACCAAAGTGGTGCCCTCGGCTCCAAAGGTTAGAGCTTGTCATTGAATAACTAGCACTGAAAGAACAGCCCACCTCTGCCTCCAGCCAAGTGCACCAAGACTGCTTGTTAACTTGCCGTGATCATAATGGTGAGATTTACCAACAGAAGAACCAGGAGGACAACAGTGCATGCTTCTGAGGATGGATCCTTCCCAGTTCACCTATTTCTGAACAAGTTTAAAAGTTGCAAAGCTTCAGCTCAGTGTTCATTTGCATTTCTCTGTAAGCTGAAAACCTCCTAGAAACTCTCCTCTGTTTCCTGTTTTGGCTAAGAGAGAAAAATATTTGTCTATTTCTGCGTGCAACAACTTTATTTCCAAAACAGGCTCTGTGAGGGAGGTGCCCTCTGAGGAAGATCTGGTTTTAATTTTAACCTTGACAGTCATTAGGAACTGTAGTTTCTTCACCTGCAGTGTGTGCAGACACAGCTGCACAGTTTCATGTTAATGGCTTTTTTGAAACCTTGACCTGTTTTTGTTTGTTTTCTTTTAATGGAAGAGTTCTGAGTCTAAAAGCTGTTAGAGTTCAGTCTGACTTTTAGGAGACTCTTTACAACAGCTTCCACTACAAGCATAATAGTGTGTCAGAATGAGAGTAACAGAGAAATCCACAGGGACGCTTCAGAGTGTTCCTTAAACAAGTTTCTTTCCCAGAAGTCAGGGGCATTTGGGTAAAATGTCATCTCACCATCCACCCTGAAAACTCAGATGAGAGCATAGCTACTACCTTAAATGTCATTTACCCACAGGCTTGCTGTCAATTCTGTCTCTAATCAAAGATCATATAATACAGGTGCAAACCATGAGTAGTAAACTGGCCTTTGTGGTTTGAGTTGTAAAGCAGCATGTGCAGAGAAAGAGCACCACAAACTGGAGAAAGGCAATAAATTCTGCCATCTGAGGATGAAATGGTTAGTCCTGTTGATAAAACATTACCTGTGTAAGTAGCCCCAGAGTAAGATTTACAACTCATATGAGAAAGAGCTGCATAATTTAGCCCTCTGTGTCCTAACAGATTTGTGATGCAACACTAGCTTCCGAACACCAGACCCTAGCCAGGCCCACCTGTAGTTTTCCACTGCGTTAGATGAAGAGGGACCAGATGCAGCAGGGTGGCATGAACTGCTGAGATACATGAACTTAAAGGCTTTCCCAGAGAGTTACTAATTACTGCTACTAATTCTCAGAAAGAATGAGAGAGCATCTTCCACTTGGCATCTGCAATGATTAGGTATTATTCTCATTATAGTCAGGAGCATGACAGTATAGCAGGCCATTTCTAATAACTCAGGTGGATATTTTCTCTGGGGACATGGACATGTCCTCTGGCAAGAGTTTCAGAAATATGCCAGCCAGCTGTTGCTGTCAAACACCACCCAAAAGCAAAATAATAGTTTCTGTGAAGCAGTTGCACAGGAAGGAGTTAGCACCATTCAGGGAGTTTGTCCAACCCTGTTTGCTGTTTATTTATCCACAGTGGAGTCCCCTCCCATCCTCAAACTGAACAGACAATCTTCTTGTACAAGATAAATGATAACACTGTAAACTTTTAATGTTAGGACAAAGTGTTTTATTCACTCAGATCAAAATCTAGGCTAGTTGCTTAATCTCACTTTCTGTAATGAAAAAAATGTGATCTCTTCATATTAAGCCTGTAGCCTCTGCAGGTGAGGGTATTGTAGGCAAGGTAGGATGGCTACACGAGAGAGTTAAGATCAATAATGTACTATCAGTGACTTGCCAAAAAGTAAGTTACAGAATCACAGAATGTTAGGAGTTGGAAGGGACCTTGAAAGTTAAAAGTGGTGGGATTTGAAGGGGAATTTGGAAGATTTCTTGCATGCTGCACATAGCTAGTATCCAGTCATTATTGAAGCATTTGAAATAGTGTTAAAACTATGCATGACAACACAAATACTCTTAAAATCAGATGTCAAGCAGTAAGTGAATTCATAAACTAGAGCAGAAGCATATTAACCAAAAATGTCAGATGAAACAAATTAGCACCAAGAAGGTATTTTCAGCACTGCAGAGCTCTAAACCACATGAGAACCAGACCTGTGAACCACCAGAAAAAACTGTGTGCTTTCAGCCTGACTCTAAACTGGCTGTTGATACATGATTGCAAACTGAGTGTTACAAAACATTCAAAAAGAAACTAAATGTCTTGAAAACAAGTGCTTAAGAAGGTTGCATACAGTGAATGAAAATATTTTCTCCAGTAACACACAGACCTTGAGAAATCACCAGTTAGTAGGTTGTCTTCATCAGAAGACATAGGCTGGATGTGTTTTGGTCATATCTTCCAAATAATAACAGAATGTCTCCTGCATGAGTTATTGGATGGAAGAATGATGACAAGCAACAACCAGTCATTGTGACCAGGTGTAAGGTGTCTTTCAAAGGATGGACCAAGCTTCTCCAGTAACATCTATTTCTTACCCATTTCCATTTGATGTTTTTAGCTCCTCAGGAATTTTATCTTAGCCACTGTGAAAGGATTGCACTAATATACTTTGTCTGAATTGTTCTTTGGTATTTTCTTCAGTGATTAGTTTTAAAACAAAAACCCCTTACATGTAGATTAGGTAAATAAAGTGAAAAATAGTTATTATGCTTTATATTGAGGTGCTGTTAGGAGCAAGTTATACTGCATTTTATAAGAAGCCTTTGAATCACTCATAAAACTCACACTAAAACACCCAAAGAAACAGTCCACACAGTAACTAGCATTCATTTGCAAGATGTGCCAAATAGTCTTTAATACATGTATAAAAATATCAAGCAATTGTACAAAGCCCCAGTCACAAACATGATTTTATTTAGGAACAGGTATGTGAATATTGCAGGGTCTGCAATCCACAGACACCCTTTTGCTTGTGTAGTCCTAAGACTTCTGGAGTTTGAGACAACATCAGCACGTCACCAAAAAGCCATCATGCTCCAATTCTAGACATTTTACATATCAGCCACATCAAGACCCACACCAATAGTACCAGCACCTCCTCTAACAAGGGCACTAATCTAAAATCTAGATTGGTTGCATTTCTGTGGGACCTTTCTGATCTTTGAATAGGTAAGGCCACACATACCCAGCACTTCACTTGTAATGCACTCTACCACAACATTTCTGAGGTCTCTCTCAAAGAATAGGTTTCTTTGCTGCAACTCTTGAGCAGTCTTAGCTACCTGAGCTCTTGGGCAGACCTATAAGGATTCATAAGAAAACTGTCATCCATGCATATATGGATCCAGTGCATATTAATAACTAGGCCTGTTACAGTCTTTCTGAGCAGTTAACCAAAGCTCAGAACCAGATGCCTCCATCTCTCTCCCCTTCTCTGAAAGGGTTATTTATCAAAGAAAGTTCATATGCTGCATCTAGCCAAAGGTACAGTCCAAAATTACTGCTTTCCATACTAAACTGCACATGTGCAGGGTACCTGCATTTCTCTACATTTTCTATACATGAAAAAAATATTTAAGAAAAAAAAATGCAAGTGATCAAAACAGCAGAAAGAGCTTTGGAAACGAGGGAGGTTTTTCTTTCCACTGAAGAAGGGAGGTGATAACATTATCAGTTCAGCTACCACATCAGGTTGCTAAGGCAGCTTTCAGAGAGACCTCTAAAGGAATGGTCAATCCATGGACAGTCCCAGCTGGCAGAAGCTTAATTGTCGGTTGAGCAAGTGTTGGTTCTGACCAAGGTGTTACATCTAGAAGTGTAAGACATATCTTCATATACACTATTTGGGCTCCTTTCCTGGAAACATTTCTTCATCTGCAAAACAAAGCAAATAGCTGCTCAGAACAGAGCTTGAAAAGATCCTGACCAAGGAGCCAATTTACATATCAGGAGTCCATCTCTTTGAAGTGGAAAAGCACTTTTACATTTCCTCTCATAACCCAATGAGGTCTTAGAGGATTATGTGGAAATTGTCAACCTATTTATTTATTTTTCTATTATCAGTTTGATGTAATTTCACTAAAAGTTTCCTCTAGAGAAGGAGGTAACTGTGGCCCCAATATAAATAAGGTTTATCCTTAGTTTGTTATCGGTAACACAAGGGAGCAGCTCCCACAGGGCTGCTTGGCTTTGCCAGAACAATGTAATACTGCTGGTGGTGAACAGTACTGAAGCAACATGTGGAAGGACAAGATAGGAGCCTGCCTTGTGAATCCTATTCAGCAGAAGGATCTATCAGAGACAAATAATTTCTGAGCACTTTCTGCAGAATATGAATGCAAATAATCCCAGTAAAGGAAAGAAATTCCTGGTCTCCTTTTGTTCTAGGACAGGGCAGAATTGTTCTCCTACAGGTACTTTCAGACATTAGGCTATTTTATGAGGTTTTGTTGTTCTTATGTCCCCCTCCAAATATTCTTATACATCCTATTACTAGGCTGGTGTATACAGCTCTTCTCCTAAGTGGGGTGGTGGGGGAAAGAGAGAGAGAAAGAAAAAAGAAGCCTAACAGAATAGTAAGGTGCTCTGTTGACTGTCAGGCTTACCTGAGGCTTGTTAGCAAAGGTAAATGTAAGAAACATAAGAAGCCACAGCCTGCACCATCAAGAGCTAGGAAATATTACACAAGGGCAAAGAGGAGACAGTAGAAAGTCATGATTCCTTAGGTTTATCAAATGTTTGCTTGATTCAGTCACTCTTTACAAATAACATCAAGGGCACCTGTTCACTCAACCCAGATTTGGGGTTGCTTTTAGCACAACAACAGCACACTTACATTGACACGGTACAAGGTGCAGCATATCAGTGCAGAAGACAGTAGGACTACCACGATGATAAGACCATAGATGCCCCAGGAACTATTAGGGCAGTTTCTCTGCTCCTCATCTGCATATAAAATAATAGGAGTATTATAAATATGAAGAGTTTTTATTATGGAATATGTATTTGCTGTTCAGCAAGAGATCAGGCATCAACAGCATGCTACACAGCCACATTGTCATCCCATCAGTACTGTTACTGGCATTCCCTGGGCTCTTCTAGAGTCTGGTGAAGACTGCAGGTGGTATGCAAAGGAGCAGTGAGGAGCACTCTACAAAGGCAATAGGACCAGCTAGGACCACGCATTCCTAATGGAAACAGGAAATACTTTACTGCAGGATTACAGCAACACTGTGGGCAGGTCCAGGAGTATATAGGAATTGTGTAACAGCTAGGCCTGCAAGCAGTACAGCAACAAGTAGGAGGCTGCTGAAGTGTATAATGAAGTGTTTCCACTGAGCAGAATAATGCTAGTGGAGAGAGTTGCAAGTTCTCTAAAAGTTCAATTAATTCATAGCTGAATAACATAATGTCTGTTAAACACTGTGCTTCTTTAATATGCAGCTGTCATTTCCCCAACTCACGTTACTGAATTGTTCCACAAGTTACAGCTAGCAACATAGAATGGGACCACAGTCTTTAGGCAGACTGTAGACAGATCCTTTGCAACTCATAAGGCCTATTGAAACTTTATTTTAATTACCCAAAGATCTCATCCAAGCCCATTGCACAGGGATAAATTGCACCAGTAAGATCAAAATCAAGCAGTGTATTGCTGGTTTTGTCTTTGTCTTAGCAAATGGATAAAACTGCAGAAAAAGAAAAAAATCTTGACTGGAACATCTGCTCACAGTGTGCTCAGTGTATAATAAGGGTGTGGGAGACCATCTCTGTTGTCATCTGTGGCACTTTAAGTAAATGCCTGAGAACTTGTTCTGTACTCCCTGATGTGACCTATTTTTAAACACAAAGACTTGCTATAGTGAATGATTTCCAAAAGATATTTACGTCACATAGAGGTCAAAGAACTGATGCTAAAAATACTGATCCATTTCCTAAAACTGACAGATTATTCAGAGACACAGTGAAGTCTTGTCTGAATTTGACCTTTTTTATAGCAAGTTTCCTCTTTTTTAATTCCCCTGAGGTCTTGCAAGGCAAGGCAGGTAACAACACAGAGTCTGTTTGTGACCTGCTACAACAGAGTGCAGAGGAGGCTGAGCACAGCCTCCAAACTTTCCCAGGTACTGGAGGAAGTCTAGCCATGGATTAGTGCTTTACATATCCTGACTAAAGTGTTGCAAGCTTTTAGTCCACCTTTGGTATTACAACATGCCTACAGTAATTTTTGATTAAAGAAGCAAAAGGATAGTGCCTGTAATCAGCATCATGGTGCCACTTCCATTCGCGGAGAGGAAAGAGCCATTTGTCTCCACCCTAGCACATACATAAATATCACTGTCATTTTTCTGTAGGCTGTGCAGAGTTATGACTATTTTCTTCTCTTCCTTTGAATACTCCAAGCGATTAGCAAAAGCAGGAGATAGAGTTGAAGCATTCTGACTTGAAACCTGCAGCACTTTTTCACGATGCACATGGGTCCTGAGGAAGTAGACCCCTTTATCTTCCTGGGAGCTGTTGAATGCACAGGTAATGGTGACAGACTGGCCTTGCTGACGAGTGACATAGGCTGGTGACTGTTCAACAGCTCCACTGGCATTACCTAAAAATGAGAGAGGTTAATGGCTACCACATACTTCAAATTGCATTTTAACTAGGGAGCAAATGCAGAGGTTAAAGACAGAAAAAAGAGACAACTGAAATTTAAAGAAAATGATTTCTGAAAAAGGCTACCTTTGCACGTGCCTTGAGAAGAAAGATGTATTTTGTGTTTCCCTGCCCAAAGATCTGGAAGTAGAACTGACCAAACAGCTTTACATGGTTGTATAAGACACTGAACTCTTCTAAGGAAATCCAACTTCATCAGCTTGCCCTTGAGACATGGATTGTTGTCTGCTTTCTCAAGGGAAAGCCACAGAAAGATCTGGGGACTATTAGTCTGAATGAAATCATACAATGGGGGTGCTACCCATATTGAAAATGGTCTTCAAAAGGCTATTATGAACAGCTTGCTGTCCAGCTGGGAAGACATTTCATTGAGTTCCTCTGAGGGCAGGCTCTGCTCCTTTTGACATTAGCAATAACAGAGATGAGGGAATTAAGGCAGAATTTAGCACCTTTCTAAAAGATTATTCTGGAGACACTGAAAGCATTTTAGAGAAGAGGAACAGAATAAACCAGAGATATTAAGTAATTTAATAAAATAGTTTGGAGAAACAGTACATAACAAAAGAGAAACCTAAGGAAGGACAAGGTAAGCCTTCACGGACACAAGTGGCTATTACTGATACAGCAATCACTTAATAAAGGAAGAAAACCCTGTGACTTTGAGTAAAGATGTTTCAGGCTTGATGGTCTTACCAGAAGGGTACATAGGGAAATAAGCTGCCAAAGAATACTGGGGACTCATTCCTCTAATAAAACAACAACAACAAAACAGCAACCTCACAAACAAACCCACACACACAAAAAACCCCCCACAAAAACACAAAATAGAAAGAAAGAAAAACAGAGAGACAGAAGACCTCTTCCCCTAATCAGAAATGACTGCCAAAAGGAGCACTTTCTCTGCTCATTTGTCAACTGTGTGTTTAAAAGAGTAAAACTTCACATCCCTGTATTCACAGAAACCCACCTTGCAAACCCTGCCTGGCACCAGCTTCTCAATTGTTACCAATTTGTCATTTCAGGTGAAATAGTAAAAACAAAGGAGATTGGCAAAAAAATACTGCCAAAAAGGCTTATTGGTTTGCCAGTTATTCATAAATATTTCCCTGATTGTTTTGGAAAGAGCTATGGGTCTTCATTGTTTCCAAACAGCTGCAGCAACATGACTCATGCAAAAACAAGCAGCTGTGATTAAATTAACCGTAATTTATATTCTAGGGACTTTATTGCTACTGTTCTATCTGTTTTCTTAATTTTAACCCACACTTTCCTTCAAATCAGTATATTACCTGAGCAGACAAGGGAGAAGTTCTCTCACACTCTCCCTCCTATTATGCTTTCTTCCAATTTTTGATTTAAAACATATACCTGCATTTCTTAATTCATTGTTTAAAAGGGGGAATTGCAATACCTTTCACCACTACTATGGTTGTCTTCCCATACAGCTTTTCGTGATAGCCTTTGTTTTTAACATACTTCAGGCATACATAGATATTGGAATCAGATTCCTGGACACGGTGCAGAGTTACCCTGAGGTTCCTTCCTTCCCGTGAATACTTGGTGCGATTAGCCAAAGCAGGAGAGATATGAGTGTTCTGCTTGAAAACATGTATCACATTGACTGGTTGTATGCTAGTTTTCAAGTATGTTCTCAATTCATTTCCTGAAGCTTCTATTGAGCAAGTTATGTTGATGGAGTCTCCTTCCCAAACACTGATAATCTCTGTTGACTGCTCATTTTCTCCACCTAAAAATAAGAAATGCAATTGAGATGATACCATCGGAGTTCTTCTTGAGCTATTAATATCAAAATAGTTTTCAGAAAATAACTACTCCACCAACACAACCACCTTGCAAGACCAGACCTTAGTCTTGCTATCCTGCACTTATCACCTCTTGGCTGCCCTAAAACATTTCATGCTCACTGGCCCATGCACTCAATGTCTCCGTAGAGCTTAAAAGGCCTTTGCAAAGAAGTGGTTTCTGTCACTCACGTGAAAAATTGTCAGCTCTGTAGATTCCCTGTATGATCCTATTAGTCCTTTAAACACAAACTTCATTGAACTCAGCCCAAAAATTGGAATTTGCTGGGGATCTAAATCTGGAATTCAAAAGTATTTAAAAAATGACAGAGAATGGAAGTAAATTACAAGGGGCTTGTTAGATTTCTTGGTTATTTCTGTTTTGTTGGGGTTTTGGTTTTGCTTTGTTTTGTTTTTTAAAAAGGGAGGTTCTAATTAACACCATCAGGAAACTGGATACTGTAGCCTCTTAGGAACAGAAGTGCAGAAGGTTTAACTCCAGCATTTACTAAGAACTGCAAGAGATATAAAATACCTCCTGAGATTTCTAACGACCTCAGTTTCAAAAGAGACTGAACAGTAAGTACTGTTCAATGAATAACAAGGAACAGAGGGAGGAAATGGGAAACACCTAGAAGAAATTACACTAAAAGCAAGGGAAGAAGAATTAAACAGAGTGCTGCATATCTAAGACATAGTAAAGAGAAGAGTAGAATTCTTCATTGTTGAGATGCAAATTAAGGATCCCAGCAAACTTAAAGCTTCATTTTAATAAGAGAACAAACACAGAAAGAACAGATCATGGAAAATTAGATACCATAGGTCAGACCAGACACACAAGGACTTTTCTCCTACAACAGTTAAAGAATGAATTAAGGCAACCCAGGAGTTGTCAGCAATTACCTTTCAAAGCAGCAGAGAAATGTGATGAAGGAGAAGGCTGGAGAACTGCAGAGCCAGGGGAAGGACAGTCCAGGAAATTTATCTCAATTAGCCTAAGATCTGCACTTCCAAGATGACGAACACTTACATGAGCTAAGAATCTACACAGCTGATGACAAGCAGCCACAGCCCATCAATTGTTTTCTCCGAAAGATCAGGGTAGGAGTTCCAGAGTTAAATTACATTTGCAGAAATCAGTATTGACTTCTCAACAACCTCTAACTAGTGAATACCAAAGACACTCAAACATTCTTACCAGTCTCCATACATCTTCCTTTCAGACATCCTGATTTATTTTTCTAAAGTCACAATCCTTTGCAATTATTGCAAAGGGTCATGGGGGGGAAAAAAAAGGGCTGACTATTTGGAGACATCTTTTCTCTTAGCCTGTTCTCCTCAGAAATTCAGACTATTCTTCCTAAGCATGTCTCCAGCTTATCTGCAATGGATATTTCTAGTAAGGTTTTATTACACCTTCAACAATTATGTCCCTAGTAAATGCTAGCATTCAGTTCTATCCAGTAGTAGTGCGCTCCCCGTCAACCTTAACATTACCGATACAGTTTGTGTTGAATTACCAGGAAAACAATTTCCACTCTTTCCACAGTCTTTTCTGTGTAGAAAAAATCTGATCACAATAACTCTTCATTTTTTTTCCTGAAAACTCATTCTGCAATTTCAGAGTTTCACCTGGTTTTGCTAACGTTGACTCTGCCAAGAACCTGTCTGAGAGAACAGACTAAGGAAGAGGGGAGGAGGGAAGGAAAGAAAATATTGAATCCTCTGACAAGTAGAGTGTCTATGTTGTACATACCACTCTGGCCAGGGAAGCACAGGAGAAGCAGCAGAAAGAGGGATGCAGTTGGAGGACATGGCACCCACAGCATTTTCAGAAGTCTCTTCAGTTGCTCTCTCTGTTAAATGACTGATGAGTTCAATACCTGAAGAAAGGGCTGTATGCCACAAGTTGGCCTGTTTGCTTCTAGTTATATCAGCTGTTTACCAAATGAAGTTATCAACATGCTTCTTTTGCCTTAGTCCTACAGCAAATATGTCAGAGAGGGCGGAGAGAGATTTCTCTCCAGAGCCACATGTTGGTTTTGACTTCACACTTAAAACGCCCACGGTTTCCTACTGCTGAACAAGCCCCAACCCTGAGTGCAGGATTAGAAATAGTCTTTAGAGTAAGCACCTACTTTTCTTTTACAGTCAACTGAGAAAAGGTAGGCTCAGAGTTGTTCCTCACAGCACTGAATTCAGGCCATTCTCTCTCTTTTGTTGCCTTACTGGACACATAGGCTCTTGTTGCAATCAATTCAGTGCATTGGTGCTCCCACAGCCTTAGCAGGCTGCCTGGTTGATGGTTCCAAATGCAGAAGTCTCTGCTTTGTAAGGAGCAAGTAGATGACAGATGCTCCATTACTTCAAGTAAATAATTACAGAAACCCTGCTCAGAGAGCTACAGAGTTGATCTGCATCTTGGCAATGACAATGTGCATAATTTCCAAGCAGCAACATGGTCTCTACCTGCCATGTGCCTCCTTGCTTCACATTTAATAACACTTTCTATCACGTCTGCAGCACACCAGAGCTGCTAACCACCAGCAAAAGTGAACCTCAGCTACAATTCAGAGGTAGCTATTGCTCCCTCCCTGAAATGATGAAAAGCTCTTCTTGCAGGCCCTGTTCTCCTTGTTCTCTGTGTGACTACACAGGGAAAGGAAGTGTTCCCAAAGAACTTTCTGTATGCTTGAAAGATATTTTTTCATTTACTGTAAAGACAGGTTGTGAAATGAGCTCTCAATTAGCCTTACAGATTCTCATTCCTGGAGATACCACCAGATGCCAGGAGCCACCCTCGAGTCCCTGTCTTTGGTTTTTGCAATATTTCAGAAGTAATTCATGACAATAATAGTGGACTATGAGTTTGAGAATCATGTGATAGTGGTTCTTTGTAAAGGAGATTAAAACACCAAATAACAATATGATCAACACAGGGTTACCACTGAAGAAGGAGTTTTTAGAATGATGTTTTATTGTGATGAGTATAAGAACATACATCAAAAAAGAAAGCATTAAGAAACTAAAACTATCAAATTATGGTGTTTGGTGAGTCAGAAAATCTAGACTCTAACCATTTTTGTAAAGAAATTAAAATATACAAGTAATATTTGCATATTGCAAAACACCACAATGCAGTTGCTGAGAACAAGCACTGCAGATCTTTAAAGCTGTTTCTAACAGCTTTTCCTGTTTTCCTGTTTCCTGGGATGACTGGTGTCTACCAGCACAGAATGGGTCAGGAGGGGCAAAGCAAGAAAAATATGAAGGGCTCAAGAAATGAAACAAAGGAAAGGGAGGGCACAGACACCAGTTATGGTCATGGGCAAGAGGCAGACTTAACTTGGAGAAACAAAATTAATTTAAACTATACCACCAAGTTACCGACTGAATCAGCATAGGAGGGTGATAAATACAAACAGATCTTAAAAACATCTTCCCTCATCCTTCCATTTCTCCTAGGACCAGCTCTGCTACCTTCTCCCCACCAGCAGCTCAGGAGGGCAGGGAATGAGGGTGGTGGTCACTCCTGGTCTGTTACAGGTGCGCATTCCTCCTCGTGGGGTGGGGGTGTGGAAATTCCTCAGTCCTCCCCCCCAGCAGCATGATGTCCCTTCCACAGGAGACAGTCCTCCAGGAGTTCCTCCTACCAGCTTTTGGTCACTTCTGCAGGCTGCCGTGCTCCCAAAAATGAACTGCTCCAGCAAGGGCTTCCCTCAGATTCATGAGCTCCTTTGGGATCAGCCTGCTGATCTGCTCCAGAGTGGGCTGCAGATGGGATTCTGCCCCATCTCTAAGGGCTGTAGGGGCTCAGCCTGCCATCTCATCACAGGCCAAAAGGGAATGACTGCTCCAGTCTGCCTCCTTCCTCCTGACCTCAATGTCCAAATGGTTGTTTCTCCCAGGTCTCACTCCTTTCCCAAACAACAGAACTTCCAAAATTAAAGAACCTGCCCAACAGGTTTTCCTCCCCTCTTTAATGTGTTATCACAGAGCCACTGTTTGGCTTGGCCTTGGCCAGAAGTGAGTCTGATTTGCAGCTGGCTGGACCTTCTCAAATCTTCTTACAGTAGCCAGGCCAGCAGCCTCCTCCTCTGCTACAAAAACCCTGCCAGGCACAAACCCAACAGAGACACCTATTTCTCTCCATTCTTCAACCATCTTAGGCTTTAACTTCAAGTTAAATTCAACCATCCAGTCAACCTTAAACAAATTCAAACTTAGAAATTTAATTCTCAGACCCTGAGAAAGAAACAACCGTGACAAGGCTTGATGGGGCCCTGGGTAACCTGATCTAGTGGATGGTGTCCCTGCCAGGCAGGGGGGTTGGAACTGGATGATCTTTGAGGTCCCTTCCAACTCTGACAATCCTATGATCCTATGATCCTGTGTTCGTTTCTAAAGGACGGACTGGTTCAGTAACAGACATGATGTCTCAGCTTCTGGCATGACATAAGGTTCCATAAACCCTGGAGCCAAGCTGGCTACAGGACAGAGTGGGGAAGTTGTATGTTAGGGTCAAGAAGTGTCTGTTGAAATGTGTAAATGATCAACACAGTACTGGCACCACTGCAAACCCATGTAGAGGCCAAAATTTATTGACTCAGATCTAATGCAGGGAAGAAATGGGTATCCACGGAACTTGCTCCTGGAAAACGTCTCTAGTCCTTCACTGAACATCCTCCTACCTTTGTAGGAATGTGATTTCATCATTTGCCATAATTGCCAGAAGAGTCAAATCATACCATTAGAAATATGTTGGGATTCTATGATGTGTCCTAGGAAGAAAATAGCAAAAAAGCACCAGCATTAGCAAGGGTTTACTTGAAAGAATGAAAACTAACAGACTTGCAGCTGGGTGGGGATTTTTGTTAGATTTTTGCTTTTTTTGGTTGCTTTTCTTTCCCCCAATTTATATTTATCTGAAATTCCTGAGGAACTCCCTGATATCCATCTCAAACAGATCCATAGACCTTGTGTTTTCTCCACAAATCCCCACCCTGTATGGCAGGTATGATACTTTGCCGTAGGACAGCATGGTTGCATCCCAAGTTCTATGCTCCATTATAGCACAACTATTTCTGAAGTAAGAGCTGGTTGAATATTATCTCACTTAAAGAATACTGCAGTTTCTGTGCTGCTAAGCTCCTTATTGGGAAGAGCTGTGAGTGGGATTCATTCATTTAAAGGACCTGTCTGCCCACACCTGGATGTTCCACAGTCTCCTGGGCTGGGACATGTCGCTGCAGCAAAGCTGCAGTCTGAGACTGCTCCAAGGAACTGGATCCCACCGAGGTAGGGCTGAGCAGTGCCATCAGTTGGCTGGATTACTGCAGCAGTGAGGAAATTTATTTTGTGCTTATGTTTTATAATAGAACCAGCTGACCAGGGGCTATGCCCTGGCACCACATGCAGAGATGGAGTCCAGACTAGCTGTTAGCCCAAGCCCCTCTTCACGGTGGGTATCATTTAGTAACCTCATAAACAATGTTATGGAAGTGAGATGCAGAAGGAAAATGCTGTATGCTTTTCCTGCTCCCAAGTACAGCCTGTAAGGCATGTGACACAGGGGATGCAAACCATTTTGTCAGACCATACCTCTGTGTTTCCGATGAACACAGAGCCGTGCCAGTGCTGTTGCACAAACCGCAGTAATCAGTAGTACAGAGATGATAATGATGATCTTTTTATCAGTTAAACATAGAGGATTACCTGCAGGGTGGAAGAAAATCAAGAGTCAAAGTGAATCAAACAGGTGTGCCAAGAAATGAGCCTGTCTCCTAAGCAACAACAGCTGGAAAGGGCAGGGCCCAGTGCTTCTGCCATGTACCCCACAAAAGCTGGCAATAAGGGAAGGAACTGATGAACAAGAGAACAAATAGCCTCTGGCTTAAGATGTCTTAATAAAGATACATGTAATCAAAAGATAACACAACAGACACCTTTGAATATCCGTTTCATCTGAAAGAGCCAAAACCAGGAGGTGTTGGATCTACTATCCTGAAAACTGAAGAAGTTCAATAGCTCTGTGAAGTCTTTTAATGATTTTACTATTTTTAGCCAGTTTTTCTGCTAAAAG
Organism: Galbula dea; assembly: GCA_013399015.1. NCBI lineage: Eukaryota > Metazoa > Chordata > Aves > Piciformes > Galbulidae > Galbula > Galbula dea. The sequence goes on along the minus strand of VWZX01001675.1, from coordinate 177,062 downwards.
AAAACATCCAATAAGTAAAAAAGAAAAGCTGTAAGACTGATTTTCAGGGCAGCATCATTCTGGACAGTGAACGGATAGTGTGCATTTCAGAAACCAGAGTCCAGTAAGTACAAGACATACAGCTAGGTAACAAATCCTTAAAGATGTGTTCAAAGGTCACTAAGGAAATCAGTTTTGACCATTTTTTAAAGACTTCAATGCACAGGAATCAAACATATAAAAATCTAGAAAGGTCTTTGTCCATAATCTGAGGAAGATGACAGGGATTTCTACAGTGAAAGAAATTTGGATATAAAAATAACTAAGAAACAAATATCCCCTTAATCTGGAGGTAAAGTCTTGTTTATTATTAACTGGTAAGTGGAATCCTTGGAAACATGTTGCACACCCATCAAGTACCACTTTCCCTCAGCATCCCTAGACCTGCAGCTATACAGGTACAGTTACATAAACCTATACCTACAGATAGAGATTTCCAGGACTGGGCACCTGCACAGGCTAGGGGAAAGTCTCTGAGCTTGGATGGCTACAGCATGCATGGGTCCAAGGTACGATAGGACAGTACATCTGCCTCCCCTCTGTGTAAAACTCAGGTCACATCAAGCTGTCTGGGCAAAGCTCCCAAAGCAAAGGGCAAGCAAACACATGAAGAGGTTTACCTTGATCTTCCTCAGTAATAATGACTTTCTGACCTGACATTTCAGTGTAGCACTTCAGGGTCTGGTTGGGCACAAAGATATCGATCTCTGCTCTGCAACAAATTTTGTTATGTGTCACATTTTCTGAGAAAGCTGAAAGATAAAAGAGGTTTCCATTAGAAATATGGATCATTTATAAGATCTTCAATCAAGGGTTAAAGAGGTTAATAGGTTAAAAAAGTGGATCATTCGTGTCCCACCAAAAAAGTTGCAGATTGCTACAATCATATTTCATTCATCAACTGTTCAAAGCAAGCAGTCATCATTTAAGATTTTCTTCTCATTAAAGCTGATTAATTCTGTTCCACAAACCAATAAGAGAGATCTTCAAATCTGAAGAAGGAAAAAAACATTTTCACATGTAATTTTTTAGTCTGAGGAAGAGGAGGCTCAGGGGAGACCTTATGTCTCCCTATGACTCCTCGAAAGGAGGTTGGAGCGAGATGGGGGTCGGTCTCTTCTCCCAGCTTACCAGTGAGAGGACAAGAAGAAATGGCCTCAAGTTGCACCAGGGGAGGGAATATCCAAGGTATGGACATTAGGAAAAGTGTATTCACTGAAAGAGTTAGGCATTAGAACAGGCTGCCCAGGGCAGGTGGAGTCGTTGTCCCTGGAAGCATTTACAAAACATCTAGATGTGGTCCTTAGGGCCATGGTTCAGTGGCATGGTGATGATAGGTTGATGGTTGGACTTGATAATCTTAAAGGTCTCTTCCAACCTTAATGATTCTGTGATTTGCAAAAAGATAATTACTGCCTTGCAATTAAGTTCTATTAAAGTATTAATTATGACAAAATTTTAAACCTTCCATTTAATCACAGGAATCAAAGAAGAGGAACAAACAAGACCAGAAGCTGTATAAATCTCAGAGACCCCAGAGTGCATCTCTGACCTACCCTGCCTGTCACTGTGCCATTGCATAACTTAGTCCTCTTCTAAGAGGTGGGAAATGTGAAAGCCATTGTCTTGGAAATTCTTTCCTCCCACACTCAGCACATCTGCCTGTTACTCTCAAGGGATACAGGCATCTCTGTCTACAGCAATTTCCAGTTTGGACTATGGATGTTTTAGTGTCATCTAAGCTTTACACAGTGGTAACAGCATGAAGGTGATCTGCAGTGGTAAGTGTAAATCCAGAAGAGGAATGGTTTACAGTGATCAGAAATTAAATACACAGGGAGTTGTTAGGCTGGACAAAAGCATATGTAGGTTGAGAATTTTTCCTTGTTTTCTTCTGTCATCAATAAGACTAGAAATGATACTGTAATTCTAACAAGAGAGGTGATGAAAGCTGCTTTCAGAGAACCATCTACAGCCAGGAGGGCAAAGCCAAATATATATTCAGTGGGGTGCTAACTGGTGAAGTGTCATTGACTTGGGTGAAGTTCAACTAAATTACAACTGTGCAACCTGATCCACCATGATGTTTTGCCCTCTTGGAGCCACTTGCTACATGTACTGACAGGCATTTTTATCTCTGAATTTGTCAATTTTATGAGAAAGCTGGAAGGATGCCCCCTGGTTATTTACTGAACTGTACAGGAGAGAAATACAGAATGGCTCTTTAGGCTAGACCTGGATTTCAGCATGTACTGACTGAGGTAGGTGAGGTTCATACATTACAAACTGGCACAGATTTCAACCATGAGAATTGCTGTTGCCCAAAAAATAATTTTTTATAAATAAGGGTAACATGAATTTATTGGAATCATTGCTAGTGCAGTTTTAAGCAGAGTTTGACATGAGAGAATTTAGTTTTGATGACTTTTTTCCACAAAAGAAACTCTTTTTGACAAGTGAGTTTACTCATTGACCTCACTGTCTGCTCAAACATTTCAGTTCATTTTCATAACCAGAAAGATGGTTTATATATGTTGGTGGCCAAGCTCCCAGTAGAACATACCTCTAGAATTCAGGAAGCCACAGGAGTCTCCTACTCCATCAGCTTTCTCCCAGAAGATGCTATAAATTCCTTCTGCAGGAAAATTATTTTCTTGGTGGAAGCACATGATGACATCTGTTTCATTGGTCTCCAACTGAATTATTTTGTTTGAAAATGTTTTGGTTTGTGTCTCAGCAATTATTTCAAAGCCTTCATAGCTGGATGATTCACACATGTTGTGCTCCCAAGTTTTGTAGTAGTAGACTGTCACGTTTGTTGCACTAATGAAACTGCCTTGTGTCCTTTCAGCAGGCTTGTCACAGAACAAGGCAGTATCTATGAGAAAACAAAGAGCAATTATTTGCTACTAGTTTTCTCCCCAGACTTTCAGTGTCAGAGAATAGAATGAAGTTTGGTGGAAAAAACCCAGTCATTGCTTAAGAGATATTGTCTGCCAATAGATAGTTTTTATGTGGTACTGGGACCAGTCCCCAAAACTATTTTTGGGGCAGAAATACAACGTAATTCCCTCAATGCTCCCACCAGGGTTCTAACTAGGAAGCTAGCAGCTTGGGAAATGAGTTGAAAGATATTTCTCTTGTTGGACTAAGAGGTCCTTTGCCCAGAAAAGCTCAGGCAAATCATCCATTCTTATTTTCTTTCCTTACAAAACTCATTAGCACAATCCTATCAAGTACATCTCCAGTAAACATCCAGATTCCAGGATAAACGAGGTTCATAGCCGAGCTTCCAGACTGCATACATCTGACTGCAGCACCCCAGAGGTCATTGCCATTGATTCAGTTCAGTATTCCTGCAGGCAACAGTTTTACAGCCAAGCCAAAAGCCACCAGCAGCCTGCCTGAAGTGCTAGGGTATGCTGACACTGGGTGCTGAGAGCTGACAAAGGGGTTTTACTCATACAGACTGTCCTGGTAAAGAGGCAGCTCTTTGAGAGACAACCCACCTCTGACTTCAGACAGATCCAAACAGTTACCCTTCCTAAGCTAGGTGATGGTGACAGGTCAAACAAATCAACCTTCACCTTAATTTCTTCTCTAATCTTAGTAGGTTTGGTGGTCTTAGTTTTAACTGGACACAATTGAGCTCTCTCTCATAAGGGTTTAAAAGGTTTTAGCTACCAAAGTGCATTGAAAAGCAATGAGGTGCAACATGGAGACTCACTTGCATGGGAAGCTGCAGTGGTCAGAAGCAGGATGCAGATCTGCACAGAGCGGGGAGAATCCATCAGGCTGCCTTAGGTGCTTAGCTGCAGCAGTGTTGGATGCTCTTCTAGATTCTCCACAGTCCCAGGGCAGGCTCAACAGGCTCCTTCCTCAGTCTTCTCCCTGTTTGGACATCAAATTCAGCATTTAGCATCCATTATCTTTCTCATTATTTTTCTACAGTCAAAAAGAACACCTACTCCTAGGCAAGACAGCTGGAATGCAGTAAAAGAAACACTCCTGCTGCTCAACTGCTACTGCACCTAGAGAGAGCTTTTGCAAATACCAAACTGAGTATCCTTTCTGGGTCAGTCATGGCAGTAGAAGACTACCTAGAAAAAGAAATCCCTTCTGAGCCTGCTGGGCAGAAGGCTCCATGTCTAGGTCCTCAAAGTTCCTCAAGGCAGTAACCCAGCATACACCACTCAGTAGTACATGCAACAGATAACATCCTGTCTTGCTGTCATTTCCAAAACACACAAATAAGCAAGGAAGAGGTTTTGTGCTTAATGAATGTTTTGCTTAGTCTAAGATGAAATACATACTGTCAAATTTAATTTTATTTTTAATTAATTAAACAAACAAACAAGCAAATACTTAGTCCTTTTCCAAACAGTGTCTTGGCTTTACTCAGAAATTCATCCTCAATCATTTCAAGGAAATCATCATGAATTTGTGAAATGTGTTTTTGTGAAACATTAAGTTTCACTTTCCAAACCAGAAGAAAAGATTCTGGAAAATTCATCTATTTTTCCTTACTAGACTGGCTCTGGAAAACACAAACTGCTTTGCCCCTAGGAGCTTTTAATTAGAAGCTTTCAATAAAACAGGTTTTGGCATGCCACTGCCCAAGAAGCACCAAAGAAGTTTCCAAATTAGTTATGCATTAATTCGAAATCCTGGCACTCATTCTCCAGCAGAAGTCAATCATTACTCCTCTCTTGTGACCTGTGCTAGTCTAGAGCTGCTGAGAGTCCCCCCCTGATTCCCAGACACAGATGAGACTGGAGGAACACACCTCTCAAACAAGCCCTTTCCAGCTGCCCCAAGCACAGAGGCAGCCTGATAGAGTCTGCAAAATTCCTTGGGGAATAAAGCCCGAGACCCCTCTGCAGCACCCCAAGCTCCCACAGCCCCATGCAGGGCCCAAGTCCAGGAGATGCTGGACTAAGCCAAGGTCCTGCTGCTACTGCCCTCCAAAGGTGGGATCTATCTACTTCCACCTCACACCACACGAGGGACCATTACCTCTGGTTTTTGCAGAGTGCTCCCCTCTCACCCCACAGAGTATTACCACCACCCAGAGGACCAGCATTTTCTTATCCTCTTTCCATACATCTAAATACAGTTCCTATCTTTTTAATTTTATGTGAGGCTTGGCTTTTTTCTCTTTTCAAAGCTAGACCAGTCAGTCCCATCATTCCACACATTGCTGAATTTATCCTGTTTCTTGCTTTGCAAAGCACCTGATGATGCCTGTCCCCTGTGGGATAGCAGACTGCCAAGGGATTATCCATCACCTGTAGAAACACTGAATCATAGAATCCTTCTGGTTGGAAAAGACCCTTAAGATCATCAAACTGTAGAGTCCTAACAGGGTCTTTGGATTTTGGTTTGGAAGCATCTATTTGAATAAAAGTCACTACCTGAAACTTTCCTGCTTTTCCTTCTCCTGTAACTTCATGGTAAACACAACACAACCAACTTCAGTGTTTACCAAGACAAGAAAGTCACTAACACAACAGCATCATTTCTTCCAGGGGAAGGGTCCTCTTTCCATGTTAACAGCTAACAATCTGAATATTCTTGTCAGGCACTAACATTTTAGACTCCAGCACAAGTTAAACCAGCTCAGCCTTACCAAGCTCTGCCTGCAGCAGAGCTTAGCAGAGGTTGCCACTTCAGTCACGGTGACAAGTGCAGAGCTGCACTGAGGGGACACCCAAAGCCCAGGCTGTAGGAGATGGCAGAGCAGGGCTGCTGTCCTAGGGTTTAGATGTGCTTCCCCTTCCAACCAGCTTTGAAGTGCAATCAGGGATCCTTGAGATCTAGCGTTCTTCAGCTGAGAACGCTGGATTTCCCTGCCCCTTTGCTCTCTCCCAGCAACACACCCTGAGGGCCTATAGATTTATCAGCATTTTAGTATGGAGCTGATATGGTTAGTCAGAACAGTCTTGGTGAAAATAATGCAATACATTTTAGAAAAAGATTTATCTGCTACCCTAAGTATCCCATGAAGAGGACCTAAGCTTCAAATAGTTTGGAGAAAATAATACTATTGAAAGAGGTAAGGAAGTAACAAAATAAAACCCAAAGAACTTCAGAAGATCCTACAGTTTTTATTTTACACCCTAAATTCTTTCCTGGAAAAGGAGTAGACTTTATGCAAGAGCTAATCTGAGCTAATTTTTAAATTGCTTTCAGTATCAGTTTCACCTTGCAGATCTGCTGAATAGCACTCAACAAGCTTTGGAACAGCAATAAAAAAATAAACAAACAAGATAATGGGAAGAGATAAGAACAATTTGCAGATCAAGGCTAAAGTGCAGTTTGTTCCCACAGTTCCAACAGATCAGTGCAGAAAACAATCAGCAGAACATTGTGCTTGAGCTGGGAAATCCTTGCAAAAATCCTGAGTGAAGTACATGACTGCCCACCGACTACTCCTCAAAACTTTTCACAGTCACTATCAGAAAACACTCCTAGCATTTTAATTTCTGTTTGCACTGCATCTAGGCAAGGAGAGTAAATTGTTTCACTGCTTCCATGCCTCTTATTTTAAAACCAGGGTCCTTACTGACTGATCCTTTCTGTATTGTTTCTGTTTTCTTCTGAACCTGGAGCCACCAGGTGCCCCTAGGTCCTTACTGGGAGTCTATTTGGGAGTCGCATGAAGATGAAAATGCTCTGTTAGGTTAATTTTATTACTTCTGTGGTCATTCACACTTGTGCACCACTTAATGAAGCTGTTGGCTTTTTGCACTCACAGAAGCAATGTGAAAGCAGTGCAGAACTGCATGGAGGTTGGCAGGTAGGGAGGTCAAAAGTGGAGTTATTTAGTAAGATTATGTGCACAGGTAATACACCTTACTCATGGAGAAAAAGTGAAACATGGGCATCATTTCCTTTCTGCTGCAGACTGTTTCTACTGCCTGTTTCCAAATGCCTATTGAAAAAGGGGAAACAGCAACAGTTTGTGAGAGGAAAGACTGGCTGCAAGACAGAAGCCCTTCAAGAAGAGTACCTCAAATGTTGCTTGCATCTGAGGAAGCTGTTGTGCCTCTTCCCTTCTCCATGCGTCTGAGCAGCCTTGCCATCTCCCAGTTCATTCAGCTACTTTTCAAAGCCCTGCAGAGGAGACGCAGAAGCCACTTGGATCCCAAAGAAACAGGCACTCCACCAGCAGCTTCTCCCTTCTTATAAACAACTGGATTTTCACTTTCATTTCTAGCAGAGCACAGGGCAGCAGCGTCTGCGAGCAACGTGACCAAGAAAAGGTCATGCCTCCAAAGGACTCTACAGCTGCAAAGCGTGATAAAAACATCAACACACCCTCCCACCCCCCCGAAAACATCACCTAGGTAGTAGATCTGTGTCTGTGTATTGCAACGGTGACTTGAATGGGCAGGGTTTGAGACCTTGTCCTTGATCTGATATTCGCTTGCCACAAGAGGTCTCTGTGCAGGAGAGCCTGAAGTGTGGAGCTGAGCTCAGCTTAGTCCCTGAGCAGGGGTGAAAGAGCCTGGCAAAATATGCCCACTTCAGCAGCTCTTCTGCTGCTCAGCTGAGAGGTGCCTGTCACCTAACCTGGTCTAAGAAGCTAGGATCAAAGGGAGGGAAAAGGGTAACTCAGGTAGAATAATGTTCGTTGGCCTTGGCAAAATGCTCCGAGATTAATGCTACAGGGATTCATTTTTCAACTTGCATTTGTACATTTGCTCTTTAATAGAGAATTATCTATGAGCTCTGACCATGGAATAAAGGCTTCAAGGACCTGTTCTGCAGAACTCTGCATGCTCTGTGGTCTGCTGTGCTTCAGCTTATTTTCCCTGCAGGGACTAATAGGGCTGGTGGGAGGCTTCTTTAAACAGTGCCTTCCTTATTTCCCTTACCTTGGACCCTTCCTTCAGGTAACACCCATGCTAATCTGGAAGGCTCACCCCCATACAAGGCTTCTAGATCTCTGGAGAAGGTAAATATTGACAACAGTGAGTTAAGAGCTGCACATACCAGTTTCCAGGAAAGAAACACAAGATAACACATGATACAGAAACTGGAACTATTATATGACTGATGGAGTTTAAGAAGCACCTAGATAACTCCCTCAGGCACATGGTGTGATTCTTGGGGCATCCTCCATGGATTTAAGAGCAGGACTCGATGATCCTGTTGGATCCCTCCCAGAGCACACAATGCTATGATAATGCAGCCACTCTCTCAGCAGGTGCCAGGACTGCAATGTTTCTGTTGCAGCCTGCCACCCTGGCTCTCAGCACGGTCTGTTTAACAGTAACTTCACAGCAACCTTATGTTAAAAACAACTCTATGCTAGTCACAGATAACCCAAACTGCCAAAATCACACATCCTGAAAGAAAACAAGATTGTAAAAAAAACACCATCCAGAGCTAGCCACAGCCATTTGTTTCTTCTCTTCCTATTTATGGCTGGGGGGTTTTTGCAGTGCTGCAAGACATCTGCCTGCTCAGCAGGGACAACTCTATTCTGAGGGAAGATGAGGGTGAGGAGAGGAAATATTCTCTACACCCACACTGTCTGCTTGGAGGCTGCAGCTGGGCTACAGGAATCAGGCTCAGGGAAAGCCAAAGGAAGGTACCAGTTGACTGGGGCTCAGCACAAAAACTACACAAGAGCATCCTCAAAGCAGCACTATCACAGCTGCTGCAAGATTTCCCTTCCATGTTCCCTCTCACCTACCTGCTTTCAAATTTAAGGAAAAGTACCTTGCCCAGACTTCCTCTCATATGATTCATTTTCATAGTTTTCCTCCGTCAGGGATGTGTTTACCTGACCTCTCACATTGTGTCTGCACAGGCTCAATTCAGTTTTTGGTGAAGCTTTTCCCTTCCTGACATGACAAGCATTTACACACCAAGTCCATTAGGATGCATGGAAAAGCTAGATAGGGCTACAAGAAATGGAAGTAGGGGAGAGATCTGCAAGGCTACAGAAGCATCAAACTGATGAAATCATCTACCATAGGATTCACAGGCAGTACCAAAGAGCACCCAAAACATCCACCTGCTGTCATATAGCTTGCCTCAGAAGCTGGGATTTTGCCTGTGGCAAATGAATTTTTGTCTCAAAAATCCAGGGAAAGTAAAAGAAGTGATTGATAGCTAAAATCTACTGCTGTATCAAAGTCTACTCCTGGGTCAGTGTATGGCTGGGACAAAAGAGCTGCACAGTGCTAAAGGGCTGTGATGGTTGGACACCAAGTGCCCACCAAAGCCACCTTATCACTCCCCTGTCTATTAACGTTAACTTCAGCCACAACTTCACCCAGAACCTCAACATGAGAAATCAACCAGAAGACATGAGATAAAAATCAAGTTTTATGAACAAAGGAGAATCTAGACTTTTTCTTAGGCATATGCATGGCTACAAGCAGTGTTTCAGCTTCTATTCCTGTTTGGTTTGGAGAACTATTACCTGCTTATCTCATGTTCTGGGAGATTGAGATAGCAATAACAAAGTCCAGGGATCTAACCCAATTCTCAGTATTAACTGGCATTATTCTGTTATATCATTGGTCTCAGTGTGGTTTGCCAGTAAGTGTTGGTTTCCAGGTCTCACTTATCTACAGAACCTTCAGTTTCATATTTGCAAGTGAATTCCTTTCCAATCAAGAAATTTATGACTGAACCATTGGACTAGATGATCTTTTGAGGTCCCTTCCAACTCCTAATATTCTGTGATAAAAATAAGAACCATAATTGTTTATGACAAGCAGGATAATGTCATAAATATTTATTGCTAAGTAATTCACCAGCCAGGCAAATACAGATGTGAACACAAGGAAAAGTTAAGCTTTATCTCACAAAGCTGCCTTTTGAGGCTGAGTAAACAAAGTTTTGTTCAGATCAAAACTGTTAGGAATTATGAAGAAACAGCAATTTCCTATCTCTTGACACTGGGAACTTCTTCCAATAGAAACCAACAAATCTTTCCAAAATACTGTTAACAGAAAGTAGATTAGCATAAGAATCACACTGTCAGCTTCAGACAGCTATTTTTAGTCAATTTGAGTTAATATACTGTACATTGTCTCTGCTGCCCCTTCCTCCTCACACTCTGTTCTAGTGTTGTGCCTTTCTCACGTGAGGTAGTTCTCCATGAACTTCACCAATGTGAGTCCTCCCCATAGGGTACAGTCCTTCAGGAACAGGTTCCTCCAGTGTGGGTCACCCATGAGGTCACAAGTCCAGCCAGCAAACCTATTCCAGCATGGGCTACTCTTTCCATGGGTCCAGAGTTCCTGCCAGGAGCCCACTCTAGCACAGGCTTCCCACATGGTCACAGCCTCCTTTGGGCATCCACCTGCTCTAGTGTGGTGTCCTCCCAAAAAAGTAGGGAACCTCTTGAGATTCACAACCAGGAAACAGTCAAGAGACCAAAATCCCATTCTGAAACCTACTACAAAGAAGTATCTTGCAGGGAGAATCATTCTTGTCTCTTTGTTTTTAACACCCATGGAAACAGACCTGGACCAAAAGAGAAAGTGCTTTTAAGTCCATTTTCATAATGAGCAATCAAAAAACTACTTCTTTATTCTTTTAAGTCTGCAATGCACAAGAGGGCTTTCATGTCTGAACTTCCTCAGAAATGCTTCCTGTCAAAGTAATTTCTGAGAAACAAGACACATGGTAGGAAAGCAGCTGGAGCAAGGCTCACTGCAAGCAATGGCAGGAGCTACTCTGCTTTACATCCTAGTGCTCCTGGCTTGACTGGGACAGACAGCATAATCCCTTCCTTATACCTCCAAAATAGGGCTAAGGTTCTTCTCTGCTCTAGCCATGGCCAGAACCCTCCCATATGGGAAATGCTCCAGAATTTACCATAGGTGGGATTACACATGCAGATAGTATGGTTAAAGATCTTTTAAGACCCCTGGCAGCAGGCACCTCTAACACCCACTGGCTGCTGCTGCCAGGGTTGAGTTTCTCAGCTCATCCCAAGCTGACTCATCACACATTACATCTTTCCCTGCCACTTGAAACACCCTGCAATTCCCTGTTGAAAAATAACTTGCCAATACAGAAGAAAAGCAGGGCTGACAGGGTAAAGATAATGCTCAGGGATGCTTTTAGTTTCTATACTAAGGCTGCCCTGAGTGTCTGGCACCAGATGTGTTCTGACACACAGATAATAGAGAAAACAGTGTGACACCCTTTCCAAGTTAGCCAAAGGCTGGTGCTGCAATAAAGCAAACACTCAAGTTCATTTTTAAGTTAATGGCTGCAGCAGAGAGTTACAGGCTGGGCTGTACAGCATCTAGGTGCAGGGAAGTTGAAGTCTCCCCTGGTGCCCAGGGCCACCATCAGGGATCACTGTAGAATCTGCAAGTTTCTCGCCCCTCCAGCCTCACCCCACCAGAAGCCTGGAGGCTGCACCACTACCCATGCAGTTCAAGGAGGGTACTTCCTTGCCCAGTCTTGTTCCTGCTCTGGAGTGCATGACTTCACCACCCTGCTCTTTCTTCATCTGCCAAAAGAAAAAAAATTCATCTCTCTGCTTTGTATTGCAGCCTATGACAGCTCAAGAGCCTGTTTGAGTACTTCTCAGAAAAGCCACTATTTGCATCCAGACCTATCCTCCTTTATCTGTTTCTTGCTTTTTGAAGTGTATAGACAAGGATTAATTAAGTGCATGTGTTCTCTTTGCTTTACCACTGCCCCAAAAGTGGATGTGACACGTGCAGCCAAAGTGAAGTTGAACCACAGCTAACTAACACGAGGAGGGATCTAAATACAAGTGTACTGCTGCCACAGGCTACACTAAATACAAATGCATTGCTCCTAGGGACAGCTGACATGGTGATAGCATACAAAAACAACTACCAGATCACCTTTCATTCTCTGAGAGTGCTGCTCTCATGTATTTTGGACCACAACTGAAAGCACTTCCAGCATGGGTCACAAGGAGTCTGTGGGAGAAAGGGGCTAAAAGGAATGAGCAAGTGATTTCAGTTTTCCAAAGCAGAAGCTAAAACTGTGAGACAGAATGAGACCAAGGCAGAAAGCAGCTCCTGATGGCTGATACCACAACTTCAGATTTAAGGATTTTTTTAAAACCACATAATCTGTCATCCATAGAAGACTAGATCTCAGCAATAGATTTACAGCTCTGAGAAAACAGTGCTGCAATCCTTTCAACAGCAGCACAAGAGGATTCATTCACCTTCTGCCAGCTAAAAATCCCTGCTTGTCTGCATGTCAGCCTGCTCTGCCAAAGGCCAAGTAAACAGCACTGCTTGCAGCACCAGGATGGGATTTTCCTTTTGCCAGAGGAAGTGCTTGAGCAGAGCAAAATCAATTTTATGCTACTGTCAAGCTTCCTCTGTCTGTTTTCCAGCAGACAAAGAGCACGTCTGGGAGGATGAAGTGCAGCAACAGCTCTGCTACACTCCAGGCTTGGCAAGTCCAGCCCTGTCTGCATGTTTTAGTTTTGTTCTCATCAGCCAGAAGAAGGGAGTGGAAACAACTATAAATTCCCTTGGGAATATTTATTGGACAGTGGGGGGTTGGTGGCCTGGAAGATTTGTAGGCTCAAATCTGACAGCAGGAGCAGGGAGATAATTGTCCACCTGTACTCAGCACTTGTGAGGCCAGACCTTGAGTATTGTGTTCAGTTTTGGGGCCCTCTCTGCAGGAAGGACACTGAGCTGTTGGAGCATGACCAAGGAAGGGCAAAGTTGGTGAATGGTCTAGAGCACAAGTGTTATAAGGAGCAGATGAGAGGACTTGGGCTGTTTAGTCTGAGGAAGAGAAGGCTCAGGGTGGACCTTCTTTCTTGCTCTACAGCTCCCTGAAAGGAGGTGGTAGTAAGGTTGGGCTCTGTCTCTTCTCCCAGCTAACAAATGATAGGACAAGAGGAAATGGCTTCAAGTTATATCAGGGGAGGTTTAGGTTGGATATTAGGAAGAGTTTCTTCACCAAGATTGTCATCAGGCATTGGCAAAGGCTGCCCAGGACGGTAGGGGAATCATCATCCCTGGAAGAGTTCAAAAGAAGTGTAGATGGTGCCTAGGGACATGGTTTAGTGGTGGGCATGATAGTGTTAGATGGAGATTTGGACTCCTTCTCAGAGGTATCTTCCAACCATAATGATTCTGTGATTCTATGAACACGCTTCCTTCAGCAAATATACACTACATGACAAGCCCAGACCACTGGACAGCACATCCCAGCTCCTAGGTGGTCACAAAATATAGTATGGAGCAACCTACCCTTCCCATATCCTGATTTACTCTGTAAAAATCACAAACACCTCTGGGCTTCAGAGGGGAGCCCATGAAAGGTGCCCCCAAGACAGTTACTGACCGCCACAACTTGCTTCTAGGTCTGCATGCTTGACAAGTACTTCATAGCCTACTCAGCCACCTTCTTTCTATAAACAAAGCAATTTGTTTGCATTTATGACCCCACCTATACAATGTAGATTCCACAGCTCTGGATATTTCTGTCTTAAAACTAAAATGATGAAACAGCAAAACAAGTCTACTTAGGCAAGCAGTTGTGTTACTGCTCTAAAGCAAAGAACACAAGATAATATTTAAAAGGCAATGACCTAGCTGACAAAATCCTTGGCAGTCCTTGGGCACTCAGAGCAGTTCATATGCCTGTTGAGGAGTTGAAATCTAGATTTATTGCCCAGAGAGTAAAAAAACCCAAAAGGTCACAAACTGCAGGAAAAACCTTTCCCAGACACATCTGGTATGAAGCACACTGGGGAGCAGAAAGCTCCATGAGCACAGGGGACACTCCTCAAAGAGCAAAGCCAGGGAAACCACCCCAAGACCATATACAGAGTTTTATGCCTACTATCCCCTCAGGCCAGCCTGGGCAGCAGCTCACAAGCCACAGCCACAACCCCAGGAGCTCAGTGTGAAAATAAGAAGTTAAATGATTTCTCACAACACAACTGAACACAAGAGCTGAGAGGTTTTAGACACTACTCCCTTGTAGGTGTCCTACTGAGCATTAGCAAAAAGCCAGGTGTGCTGCTCAGCAGCACCAATGAAACCTGCCAGGGGGAATTAAAGTCTCCAAAACTAAGCAGGGGCAGCAGAAGGCAACCACCAGCATCACAGACAGCAAAGGACAAGTCTGCAAGATCTCATAAGGTTCAAATAGGCTGTTGGCATGCTACCATCTGCTCTCCTGGGCAAAACCAGAAAAGACTACACACAGATAGGTCAGTGAAGGGGAAAAGGAATTAATCTAATAACATGGCTGAATTCAGTGGTTTATGATAGACCTCTTGTGTAAAATCAACAGCCACATAAATGCAGTATTTATGGATTTTTTGGTTAGCAACCAAAGGTTTCTTCATTTGAGCATAGCTTCTCTTACCTACCCAACATGAAAATGACTTTGACCTAACTATTCAAATAAACTCTTGTTCTCAACTGACCTTTCCATACCAAAATCTGACTCTTGCTGAGGGCACAGATTTTTTTTTCCCCCAACTCCATTTGTCATAACTGGGGCTCTCTAAAGACTCATACCAGCTCCTCCAACATTAACATTCACCCTTCTGAACTTTCCCCTCCATAGAGATGTTTTTCTTCCTTAAGGAGTAACTAGATGCTGGCACGCTACAAGCCAGGCCCTCAGGACACTCACTTTCTGACACACCATGTTTTCCTCATTGCTGTCATTCTTGACAATATTTTTCAGCTGAAGTCTTTTCAGTTGTGCAACACAGATGAAATCTTAGTTAGAAAGAAACACAACTTCAGGCAGCACAAGCTCTGCAACTCAGTTTCATTATTCTCCAAGACTGCTTGCCAAGCAGGGACCACACAAATGAAACTGGAGGAGAAATTGGAGCCTTTCACATTTCCATTCCTGATCTAGAAATAGACAACAGACCTGCAATAATCTTTACTTCTTCCCTCTCCCAACATAGCAATAGCTCCATTATCCAGAGATGCATGTGTGAAGGCACAAGCAGGAGAGGAGTTTTGCCTTAAGGGGACTGAAGGGAGGAAGAGCTGCCAATCAGCTCAACAGCTGACCATTACACCAGTGACATCCCAATCAACTACCAGCCCTTCAAGATAGAGACATCAGGATTATGACATGTCAAAAGTGGAGCTCAGCAGTACCTGCAGTTCAAAGGTGAGACACATCAGGGATTATTAGGAAGGAAATAAAAACAAACCAATAAAATCCACAGTGTACTCTCACTCATGTGCAGAGTCAGCTCATGTTCCAAAAGGATAAAGTAGAACTCCAAAAAATGCAAACATGAGCAACAGCTAAAATGTGGACTGCAGGAAGAAGGGCCCAAAAAAGGAACAGAGATCTGCAAGAGATGTTCATAAAGCTGAGAAACAAAATAAGGACCTCCACCCTCCCTGCCCACACAGGGCAAGAAAGTGGGATTGTTGAGCTCCATGCTTATAAACAACCAAGAGAAGAGCCTTTTGCTACAGCACAAAGCACCAGCCCAGAAGCTATCAGTACACTTGGGGTCAGACAGATCTAGGGAAGAAAGGTGCAGCCATAGAGGCTCTTAAACACTACATCTTCAATGTGAACTCCAGCTCAGGGAGCATATAAATGCTGCCTGTGAGGAAGACAACCCAGAGGCACACTGGGTGCCAGGGCACTTGCAGATAGGTGATGGCTCTTACAGACAAGGTGTTGGGATCCAGCCCAAGCCACCAGGGATGGTCTGTTCTCACTAGGTGCCAAGTCAAGATGTTCTTTGTCTCTGAAGTAAACAGAGATGTAAAGAGGCTTAGAGTTTTAACTTGGTTTCTTTTTCTGATCAGAAGTGCATGAAAGGCACAAAGGATTAAATGGCTGAAGCAGCAGACACTGAATCCAAACAGACCTGATGTTTTGAGTAATTAGAGGTGGGAGGGAATGGGGTTAACCAAGAGGCATTGCATTTGGAATTTTCCAAACATAAAAATACACACAAATAATCATTCTGTTTAGTAAACATAATTAAACATGCTTGCAAAACATCCAAACTACATGCAGAGTTCATTCAGCCCAACACCAAGCTGGGTCAAATCCACAAGCCATTGAAATTCACACCACAAAACGGCAGCAAACACTGGCAACTTAAACATTCACTCAGGAGCTTTGCCAGAACCATAAACCCCACACTTCCTTTAGATTCATTCCCAAAAAGCTTCCACTCACACAACTCAGATTTGCTGCAGACATTACCCAGATAAGATCTGGTTTTCCATGGAAGCTTCCAAAAAAAAGTGCTGAGGGCACAGATAATTTCCTAACAAAATATTCTTCTCCTAACAAAATAACTTCTCCATGCTTCATAGTCCCACACTCCAACCCAGGAGCAAAGAACACTTTATCTCACTGTTCTGTGACTTACTGTCCCCTTGCCAAGGTTACTGTCCCTTGCCAAGGTAAATGAACTCATGAAGACCTGGAGAGGTGCAGAGTGACACCAAGCACTGCCTCCCTTTTCAGTGGCTGAGGTTATGAGTGAACACAGCTATCAACACACCATGTGTGCACCACTCACTGTGGGATCTTCCTTCCCATGGTCCTGCTGGCATCACTTCTCCTGATGACAGCTCTTGAGGAGCTAGCAGATTCACAGTATTTAGGGTCCAGCCAAGTCTAGACAGGCAGAAAAGATAGTAAGTGTGTGTAGTAGGACTTGAACATTACTGAAACAAATCAATATCACTGTGTTCCTCTTCTGAAAGATTCCATCATTAATGTTGGGGGAGAAAAATTTAAAAACTTAAAACAAACAACATCAACAAATGGCCAAAAAAACTCCAACTACCAAAGGATCAAGCAATGCCAGCTTCCAGACAAGTGAATTCATCCCAGAGAGC
This sequence comes from Galbula dea, assembly GCA_013399015.1. Lineage (NCBI taxonomy): Eukaryota > Metazoa > Chordata > Aves > Piciformes > Galbulidae > Galbula > Galbula dea. Next base: position 160,182 of record VWZX01001675.1, on the reverse strand, counting down.
TCCCTCCCCTCCAGAGGGAGCTGATTGAGTTGTGGTTCTAGCAACAAAACAGAAATCCTATAATAAAGGAAGCAGCTGCAATAGCAAAGTGCTCTGTCTCAACCGAGATGGGAGCTGACAAGGAGCTCTGGAGACCAGTCTGCTGCCTGACTTCATCCTGTGTCTGACTTCACTTAATGGAATAAAGACCACAATAACCTCAGCATCATCACAGCTTAATGTTCCACTTCATTTTTAAATAATGAAAGTGCAGAAAAATGACACATTTTGATATGATAACAAGGAACCATTGTTTGATATGATGAGCTCTTCAAAAAAATCACACAAGAGAACACAACTTGCTGAATCTCTGACACATGGCTGCCTCTGGTCTAATATTTCAGGGAGTCAGGCTCATTTCTCATGGAAAGCCAGGAGTAAAGTGTTGACCTTCCCTCTACCACAGCTCCAGAAGCTGAAACTGGGCTAAAAACTGCAGGGCTGCAATTGCTCTCAGTGGCTTCCTACAGTTAGAGCCTACAGACAAGCAGAGGAATGAAGGAAAGAGGCTGATTGTGCAGAATGAAGTGCCCAGGGCAGGTGAAGGAGAAGCCACATGCTTCAGATGAGTTTCAGATTTCTGCCACCCATGTTTAGGGTATTCTTCTTGCTACAGCTCCATCTCCAGCCATTTCAAATCAACAATTACCTGAACTTCCACTTACTTCCTCTGTTGCTCTGGCTCCTGGGCAGATCTCAGCTGTACAGTAGATGTTATTCTCGGAGAGTCCAAAATAACCCAAAATTACCATCTCAGTACAGAAAAGTTACATCCTTCAAAACTTTCCTCATCAAAATACTGCATGGCTTGTTTATTAGTTTGAAATGTTTTTATTAGTTTAAAATGTGTTGTGTTATTTTGGAATAAGGAGCAGAGCACAAGACTTTGCTCCAAGAGAAGAGCTCATTAACAACCCTAAGGTCATATCCACCAAAGCTTTTTAAATCTGAAGAGTCATCATCTAAAAGCAATTCCAAATCTGGGCATCTCTGCCCCAAACCTCCAGCATTAAACTACAGCAAGCTGGAAAAATTTCAGGAGCTCAGCTCACTACCTGTATCAGAACCCTGGCAGGATCCTGGCCTGGAATGTGCTCATGTCCATGAAAAAACCTTGTCTCTGTGTAAGCACTTCTCAGCAACAGCAAAAACATCCTTGTGTTATCAGTTCTCTTCAGCACAAATCCAAACACAGACACACTTCGACTACTACGAAGAAACTTACCTCTGTCCCAGTCAAAGTCAGCTCAGTGGGATGCTGCTCAGAGCTGCTCACAGTCCTGCTGCCCAGATGATGGAGATTTCCACCCTGGCTCCAGTATTTTAGGTTGCAAATCATCTTTCTGCTCCAGCTGAGCCAAGAGACCCCTGTAAACAATGTGGGCCAGCAGCGCACAGGCTCTACTACCCTTGTGGACCTGGCACAAACAACCTATTGGTTGTCCTTCAGCAGGATCCAGCATTCCAGCGCAACTTAAGACCACTGTGATTCAAACTTGCTTTCCCCACATCTGATTTGAAAAACTGCTTCAAAGTACAGACAAGTTACCCTGTGCTCAGGGAGGTGACAGGAAGACAAAGCTGCAGGTCCCACTGCTGAAGGTGAAGCACATGCATCAGTAACACCACTCAAAAGGGCGTATGACAAGTTTCCACCACCACAGGAGAAAATTCTCCTGAAGCTTCTTCAGAGGCAAAGCTTTCACACTCAGAGACATTATTTCCTCTAACAATTTTCTGGGATTTCTTTTTTACCACAGGGATTTTTATGAACTTTGTTTTCCTTTGGCAAAGCTGAGTGACATAAGGAACTCACACCAGTGATCAGAGCCATATGCAGCCACAGCCACTGCTGCTGTAGAATAGCTGAAGTAATGGGTCTCTTCCAGATCTCTATTTCCTATAACTAGTGATTTCTAAATGCTCCTGTGGTGTGCACTGAAATCTGACCTGCAGCCCCAGAATGAAAGTGTACAAACATATGCCATAAAACATTTACTTCAGAGACCTTATGACTAGATTAACCATTAGCTGTCATCACAGCATGAGATGATGGAGAAAGGGAAAAGTCTAGGTTACAAGCCTAGTTTATTATGAACAAAATCATTACATGGCGAGAAGTGCTGTTAGCATTAAGATGCTCAGTATACAGGTAGGAGAAAAAACGGGGCTGCAGTGACTACTCCCACATCTCTGTGGTTCATCAGAGACATGAGCACAGCTCTCCTAGCAGGCAGGTACATGTGTGCTCATTTGAGAATGGCTGCGTTCCTACCTGAGGGATTATTTTTAGTATTGTTCACTTGTAGCTGCTTTCCTGGAAGCCTGCAAAAGCCTGGAGGGCAACGTGATCATGCTCCACTTGCTTCGTTTTTTTTGTGTTTAACTATTAAAATCTGGTATCTTTTCCTCATAGGAGAAAAATCGGTGGAGCAAACTCGGCACACAGCTCCGTGCAGAGCAGTGCCACGCACACGTCCGCTGGCAGGTGGCACCCCTGTGGTCACAGCTGACAGGACCGGGACACGAAGCTGCACCAAGGGGAGAGAGGGAGCGACAGTAGAGCTGCTGGGCACCCCTCTGCCCTGAAAAATCCATGCCCAAGTACTCTGCCATCCTCCACAGATCACTTAGTCACAGCTCCTTTTGCAGCGAGTCAGGACATGTGTAACCCCAGGTGCTGGTAAGAAAAATTCTTACGTGATAAAATTTGTCTCAACTAGAACTAGCTGCAGTTTTCAGAGCTTAAACATTGTAGCCTATGGCTCAGTGTTTCTCACTGCCAGGAAACAATGCCTTTTCCGAGAACTAATTAGCACCAAAAAGAATCGTTAGCACTAATGCGGAGCAGACATTCCTTTCAGGAAGGTCCAGACGACTTTGCAGATGCCTGCAGCTGTCTGCAGCATTTGGGTACCCTTGTCCCCAGCCAGACCACAGAAGTGAGGCACTCATTAGGTGCAGGACACAAGCCAGACTTACCCTGATGGCAAGATCTAGTGAATGAAGGAAAAGGAAAGGCAGAGCAGGTAACACCATCTAGCAGTGAAACAAACAGGGACTACATTTACCTGTTACTCTTTCTTTGGGTGGCAGTTTGGGTTTGTTTTTTTTGGTTTTTTTTAGCCACAGCAAAATTAAATAGGTTAATGTCTGTTTCCTGCAGAGTAAGATAATTTAATTCACAAAAACCATTAACATTCCACAAGAGGCTAGGGTGTCTCTACAGTGCCTGACATTCACAGGAGCCTGTAAACTGACTGTTTAGTAGAATAGAAATGCAAAGCTTGTGGTTTCCTTCCCAGTGAGCAAATGCCCTTCACAATACTTTTATCAAGACAGAAGCTGGGGTTTTATCTAAATAGAAGCAACAACTCTTCAAAAGCTGGTAAACCAGTTAGCTGAAGGACTGCTGAAAGGGGAGATAAGACCTCTCCCCCATAAGTCAGAGCTGCTGACCAAGCCCCACGAGATAGGAGCGTTTCTAGTCTTTGTAAAGACAGCCCAGAGCCCAGGGTATTTCTAAAAGTCATAGCATACATCTCTACCAGGTTCAACACCTAATTCAGGCACAGCAGGAGCAAAGTTTTGGCTTTGCACTTCAACCATTGCTAGGAACTCATTTCTAACTCTGCCACCCCATCTTTTTTTCCCACACCCCAGTGCTGCTTCAGCCCACGCTAGCCAAATCCAGCTCCTTCCTGAAGTCAGGCAGCACCTCCCAAACCACAAACCATTTATTCCAGCAGCACTGGTATTGCTGCCAGAGAACTTCAGATCATCTTGTTGAAAAACTCAAGGGGTTGCCTCCAATATCCAGGAAATGGGGATGCCACAGGCAGGCACAGATTGTGTTCTCCAGTGTCCTCCTGGTTTTCATTGGGCCCTGGACATGGCTGCAAACCGGAGCTGGCCCTGAACAAGACAACAAGGTACAGATCCTAACACAGTGATATAGGAGAAGGCATTTAAGGAGCTAGTAAGAATCAAGCAAAGATACCCCCCCTCTTCAATTTTTTATATATGCAGATATTAATTATTTGAGCTGATAAGTCCATATCAGCTCAGCTCCAACAAAACTGATTTGTCAGACCAAGCAACAGCTGATCATGGATTGTGCTCCCTTTGCTTTAGACTTAGGAGCAGCAGCTTTCCTGGGCAAGCACGGGACAGAAAAAAAATAGTCTAACACTCGGCTTTTAATTTAAGTTGGCCACAGCAATTGCAATAGAAATTGTCCTTAGCTGATCTGACAATTCTAGCTCTCGTTGCAGAACAGGACTGGGATTTTGCACCCTCTCCTGGAGCAGTCTGGGCTAGAAAATCTCCTGTGCCAGTCCCAGCATCAGCCACTTGATGGCCATCCTGCCTCGCAGAAGGTCAGCACCAGGACAGAGTGAGGAGCCAGGGCTGGGGGTTGCCAGGGGCCCCCGGGCTAGCCGGCAGGGAGCAAAGTGACCTCCAAGACACCCTCCAAGCAAGACTGGACACTGCCCTGCTGTGCTTACCCTCACACGGGCTCCTCAGGGAGCAGGTCTAGCAAAGTCACCCAGCTCTCCCCTTGGGCTGTTCACACACCTCTCTCCTCAAGGTCTGCAGCAGCACTGGGAGTAGAAGTGAGCACTTATTTCCACAGCCATAACCTTGACAAGCTGCTTGATTGCATCAGAGGAACTCCTTACACAGGGCTTGTCAGGGTGCATTGGCATCAGCAGCTTGGGAACAGCTTCCTACTGACACCAAGATAGGCAGGGACCAGCAGCAAAACACAGGAGTCACTTGGTCAGCAGGTACCAAACCCAGAGTGGGACACACCACTGGCCAAGGTCCTCCAGCACCGTTTGGGGATGCCTGGTCACTTCTACATACAGCCAATGCTCTGGTCACTCCCCAAGGCACACTGTGAGCAGGTGCAGAGGAATTACTGTTGTGATACTCATGTAGGTTCCTCTCAGGAAGGCTGGAAAACCAACCAACCAAACAAGAAAGGAAACCAAACCACAAAAAAACCACAAAATAAAAACTCAAACCAAAGCAAATCAAATAGAAGAGACAAGGTGCATTTTTAAGAGCTCTCTCTTAAAAAATTCCTGGCTTACAAAGCTCTGCCCTCGTGGTTTCTTTTGCTTTAATTTCCCCAGAGGATCAAGACTTTGGAAAGTCCTCAGTCAAGATTGTTCCACCACCTCTCCTCTGGCAAGGAGTGAAACAACTAAACCATCCATAAGACTTGACACCTGCAGAATTTGCCTTTTGTCCTCAACCAAGTGAAAAGCATGGTGCAAAAACCTGAAGGCTTCTCCTCCCCTTGGTGGGAGCTGCCCACACTATGGCAAATCCTTAGCTTGTGGGAAGGAGGCAGCTTTGTAACTGAAGCAAGCCCTGGAGCATGCAGCAGCCTTCAGTTAGGTACACATGATTTAATTGGTTTAATGGGATTTTCTGGACTGCTAATCACAATGAGGTAATTAAAAACCTGAGCAGCATGTTAAGAGCAAAAGCACACTGAAGATGTTAAACTCCTGAGAGCTCCTTTAACAGCAATGGCTGCTCTCCTTGCTTGGAGTGTGCAACAGCCAGAGAGGAGATGTCTGCAGGTGAGTGAACCAGAGGGCACACTGGGTGAGTGCCCACCAACAGTGTCCTGAGGAGTCAGACCTCACCTCCATCTCCAACATCCTTCTTCCTGTAAAGGACAGGTCAAAGCAGCCTTCCAGCTTCTTTGGGTACAACATTTGCTTCATTCTCCTTATACCCCTTGTCCCCATCCAGTGACCTGTGGAGACACCAGCAGGGCAGATCAGGTGGCTGAAAGACTGCAACTTTAACCCTACAGAAAACCCCAGAACCACTTCCAAACACCATGGTCCTCCAGCACAGAGAACCTGCCTGATACAATGGTTTTGAAGGGTTATCTTTAAACCAGCAGGTTTTGGGGTTGGTAGAGCATTACTCATGTTTCAGGAGGAATACATCCATGAGCCCACACTCTAGGAGGAGCACACCAACAGCTGTGAAACTGCAGCCTGTGACAGTTTGGGTCTTGGTCCACATCACCTCAGTGCTCACTACCTGGGTGTCCCTCCAGCTCCACAGCTCACTCTTCCCAATGCACAAGTCCGCACCACAGGCAGCAAGCCAACAGCAGAGCCAAAAATGCTGCTGCAGTACATCCAGCCCCACCTGCCTGGGTGAAGCCTCTCCAACCGAGAGCAGCACTGCTTGCACATTTAAACACCACTGAAAAGTGAAATGAAAACTGTTTTGGCATCCCCCAAACAGATTCTATCCAAAAGAAACAAGACTCTACTCACTTTCCAGGGAAAACAGGAGGTGAAATTAGAAGCAGTCATTAGAGGAAACATGAGTTGCACTTTTCTAACCACCTTTGGCTTTATCTGCACCTCCCCAGCCTGAGGAATCACACTTTGAACTGGAGAACTCCCCTTTTACTGGTTAGTTTATCACTGGAGAAAAAAGCTTTGGTTTGAGCATTTATTTTGTTGCCTTGTGCCTTGTTTTGTTTTCCCTCTGGTTTAAAGGTAAACACTTCGAGCCAGGCTGACTGGGATTCTGTATTTGCTGCTTTGTGTTTTCAAACTTGAGCTATTTGCCTTGCTTCCTCTGTTCCCCTTGAAGAATGACATTTTGGCAGTCCCAGGTAGAAAATCCACAGTCTGAGAGCAGGGATGTAACATAAAACCCATGCTTGTCTCAATAAAACAGCTGTCTTGCTCAGCCAGGGAGGATGCCACTCATTTCTGTGGTAGCACTGCTGGCAGCTGGAACCACAAAGCCTCTCCAGCAAAGTTTGTGGTGAGTGTTTCCAGCTTGCAACAGAGCCAGGCTTGACAGCAAGGCTCCTAGCTGGGGGCTTCAGAGTGGTTTCTTGACCTTGGCAGTCTGCTCCAACAGTCACTGCAGCCTCTGCTCCCTTTCAGCAGTAAAATACAGGATAGTGTGTTTGTTGACAGTTGTAACTCCCAGCCTCATCAGGAGGGTAGTGAATGATAAACAGTAATTAAATGAGGTCCCTGAAGCCTCTGATCAAAACCATGGAACATTACTGGGCTCCTGGAGCAGCAGTACAACTTCAGTGCACTAAAACCAGCTCTGTGTCATCTGTTAGCTCAGCACAAAAGCCACTGGTCTCAAAAGCCTTCTCCTCTCCCTGAGGAGATGTCCTCCTCATGAGGCAGCTGGAAGGAACTTCTCACTTAGCCCAAACTCCACTGGCTGCAGAAGCTGCTGTCAGCTGAGTTTAAATAACATTTTGCCCTAGGTCACTAAAGGAAGTTGGCAGAGAACACCACCACAGAAGCTAAGATGATCAGTGGTGTTTGGTTTTACACTACTAAAGTCAGTGTGTTCTATTATATGAGTGCTCCTGATGTTGGACTTCTTTGGCTGAGGCTTTTGGGAAGAATATAGCCTCAGGCTGGTTGCTTCAAATCACCACAATCCTTTTGTTGAAACTTTCTAACTTCAGGTATTTTAGAGCATAACATTATTAGCAAATGCTGCAGTCTGACCTCAAACAAGTGCAAGGGAACATTCCCAATTTATGGGGGTTAATTAAACAGGAAAAGAGACAACAAGGGAAAGAACATTCCACATGGGATAAAGTCCCGCTGCTTTCCTTGTTTCAAGAGGCCTCTGACAACCACCCAGGCAGATTAAAAAGTAAAATCAAATAAAATAGGCTGTGTCACAATCTCTGAACAATGCTAATCATGGGTAAGCACATGGCAGGGAGAAGTTCCCTGCTACAAGCACTGATTTTTTCAAAGCATATGGAAAAAGGAAGGTCACTGTCAGCAATACCATCCCTAATCAATGTGCCAGAAGCAAAACTCATCCCATGGGACACTGGAGTTTAGCAGACTGACTTTGCTGATCTCTAAATTCCCCTAAACAGGCTAACACAAAGACAATGTTTGGAGAAGTTTTACTGTAACTGTCACCACAGCAGATCATGGGCCCTGTATGGAGGTACCAGCCATGACTGCTTTGAGCCAGGAAGGAATGGAGAAATCCACACTGCTGATTCCCAAATACAGCACTTGAAATTCACAGTGAATTCCTGATGAGTTGACCAAGAAGGCAGCCTTCATGTCCACAAGGAGCTGCTCTGCTGGGCACACCACACAGGATTACCACTGAAACACACTGTTCTTCTGCCCCAAGGCTGGAGAGAGGCAACTCCATGAGAAGGAACCTGCTAAAATCCATCTCAGGAGACCAGAGCAATGCTGCTCTGAGAACCAAAGCCTTTAATGGTATTTGGCTAACAAACAAGCTCAGTGGCAAGCAGACCAGCAGTGTCTGGTGTAGAAAGGCAACCTCCGCACCAACTTGCTCCTCGACCACTCTGCTGCAGCCCCAACCTCTTCCACAGCAACAAGCTGAAAGTAAGATGCACAACTGCAAATATTGTAAAGTATGCAGAAGAGGACAAGGAGTCATGCAGGCTTCACCAGCAGACAGAGGAAGCCAGGAGGAGAAATCAGCCTAGAAACAGGCACTGCAGTTGCACTCAATTTGATTCAGACATTTCAATAGACATGCAGGTTATATGTCCTTCACCAGAGAGGCTTGATTCACAATATCATTTCCCTTGCTGTAGTGTCTCTCCTCCCACCAACAAAATTAAATTCCTTAATTTCCTTGCTCTGGAAGCTTCCCACATCACCTCATAGACCAGAGGTCTGATTATCATTCAAACCCAATGCCACAGAAAATAACACCATAAAGGTGAGGGAGCAAAGCTGGTGATGCTGGAAGAAGCACAGACAGGAGATGCAACCTTAAACCTTACCATCACCCTGAGATGCAGGGGAGGCACCAGTGTTTGCTACAAAAACTGCAAAAAACTGCATCATCACACCTGTACTTAACCATGCAAAAGGGAAAAAAACCCCAAACAATTCTTCACATAAGTCACAAGAGAATAAAATTTCTGCCTCAAATTATGACTTTGTAAACATTAATCTGCAAATATTCTGCAAGAAACGAGGTATTCACTACCTTAAAGAAAGGTTGAAAAACTGCTCCATGAGATCACTTGCCAGAAAAAAAGGGAAAAAATAATCCCAAAATCACAACTTGAGTCCTTGTCAAGTAAACAGAAGCAAAGTCATGACAACAACAAATGGAAGCAAGGCAGGCAGAATAACACCACTCACTTCCCAGAACCTGCTCCCATTTTCTGCTTGGTTTTAGTTTGACCATGTCCAATTACAGGGTGAAAGACCTTTTCCAGCAGACTTTGGCTACTTTGCCCCTTACAGCCAGCCATCATCCTGCTCTAGCCATGGCTGAGCTCAGGCCAGTCCCTAAGCCTTCACAGGTGTAACCATCAGAAGTGACAGGTCAGCTCAGGTGACACACCAGCAGGTACCCAAACTATGTGAAGGACCTAAGTACAGGTGACAGCTGTCTCAAAGTTACCCAAATCAAAAGCACAGCAGATGAAGAGGTGACTGCTGCTGCCAATTGCTCTGCCTAGACTGCTTTGGGATAGGCAATTGTTAATCAGCAGCACTTTTCCCTTGGACCAAAGCTGAGACTTTGGAAGAAACAGATGAATTTGTGGAAACTTCATTTTCTTAACCACAAAAATTTGAAAGACTTGTTTCATCCAGAATTCAGAGGCTAGGAAGTAAAAAACCAAAAGAGATGAAGTGGCACAAAGCCACACTCCTATGAGGGACAGGAATACAAAATAAATGCTTTAAGAGAGATTACAATGAATAAGGACATTCAAGAGACCAGGAAAAATGGGATGACCTTCTCAGAGGACAGAGTTAGGAATCCAAAAGCATAACACATCCCATGCTCTCAGGATTGAGTACTTTCTTGCTGATCACTCTACTTCATCTGGCCACCAGGGTTACTATAAAAGGCAAGAATATATTTGATCTCTCCCCAAAACTTAAGCAGCTGTCCAAGTTGATGACTCAAACACCACAAGTCATCAGGGGCATGAGACCATCAAAGGATTTACAGACATCCAAACACAGGACTGCACAGACCTTCTTAGAAATACTTGTCATGGAGAAGGAACACTTCAAGCACCCTAGATTTTGAGAGGCTCAGCAATAGCTGGGGCAGTATATTGAACATAAACATCTTTATCTCCTCCAGCCAAGTGCAGCATTCCCCATGCTAGACACAATTTACATTAAAACTATTTTTAATAGCTTACCCTCACTCTTGTAATCAACAACACAGGTAAGGATTGTTGCATTTCACAGTAGAAGACCCAAGAGCCTGGCAAATATTTTGGTATTTTTACTCCCCAGCAGACTTTTAGCTATATAAAAATTCTGAAGCAGTTCCCAGAATTTGGAAGTGATGCTCACACCACTCTGCTCATGGGACCACTTGCTTTACAGCATGGCTGTTGAAAGGCTCTCTCCTGGCTGGTGCACACACTTCTACTCACATATTAATTCACTTTTGAATACTGATGCCATGACTTAGTGGGGTGTTGAGTCATCAGTGGTGCCAGACCTGTTCTCACAGTCCAGTTCATCATTAACAAAGCAGCAGGAGTAAATATGCTCATATGATGCACCAGGAGCATGGCCAAATATGCCTCCATCAGGATGGACCTCCCAGACGTGCCATTGCACTCCTGTGGTACCAGAGAAACCAGAGGGAAATAGGGCACTGGTTTTGAGGAACAACTCCATGCAGGGGAAAGATCTAGTTGCTCTGCAGAGAGCAAGAAAAAGGGAGATTTGTAGCCTCATTAGTTTCTAAGAAGCAGCAGCCTATTTGCAGCTCCCACCACCATTAGTGTTTCCACAAAGCAGAGAGTGCCTCCTCCTGCTTTCTCCTCTGGGCCCTGACCATCTCAGGGCCACATAGCAGGTACAGTTGTGAGGTAACTCTTGCTGGCAGAGGACTCCAGGTCTATCCATCTCAGGGAGGAGTCACCCAAGAGCAGAGTGAAGCCCAGAGGGTATGTCACCCTGGCTAAGAGAGGGCAATGACTCAAACCCTGGCAGAGATCTTGTTCTTTTCTGCAGGAACCAGCAGATGCAGGAAGAGCCTCAGACAACCTCATCAAGCAATCTGGATCTTTTTTCCCTTTCCCTTTGGCAGCTCTCAGGAAGATTCACTGATTATTTGGCTTGCTGCAGCCTTTGGCTGAGAGGTCTTGTCCTCTAATCACAGAGGCAGCTACAGAGTGGACATCTCAGCCTGCTCCTTCTTCCCTCCTGGGGTAAGCAATGCTGCTGTGCAGATTTCACCTCAGCTGGGGGAAGACCCCAACTCTTCTGTACTCAAAAGGCTCCTGCATAACCCCACAGTCAACAGCCAAGGACTGTGCCAGGGGGGAGAAGAATGAGGAATCTAAGCAGCCCTCACCTTTGCTGAGAAAGGGAAATGCAAATCTGTAAAGATTACTCACTGAGCAGACTGGATTTCTTCCTGCTGAGAAGGTCACCACTTTACATTTCACTAGATTTTATTTATTGCTGCAGCTTTCATCTTGAATCTCACTGTTTGAATTCATGAGTTGGATTTTGCAACTCATATCAGATCTCCAGTTCAGCTGCCAGACAAGGCAGCCATCCCTCAAGCAATGCTCCCCACATAGAAATCATCAACTGTATGGGTCAAAGAGTCAGGGACAGAGCTCTTGGAGGGCTGTAGGTATGGGAACAGCTATCTCATGGCTGAGGCATGAACCACCACCCCAGACCTAGGGCAAGATCCTTTTCCCAGGAGAATGTGAGTCCCATCATCACCCATGGTATGCTCTGCTGCCTTCGAGCCACACATGGCTGAACTGAAGGTTTAAAAGCATATTGCTTGTTGGTTCCCCAGTTAGGTGTTGAGTTTTTTCTCTGTCTCCACATTAGTTCACAGGTGAAACCTAAAGGACTGGCTGCAACTAGAACTGCAGCTTTCACACAGGTCATTCAAAGGACCTGGAATCCTTTCCAAAATGTCTTGTGCAGGACAGTGCACACAAGGATTAACAGAGCTGGGAGATGAAAACAGACCTCCTAAGTCCCAGCTCAGTGCCTCTTCCACAGCATTAACCTCTCATGTTCTCTGTGGACACAGTAAGAAAAGTCCTCATTAAAAAAGAAATAGTAATAATAGTAATAAAAAGAGCACACACACCCTGAATGTAGAACTAACCCCCAAGGATCTGAGTCCAGATTACTCCCTTGCCATTGTCAGCTCATTCTCCAAACAGTGGTTGTGTCTCCATCAGTTGAATCAAGCCTATTTTAGCAGGTAGAAACACTGGCAATGTTGCATGGGAAACACTGAACTTGAGGCTTTATTTCACCACTGCACAGGGCCACACAAATTGCACTCCCCTGCAAGAAAGTTAAAAAAGAGCCTTGTGAACAAGTGTTTCCTATATATAAAGAGAGATTAAGTTTTGAAACTTCCCCCCTCCCCACTCCCTGATGCTGGATTATGTAGCAGAAGACTGCAAGAGAGGCAGAGCTGGAGTAACAGAGAGCCATTCATAGCAGAAACACTGAAATGGAGGTCAGGGAAGTTAGGGCTGCCAGCCAGACTAAGCAAAACTGGCAGAATCATTAATCAAATAATTTATCTTCATCTCTGCCTATTTAGGGACATCTCAGAACACCAGGACTGAGAACACTTATAGCATCCAGAGTCACTGCTGATGTAACTTCAAGTTACCCAAGAGAAAGTTGCTTACTTGCAATTCAATCTGTATTCACACAGAACATTAAAGAGATGAAATGCATCAGCTCTAGAGGTCAACTGCTTTGAGCAGGCAGATAAGATCCAGCATAAACTCTGATACCCCAACACCCTGCCTGCAAGCACAGCAACCCCCCAGGAGATGGGTGTGCAGGAGGCAGGAACAGCCTTGCTCCTCCCCTCCAGCCCTCACATCACCCAAGTGTTAGACCCTGCCCAGCCCTTGCTCCTCTCACAGCCACACCTGCATTTCCAGAAGAGGTACTACCACATTTGATGGGCAACAGCCATTGCAAAGCATGCCAAAACTAAAGGCAGTCCTCCTAAAAGTAGGAGAATCTTCTCAATCCCTCTTTATAACCCTTTGTGGCGGTATGGCTCACCCCACTCTGGGGCCACTCAGTACTTGGTGTGACTCCCCCTCCCTGAACCACAAATCCATATGGATTGTGAAAAGCAGTGCAGCAGAACTTTGAGGCATTCCCTTAACATACCTGGCTCCTCCTCCCCCTATTCTCTGGGTACAATGTTGACAACCTATTACCTCCTGACAACCTGGCAGAGATGGTAAGCAGTGGATCAGAGTGTCCTTGATGCCCCTGGCTCCTGCTCTGCCTTATTGCTTGGAAATGGGAATGACAATCAGTCACCTCCTGGCAGCCTGGTACACCTCTACTTGGGTTGTGACCCACAGAGGGGATACCAGAACCCCAAAATCTAGCAAGTTCTGGGCCTGCACAACTGGTGGAAAGCATCAGAATATTTACTCACCCAATTTGGGTCAAAATTGAAAAGTATCTCACAAAAGTCAATTCACTCAGACCCTAAGTGAGACCCTTTGAGCTCTCCTGGACCAGAGCATGCTGTGATCAGCATCTCCCCTGAGCTGGGGCATCTCTCAGGGCCACCTGCCAGCAAAGCTGATGGAAAGTCAGAAGGAGCCAATTTCCTCCAGCCTCAGTCACCACCCACTGAGGAATGCTGGTGCATTGTGATTACTTGTTCCAAATTCAGAGGAACATTTTAACTATAGGCTAGGATCTACCACCCACCCCTCTGCTCATCTGTGTACTTGATCATCCATATTCACCTTCACCAGTCTGGGGGCCTGTGGAGTTCACTGAATGCAAGCATTTGTCTGCCTGTATGGTTTGTGTTTATACATCCATCTAGGGCCTTTTTTCTCTTTCTTAGCCTGTTCCCCAGCAGGGCTGCTCACCAAGGCTGGGTGCTGCTTTGAGGCTGGCACCAGGGCATCTTCACACCTTGATGCTCACAGGCATTAAGCCAAGCAGTTTGGGTAAAGTTTCCCGAGGTTAACAACCAACATACAGTTGCATAGAAATGGGGAAATTAATATCTTAGTGCTTTCAGTCTGCTGCTTCAAACTCACTGGCTTCCAAAATGACACATGCTGGCAAGACTTTTCAAAAAAGATACAGATCTACCAGAGAGGGGAAAAAAGAAGAAGAATCAGTATAAATCCTGACCTCAAGATAGGAGGCAGAGATGAACAAAGAATTTGACAGAGCCACAAGCCTGACCAAAATGTTCTCCAAGATAAAGGATTTTTCACTGCACTTTAAAGGACTTGCTATAGCAAACAGACTTGTAACAAGCTTTTCTGCCTCTTCTGCTCTCCACTTCTACCCATTGAAGAAAAATCTCAACTGTGTTGAATAACAGAACAGGAAAAAACAAATGTGGCTTTAGGGTTGGGGGTGGGAGTTGATGTTTCCTCTTTGTTGGTTTTGAGGGGTGTGATTTTTTTTTTCCTCTTTTTACACACAAGGAACAGTTTAGCAAATTAGCACAGCACAACAGACACTAGGAGATGTGAGCTAGACAAAGATAAGGGTTGAATAACCTGAGGAAAACTATCAGTGTGGATATGAAAGCACTCTCCAGAGAAAATTCCCTCCTGCCAAAAGCTTTGTCTGCCCTTCCATTGTTTGCTCTGAGGTTTCCCATAGTTGTGCTGGGGCTGCTGAAGAGCAGAGCAGGCACCTATGCTTCCAGTACTAGGTGAGCAGGGCTGGGTGAGGTCATCAGTTCTTGTCTCCACAGGCTTCATGCCAGAGGAGTGGCTGTTCACAAACACTATCCTCATCACCTTCTGCCCTGGACCTCATCTGCAACCACCTGGGACCCACATGAGACCTCTTGACTCAAAACTATCAGAAAAGGGACTGGGAGGATCAGCAGTCTGGGGTTGCAAGCCTAAAGGGACACCCACATCAATCCCCACCCCCAGCCCTTGGATGGTGATTAAGGAGCCTCATTAATTTGTGCATCTCATGCCAGCAAACAGCAGCTCCATCATTTTGCTCTGTCCAACATGCAGGGTGAGAATCAGAGATTATCTTGAACAACTGGCAGGTGAGACCACTAACAGCTCTCCAGCTTCCTGGAAAGCCAAGGGAAGCCTCACAGCTGCTGTCCCTCAAACTTCAGAACAAACTGCTATGTGAAGCATTGAGATGCCAGGCAGGTTTAGACTAGAAGCAGTAAGAAAATTAGAGCTGACCAAGTAAGTACCATCACTGGACTTGTGCTGATAAGAGAAAAGCCTTTAAAACCCCCTCCAATTCAAAAGCAACACACTCCATCCACTACTACACTCCTCCACCCTGTAGGATTAAGGTTTCCTAGCCTAGGAAGGGAATTACTCAGTCAAATGTGCCAAGACTCACAGAGCCAGAGACAAGCTCCAGAGAGGGAGGACTTTCAAAGTGCTGTGTTCTGGAGATATGAGAATGGCTGCAATTGCTTCTCTTTCCATGGAAGTTACACCCAGTGGAGGGAGAGCTGTGGGTCTGGGTACAGCCAGACTTGGGATGGTAAGTACAGGGTTGGGGAGTGATGCATGATGTGATACAGGGCAAGATACAAAACACACTGCATCCACAGAGCTGCTGTCCTTTGCAGCCTTGTGGTTCTTCAGAGCAAGAATTAGTCACTGACCTAAACCCTGTGCCTGCTCTGCATTAGAAGAGACAGTATCTTCTCTGGAAGTTACTCGTGGACTGAAGCATTATAGCAGAGCTGCTGCCTGCAGAAGGAAGGATTAAGCCCAGTGCTGATCCAAGGAAGCTGCTNCGTGGACTGAAGCATTATAGCAGAGCTGCTGCCTGCAGGGGGAAGGATTTCACAGGCCCTTAGCAAACTCCTGCTCAGGCTAAGGCCAGTGCTGATCCAAGGAAGCTGCCTGCCAGCCAGGAAGCAGCACTCCACACACACACCTACAAGGACCTGGCAGAGACCAAGAGATGCTGCACGGCCTCTGACCAAGATGCATCCTACTCATTCAGGGGACATCAAGGCCATCTTCCCTGAGCAGGTTTTTTAGAGGGACTACTACCACACCACCACTCAACCTCAGTTCTGAGAAAACTCAGGCTTGGTTCCTACAACCTTCTCTGAGCAGCTGCTCTAGCATGCCCTAGGGACCTCTAAACTGTCACCTACTCACTCATTTGTGAGCTAACACAGTCTTTCAGTTCAAGCAGTTTTCTCCTTACCTCCCCATGACAGGCACACACAGCTCCTAGCCCTCCTCTCAGTCTCTGCTCTGCTAGTGGAATAAGCCCAGCAAAGCTTCTCTAATCCTCTCTGGGGAGATGGCCACGCTTCAGCCTTCCTGCACCAGCTCAAATTCCAGATTCTCACTCTGAAGCTCTTATTCCCAAAACCACCTAAGAACCAGCTGCAGCCTGCAGCTAAATTCCCAGCATAATATTCAAAGTCTTTATCTTCTCAAAATAAGAGACATTCCTTCTCAAGGGCTCATCCCAGAACAGGGAATACCTTCAGGTCCTTCTCTCTAAGAAGGTTTCAGTGATAGACAGTTCAGGGTCCAGAGATTCCTTTTCCCATCCCAATTTTGCAGTGAGGAGAGATGAGGGCTGGCTTTGCAGTAATCCTCCTCTCCTCTCTGTGCATCTAAATGAACTATGAGACTGGAAAGCAGGGAGTTCAAGCATCCCCACTTGTGCCTAGCTCCTGAGCCAGCCCTGCATCCACCTCAGCTGCAGGAACAGCTGCCATGCACAATGCTGAACCTCTCTCCAGCCACTTCATGCTCTGCCAGCCCAAGTTCCATGAGGAATCCAAGGGGTGGGGGGGTTGTAGAGGGAAAAATCCAATCAAGGGAAAACCCATCCAACTCTTCACCATACCTGACCATCCCATACCAAAGCTGACACATCTCTAAGGCACATGGAAGGAGAGACTGGTGCCCTTGCAATCTAACAAGGCCCTTTTGAAGAGGACAAGAAACACCATGAGGTGCTGCTCTGAGGACTGATACAGAGCAGCATGGACTCCTGTTCTGAAGGAATATTAAGAGAGATCATGGAATTTGATTTCTGAACTGCTTGCTCAAGGCAAAAAAAGATGCACATCACCTAGAGGGATGTAGTGGACTGACCTCTGATATTGCCATCTACATTGAAAGGCTTCTGAGAAGATCCCAGGGCTTCTGTTGAGGGAGCTGTCAGCAGTTAGCCTGGACTGCATGGTCACAACCCCTCAAATCTACCTTCCCCAGCCCAGGGGCAAGCAGTGCCAACACCTTCAGAAGGAAAAGACAAACTGCTTCAACCTCAGAGTGCAAACACAGGCTCAGAGCTGGCAACCAGAAGGAGATAAAAGCTTTTGCTGCCCAATGCATCTGCAATTGTCAAAACATTAACACAAAGCAGAAGCAGGAGGTATGCTGAGGTGACATGAACAACCCATACACCTAAAAACTGCTATCAAACAAAAAACCTTCCTAAATTGCTGTTCTGAGCAGTAGCAGGGTCCAATAGGTGTCATTGCCTGTCAAGGGTTAGGGCTGGGCCAGCCACTAACCAAGTGACAGATGCTGTCTATTACCCCCCTCTCCCTCCATGGGGAACAGGGAATAAGTGAGAGAGACTTGGGGACTGGAAAACTGAAACTAATTAAAATAATAACAATAAAATGGAGTATATACAAAGCCAATACTAAACCCATCCCCCCTTGATGGCAACTACATCACTGTCACCACTGATGCTGTGGCAGAAGGACTCAGCAGCAGATGGGAGCCAGACTCAGTGGCTTGATCTTGGAACTGGATTCAGGAACTGGTTTATTGGGACCGAAGGCAGAACAGACAGAGTCCTCCTTGGATGTCAGCCATTGAAGAGCAAGAGGAAGAAAGCTTGATCCTTGTGATTCCTCAGCTTAGTAGCAAATATGGCATGTATGGAATGGAATCCCTTGTTGGTCAGGTTAGGATCACCTGAACTGTCCACTCCTCCCTGTAGGGGTAGCTTGTCACTCTGCACCCCCAACTTGAGACACAAGATTTGTCAGTGACCTTGGTCTGCATACAGAATCACAGACTTACAGACTAGCCAGAGTTGGAAGGCACCCATTAGGATCATCTAGTCCAACTCCTGTTTAGGCACAGGATAACTCCATACATTGGACATACCAATCCCTGGTAGTAAATCTAACCATCAGGTCTTATCACTGCTAGAAGCAGGCAGTGTCTGCTGTTAGTTTCAGAAAGTGCAGTTACTTAGAGGAGCTTTAGCTGCAGAGTAAAAATCACTGAACAGAACTAGTTCTGTTCTAGCTCTAGGACAATGCTCTAAATCTAGAAACAGGAAAGTTGTTAAAAATCTCATTTTCTTCCTTCTTTCTCTGTTGGTAGGAGCCTGCATAGCACAAAGGTTTGTAATCTCTCCACAGTCCCTTGGATGTGCATCAGTGCTGAGACACCTTCCTTACTGGAGCTAGCCAAAAGCTCTCTCCCCCAGGGTCTTGACCATGTTTCAAAGAGAAAAGCAGCTGGACAGAGTGCAGCCCAACACAGATGAGTGGGCAGAGAGCCCATTCCACTGCTGTCACAGAAATCATCCCAATGATTACACAGAGCAGACTGAAGACACAGACTTGGGCAGGAGGACTTGGATTTGGGAAGTTATTCCCAGAAGTGAGGCCCTCACAGCTTTCTGCTTTACTGAGACAAGTGATGTCTTAGGGAATTGCATGCTGTATATGCTGGAAAATTAGCTAGGAGAACCTGGAAAGATAATTCCTAACAGGAAAAGGAAAGAGACCTGCGTGTCTGCAGATCTGACCAGAGTCACTGCTTCATATATAGGCTGCTTGCAAGACAAAGAGAAGAGAAGTTGCACCACATGCTGACAGCCAAGCACTCCTGTGTTCTCTTCCTGGACAGTCTATTACTTTATACCCATAAATAACGCAACAGAACTGTCTGCAGAGAATTAGCCTGGGGTTGTTCTGTTATTTGGGGCACACATAGCTGAGACCTGGGCTCATTAACCTGAGCAACATGGGAAGGTTATGTGACATCTCAGCACAGCCCAGCCACTGCCAGGACATGGCCAAAGGAGAGGTGGCAGAAGGATTTGGGCAGATTAGGGTTCCTGCAGCTGGGAGCTTGGGCTTGATAACAGAAAGCATTGCAGTGGAACAAGACTGAACTGTTGGTCAAAGGGACAGGCCACCTCCTCATTTGTGATGCACAAGCTGTTATTGCCAAAGCATCACATTGTTCAGCTTATCTATTTTTCCCCCTGTGGAAGCCTGCCCATGGCAGCAGCACAGCACAGGCTGCCAAGCAGCCCCAGGGTAGTTCAGGAAGATGATCTTCTGCTCCAGGCTGCTTCAAAGCTATTTCATCACTCCACACAAACCACAAGCACAACATCATACCCAACAGCTCCTCACCCTGGGTGAGTGCCCCAGGGCTCCTTTCCTTTCAGCCTCCTGTGGTTTCCTTCTCATTTCTCTACAGAAAAGCCCCAGGCCCTTCCTTGCTCAATGCTCTGCAGCCCTCTAAAAATCACTGATACCATGCAGAGCACACAAACCTGCTTGGGGACCAGAAGCAGCATAATCACATCAATGCAGATCTATACCCAAATTGACATTTGGGCTTGTAATGAGCTGCAGGACTAATTGGTACCACACAACACCAGTGTGCTTGTCCTGCTTTGGGGACTGGAGCTCAGCACAAAGCCAGACACACCAATTTGCTCAGAGCTCCCTCCTGCTGCTCACCATAAAACAGTGCCACGCAAGCAGGCAGAAGTGCATCTGACAGATGCTTTTCAAAGAAGCAAGATGAAGTTTCTCTTCCACCCACCACCAAAAACAGCCCAGGACGGGCACACTATATGGTCTAAGTGGTTCAGACAAGCGTCTTTTCTCCTCCCATTGACCCTCAATCTAGAAGCACAGGGTGGCTCTATGCATGCATGTAACCCTCCAAGGTCCCCAGACACTAAACCAGTGCATACCCAGCTTGTGAGCAGCACTCTTGCAAGGTTTCAAGCATCTGCTACATATATACCTGCATCTCTGCAGCAGAGATGAAGCAGAATATGAAATTTCTGCTCATACCCCACAAACAGTTGAAGCATCAACCCCAAATTTAATCTATGTTAAGGATAAGACTCTTCTGTTACCTCTGCTACCCCCCTGCCACTGAGCAGAAATGCAAAACACAGCAAAGCCTTTTACTAGGAATATAAAAACTTACAGCTTTTGCATACTCACATTTTGAAGACTCCTGCTGCCTCCCAATCCTCCTGGATCTACAAGGTTCTAGCAGGCCCTCAAGCCACAGCCACCTCCAAAGCTGGATTTGCTCAGCTAAAACTGATACCACTCACCCATAGTTCAACACCCTCATTACAGTTGAAAGAGATATATAGAGCCCACTCTCATCACAGCTGACAAGCATTAGCTCTCAGGCTCACTGAGCTTAAACACAGCTGATTTGCATTAGCAGCCCCTGAGGAGGATTAAACTTCCAGAGTCATGTGTATGTATAAGAAGGATGTGTATAGACACAGAAATACTCAAATCATTACAAGATTTATCATCACAGAAAGCAAAGAGCTGTCAAGGCAGCCTGGAACAGCCAGAGCTTGGGCACAACCAGTCCTAGCAGGAAAGAATATGTTCTGTACAATAGTAAGATTATTGTTATTTTCCTTCCTATGCCTTTTCTTTCTAGAGCCCATCAGGAAACACCAGGGGTTATGCATTAAGAGCTGCAGATGTTGAAGAATGTTCTCTGGCACATTTAACAGCTCCTTTATCCCTTCTGAAAGGAGCCAAGGCCAGCAGTCCAGACTTGACATTTTCCAATGAATGTTTAAAAGCAACATTCCCAGCCCAAGTATTCTTAACTGCAATACACCACATGTCCCAAAAGATAGATCTCTTTTATACAGCAAGTTGAAGGCCAGACAAACAATGAAGTAAACCAAATACACCAGCCTATGATCTCCTCTCCTGTATGAACTTATCTCAAGGATGCCAGATTTAGAACTGTGTTCACTCCAAAGCTGTAAAGAAGCCCTGGGATGAAATAGCTTCAGCATTAACTGTGGCAGGTTACTTCATGCTTAAAGCTTTGTGAAGCAGTGACAAGAAAGTGGTTAATGTGAGGCCAGTTTTCCAGAAAGGTTTCAGTGACAAAGCAGGAGCAGTAAGCATGATTAATTAGGAGAAACTGGGATCAAGAAGAGAGTGAACAGGCACAGGAATAAGCACACTGGACAAAAGAGGTTTTCAAAAGAGCAGCTCTCCCTCAGGAACAGGCTGGAGCTCTCTGAAGGAGACCATGAGGTTGCAGAAAGGGGAAACATAATTACTGCAATTTGCATGAATTAACAGAAAGCATTCAGCAAGGTCCTTTGACAACTAATCTTCATCAGACAAGAGCAAAGATCATCATACAAAGAAGTAATTTGTTAAAAGTAAAGAAACTAAGCATAAGAGTAGATGGTCAATTATCAGAGCAGACAGAGTCACCTGGGGAGTCCAGCTGTCCTGGGCCTTCAGAAATGAGCTGGAAAAAAAGGAGTGAAGAGAAAAAGGACAAAGTTTGCTGATGATGCAAAGTGATTCTGGAGAATAAAGAGGAAGCCTAACTGAAAAATTAATGTTGTTTGGTTCTTGATCCCAATAATATCTTAGACTCCCAGCTTGCTCCAGCAAGAAACGCTCCTCTACAGTTAACAAAGACCTTGAAGGCCCTTTGCAGTGCAATTAATCTGAGGCAATTAAAGTAGTCAAGTGTGTCCCTGCACTGTGTGCCCTGGGCATGGCCATGGTGCTGCAGGGATACATGCATGGCTGAGCCAGCTGCAAGGAGCAGCTCATGAGAAGGTCCAGCAGGAAATGGGTTTGAAAAGGAAACACTTGATACTGCTGGCAAGAGTTGCCACCTGTCCCAGGTAGCAAAGGCAAAAAGATGTCCCTCCCTTCTGATAAGTGAATTGTTTTCTGTGCACAAGTGAGAAATAAGGAGCTCTTGCTATGCTGCAAGGAAAAGGCACAGCCAGATGTTCCTGTGGCACATAGTCCTGGATCAGTACTTGGGTAATGCCCCAAGGGGACTGGGGCTCAGACAGGGTCAACACAGGTCACTGAGAGCCTCTTTGCAAAAAGTTGTGGGATAGCTGATTGCAGTGAGTCATATCCCACTAATGCAGGCTGGCAAAAGGAGCTCAGAGTCGCTAAGACCCTTGAATGTTTTGCCTGCAGTTAACACTTGAGGTGTTTAAAGGCTCACAGCAATAATGGGCTGTGCAACAACCACTCATCCCATGCAGCAGGAGCCCAACATCTCTCCCTTGTGCTGGACACAGATGACTTGCAAAGTGATAACTGCTTAAAAGCAGCCTGCCAGCCCCAGCCTCACAAGTCTGTCTCTGTTCCTGAGCTTCAGTGTTCTGGCCTAGAGAACTACTTTATTTAAAATAGTCTGCTAGAGACATGCAGACAGTGCTGGCAACCCAGGCAGAGCTAGGTTGTGGCTTAACAAGTGTCCTGCCTTTGGCTGGGACAGAGTTAATTTTCTTCCTAGTAGCTGGGACAGTGCTGTGGTTTGGATTAAGTGTGACAATAATGTTGATAACACACTGATGTTTTAGCTGTTGCTAAGTAGCACTTGTCCTAAGTGAAGGATTTTTCAGCTTCCCCAGGGGAAAAGCCAGAAGACAGCATAGCCAGGACAGCTGACCTCAAGTGGCCAAAGGGATATTCCATGTCCTAGGACATCATGCTCACTAGATCAGCTGGGGAAGTTGCCCAGGAGAGGTGCTTGCTGCTGGGGCATCAGTCAGCAGGTGGTGAGTAATTGCATTGTGCATCACTTGTCTTTTCTTGGGCTTGCTTTCTCTTCTCTTTGTTGTTATATTCCTTTCCATCACTATTATATTCCTTTTCATGACTATTATTATTATATTTTTAGTTATGAAACTGTTCTTATCTCAATCCACAAGTTTTACCTCTGTTTCTGTTCTCCTCCTCATCCTATGGGAAAGGGGATGAGCAAACAAGCAGCCACGTGGTGCTTAGTTGCTGGCTGGGGTTAAACCAAGAAGAAATGGTGAAGATTTAGGGGATGAGGATGGGAAAGGTGCTGACTGCTCCCCTCTGCTGGGTGCTCAGGCAAGGACCATGGACCAGCTTGCAGCACAGAGCCCAGAAAGTGCATGGGAAACCCATCTGCAGCCTGGAGCATACACATGGGAGGCAATCTTCTCTCCTCATTCACACATGGAGCAACCTTCACAGGGAAGTAAGAGTGGCTTTGTGTATGGCTTTGATGTGTAAGCATGTGGCATGAAAGAGTTTCACAGAATCCCAGCATGGTGTGGGTTGGAAGGGACTTCTGGAGAGCAGAGTCACCTAGATCAGCTTGCCCAGGATCACATCCAGGCTGGTTTGGAATCTCTCCAGAAAAGGAGACTCCACAACCTCTCCAGGCAGCCTGGGCCAGGGCTCTAGCAACTTCATTTTCGCACCTGCATTTAACCCAATTGCCTCAAGGAAGACAAATAACCTCCCACTGCAGAGCACACACTTCCAGGTCTCAGGGACTATGGAGGGCCCACCAGCCATGGCATCCCTCTCCTCCCTCCCAGCCACTCTGATAGCCAGGTAAGGAGATGACAAAGTGCTGGCCCCTCTCAAGGACTACTGCTAACCCCAAAAGCCAGCCTAGGCCAGGGAGGAGAAACTTTACACGTACTGGGGGGTCAAAACACTAAATTATTAATTTCTGACATCAACCATGATTAAATTTTAATCTCTCAAACAAAAATATGATTCTCATTTGCCTCATTAGTTCTCAGTTGTACTGCAAGGCAATCTCTTCATTTCTATAACCCTGGGATACTAGAGAGTGAAGCTGAATCCAAAACAGGAGGATGAAACAGGAGGCAGTGCTGGTGCAGCTGTAACAGCCACCCCCAGTGACAACAGCTCAATTATGTGGCCAAAAATGACATTCCCCATCTGGGATTTGAAAGGTGAAGTGCTCAGGCTCTGGAGACACAGAGGAGCACTTCAGCCTACAACTGATTTCTGCACTGAGTGTGAGCATGGGGAGGGTGTTATGTTTGGGGTGGTTTTCTGTTTCTTCTCTTCACTGATGCAGGTGTTTGTCTATTTTGGCATTTACAGTCTGGAAAGCCAGAGATGCACAAGGGATGCTGCTCCCTTTGACTTTCTCTCCAATAAAACAGCTGTGGCTTTGACACCACTTCCAGACCCTGAAAAAAACCACTCTTCAGCCTCACACAGCATCAAAAGGCCATGACACACTTCAAAGGCTGTTCCCCAGCCCACTGGGAACAGTCTCTTTCAAACAAAGATTTTACAAGGCCTCCAAACACGCAGCAATGGTACAATTAAAATGTTCTGAAGCCACTTGGGCATTTTATAATGCAGCTTTGCAGTGACTGATTATTTTTTAATTTTTTTTTTTTTTTTTGTGGCTGCTGCCACAAGCTTTTCTGTGCTACAGCACAGCTGGGATCAGCCACTGCTGGGGAAGCAGCAGAGATGAAATGGAATACTTGCAGTGAGGCCAATTGGGAAAGATGCTCTGCCCACATGCAGAGTTTAGGTGAGGTGAGAGTAGTTCTGATGAGTACTAAGTACTCCAAGAGTAAGAGGGAAACAACCTCATGGGGCTGCAGGGTGCTGTTGCAGAGGTTCTGTGCAGTTGAGTGCAGGCAGGGAGGCAGCATGGGGAGCAGGAGAGCTGGGGCAGGACAAGCATTACCCTGGGTGTGACCATAGACCTCAACCATCATAGTGATGCAAACTCATGATAAATTGAGTTACACCAAACCAGTCAGTCTGCTGGGCAGAATCCTAGCCTGCTGGGGACTCAAAGGGACCTCTGGGGGTAATCTAGTGCAACCCTCCTGCTCCAGCAGGGTCACTTGCAGAGGGTTGCCCAGGATTGTGTCTAGATGGTTTTGGAATCTCTCTATAGAAGGAGACTCCACAGCCTCTCTGGGCAGCCTGGGCCAGGGCTCTGGCATCCTCACAACAAAGAAATTTTTCCTCATGTTCACATAGAACTCCCTGTGTTCCAGTATCTGTCTGTTGCCCCTTGGTCTGTCCCTGGGTACCACTGAGCAGAGTCTGGCCCCATCTTCTTGCCCCCACCCTTTAGCAATTGCCACTCTTTAGCTCCCCTCTGGGTCTGCTCTTCTCTAGGCTAACCAGTCCCACTTGTGTCAGCCTTTCCTCATCAGAGAGATTCTCCTGTCCACTCAGTATGTTTGTAGCCTCTGCTGGACTCTCTCCAGTAGATCCTTGTGTGTCTAGAAGTGGGGAGCCCAGAACTGGACCCAGGACTCTAGATGTGCCCTCACCAGGGCAGAGTAGAAGAGGAGGTTAACTCCCCCTCTTACTTTTTCTAAATGTGATATATAGACAAACTTATACCTCTAGCTCGGAGCTGGAGGATCCCATGGCTCCTGGCAAACCTGGTCTCAAAACTGCCCCAGCAAGAGTAGAACATACCAAGGGGTCCCTGCACAGGTTGGGGCAGGCAGCAGACAGTGAAGTGCACAGTCATTGGGGTGCACAGCCCAGCATAAGAGACACAAGGTTTGACTGGTTCAGTTGAGGTTTGAATCAGTAACCAATCAATCAAATTCACATAGCTTTGGCATCAATCCTTACACTGAAGGGGAAAAGAAGTCTTTTTTGCCCTGTATTTAATAGAACAATAATGGATGTTGTACCTTTGCCATAATTTCAGAAGGCCCCTGTACAGAACTCAAGCCCTGTAGCAGTAAATGTTGTTTGAATGATTAAGTAGACCTGTTTCATATCTCAGAGGGCTTCTACCTTCATGTGTTATGGACCATGCAGTTCCTAGTCCTCCTACAAGGCATGTGAGCTAGAGCTTCTGTCTATGTCTCTAATAGCATCTGACAAAGGTGAAAACCTCTGAGACTTGGGGCACCAGGAGATGGGTGAGCTCAGTGATCTCTGTTTTACTGAAGAGGAAGAGAAGGAGAACAGAAGCAGCAAAACTACAACCACAACCAACCCTCTGAGCCAAGGCTGTCCACTCTGCTCTCAAACACCTCTCCAGACACCTCCTCTAATGACTCCAGCAGGACACAGACCCTATGGGATTCTATCTTCTCCTAATGGCAGCCCTCAGCCACTGACATTTCCTGATAAACATACACAGTGGTAGAATGTTTTTCAAAAGGTTTAAAAAACAGAAGAAAATAAGTAACCCAGATTGGCTCCAGGAAACTGACAGTTTGGCCAGAAAGCTTCCCCCTTCCTTTCCCTGACATGGGTCAATACTAACCCAGCTGGCACCTCAGTAACAGAAGACTGGCAGGAGTGTGATAGTTCCAGCATAGGCGCCTGGAGAGACCTGCACACAACAACCAAATGCTAGTGATGGAAGCAGCATGCCCAAGGCATGCCCAGCAGAGGCACCTATGTGCCCAGTCAGCATCGCTGCATTTGCACAGGGCTTGTGCCAACATGCCCTGGGAGTTACATGCAGACATGCAAGAGGATTCAAGGACAGCAGCAGGTTGTCCCTGCTCTGTATGAGAGAAAGAGACTGGCACAAGAAGGACCTTCTCCCTCTCAGTGGGTCACCTGCAAATAAAGCACTTTGCCAATGGCTTCACCACCAGTGCTCACCAGGGGACAGCTGCTTGCTGGAGTCAGGCAGTCAACAGGCAGCTCCATACCAGAAAGCACAAGAAGCAGCTTCCAGCCTCCACTCTTCCAAAGACACCTACAGGCCAGCCACAAAACACAGATTTAGAGCAAGTCTTTAGAGCAAAACATGTACATTTGAAGGTGTTAGGGGTGTTCTCAGTCAGTCCTTGGTAAAGCTACTAACACTAAATCCATTACAGTTCCAAAATCGAGCCTCCAAATGAGGATTTGCTTCTAATCAGAGTCCTCAGCACACTCAGAGCATGTATGTCAGAAGGGCCTTGCTTGGCACACCCACTGCCCTGTTACAGGGACAGCCACAACTGGTGGTCACCAATCTTTCCTGGTCCTACCACAGCCACCCTGGGTGACTCAAAATTGGGTTCACACTGAAGGAAGACAAGACCTTAGGTATAAGATACATGTGAAAGTAGCTGGATAGCACAGTGCAAAGGGTCAATAACATGGAAGAAATCATAGAAGCATCCAGAGAAAGAGGAGGGAGGGCCTCTCAGCTACTAACAGTGATGCAGGATGCATGAGCTGGGGCTGGCTAGTGTGCCAGGTGATCTTGCCTTCCAGGAGCCCTGTGCTGGGAATCATCATCTAATTGCCATGGCTACCCAATGCAAACTGGTGAAGTAAGCAATGGGGCTGGCAGGCATCTCCCATGCACCCTTGTCCAGCAGGAGACATCCTAGGAGATGTGAGTGTTCCTCACTTCCCACCAGCATAAATGAGAATCAGTTCCCTGTGGTCCACAGAGCTAAAGCAGGTATCTGGAAAGAGCAGTCCCATCATGTGCAAGCAACCAGTGCAATACTCAGCTGCTAACAGAATAAACCTGAGCTTAGCTTCAGCATTTCTCAGTGCCAGCTTCTTCCTCACACAGTACTTTTTCCAGGTGCCTGGCTGATCTTGCTCTGTCTTTACCCTCCACGAGTATCACTGGGGAAAGGCAACCAGCTGAACCCCAAATAACCTGGACAACATTTTGCTGCTGCCAGCCTGGAATATCTTAGCTGCTGCGGTGCGTGATGCTACCGCACGGCTTCGTCTGTTCATACACCATCCAACCCAAATAAACTTTGGCTTCACTTTGGAACTGATGTTCCAAATTGACTCTGCCGTTTCCCTGGGCAGCCTGCAGGAATTTAACCCTTCCTGGCCCAACCGCTCTCCCCTGACACACCACTTTGCTCAGGCAAGGTTAGGCATTTGCACACTCCAGTGTAATGTAAGGAGGGGTGGGATAGCTTTTTTGGATCACCCTTTCTGGGACAAAACCAGCCTTGACACCTCTTATCCCCAGATGGCTCAGGGCCAGGCAGGGGGGGAGCTGACTAAACAAGCCACAGCTATGAAATGCTGCTGCTTTAAAAAGGCTCTTGGCTGGCTGCAGTCAAAGCCACGCTATGCCTAACGTCACTGAGTAGCAGAAATAGCAGGCATGAGTGAAGGGAGGAGAATGAGAGTATTAAGAGCGCACAGATTTCAAACATAGTTGGCTAGGTAGCATGCTCCCTTCCTGCCACTGCCTCTCCAGATGCGACAGAGCACGGGGATCTCTTGCTGTCTGCCCATGAAGGAGGATTCTCTGTTTTCTTTTTGTTTTCCCCCCTCCCTTTTTGTTTTTTTCCTCTTGTTTATGTTTCAGCTTTAATACTACTAGATTGATTTTTATTTTATTTCTTATAGGAAACTTCATCTGCTGGATTTCTAAGCAAGGTTTGAGTCTGCAGCTATTGGAATGTGCATGGTACTCCTGTGTGATGATAATGTAGAGGGAAAGGCAGGACTGGCTGGGAAAATCGTTTAGACTGTAAGGTGCTTGAATGGCTGCTTGGAATAACAAGCTCTCTGGTGGGGGTGGCTATGTGTGTGAGTGCATTTATGTACAAGTGCAGAAATGACAGCAACTTTGAAACAATGCAAGATTTTCCCAGTTTGCTTAATTTTCCTCCTGTAGAAGTAAGGACTTGCCTAGCTGTGGGCTCTGCCTGGAGAAAGGTGAAGTAGGAATTTTATGAATGAAGCAAAATGCAGGTTCACTGAAAGAGAAGGAGAGTGGGGAGATGCTGCGTGTTGAGCTCTCTCCAGCAGGAGCTGTCACACCATGGAACTGCACAGACATGCACAAGCAAAGAAGAGATCTGCTACAAGTGCCCAGAACACAAAACGGGGCAGCTACAAGAAGATAGCACCTGAGCCATGGAAAATCCAACTGAGTTTGATAGCTGCAGGCTGACCAGCTCCAGGCTTAGCTGGAGCATCCCATGCAGAGCCATTCGTTTCCAGCCAAGCATGCCAGGCAATCATGTGGCAGAGGACGCTCCTCAAGCATCGCTGTCTCCTCCATGTGTGATGCTTTTGCTGCCAGCACAGCTCGTACCTGAACACTGATGAAGTGGACAATGAGAGAGCAAGTTGGTGTATGGGCAGGATGGTTACAGGTGCCCAAAGCTGAGCAGAAGGGAACTGCAGAGCATGGCAATGGAGTGATGGGGCAGATTTGGGTTTGCAAGGTCCAAGAAAGATGAGATGAAGGTGAAGCTGCTGGAGACCAGCTTAGTGGAGCAATGTCCTGAAGGAGCATCGACCACTGCAGAGCCACATTTCACCATCTCCCCCTCAGATGCTTGTACCCAAGGGACTTGGCTGGGAGATGGACTCTGTGTATTGTGTTTTTCCTCTCCCTTTTTTTTTTTTTTTTTTGCTCCTCTCCCCCAGTTGTTGAGTGAGGAAAAAATCTCCCTCTGTTCTGGATTGCCCTCTTCTGTGCAGAGCTTTTGCATGACAGCTCTGTAGCACCAATCACCTGCAACAGGTGGTAATGGGAAGAAAACAAGGAGCGGGGGCAAGTCACGAAGAGGATGAACACTGTTCATCCTCAAGCTACAGAGGTCACTGACATGGTCTTTGGCACAAGGGCAGTGGACGAGGGCCTGCTACTGTAATCCTGCTGCCAAGAATAGGACCTACAGGGAGAAAAGAGGCAAAGGGACACCAAACTCACTGGGAAAAGCTGCAAATCCACAGGATAAAACAAACCCAACCTGACCAGTGAAAGGAGGCAGAGGGAAGTCTTTGCCTGCTGAGCTCTGTGAGGACAAGGCAGTCCAGCATCCCTTCTTTCCAAACAAAGAGACAGTCTGAGATCTGTAAAATACGCAGTGCAAACACGTTTCTGTGCGCAGTGACCTTTAGGCTGGCACAGGCTTTTGGTATGCCTTTAAATTTGGGCACTTTAGCTACTTCTTCAGTGTTTCTCTCAGGTATGTTTGATCTCCCTTTGTCTACATCCAGAGCCAGTGTGAATTCAGAGCAATGCTGTCATGATTTGTATAGTGTTGAGCTTGAGCTGACCGAAAGCTCCTGCATACAGAGCGGCTACTTGCAGAGCAATCTGCTGGGTGGAAGAAGAGCAGAGCAATCTCACACATTGCTGCATAAGGCTTTCTAGACAGGCTCACAGGCAGGTCTGTCTGAAATATATCTATGCATGGACACATGAAAATTGCTGTGATCATACTTCTCAGACAGCATGAAAACAGCCTGTCTTTATAACATAAAACTCACAGTGAAACCTGCACCTTGCTTTATAGCTATAAAATGCCTTTTTTCTCCATCACTCAAATACAGTTTGAAACTGCAGGTCAGAACATAGCAGGAGCTTCTCATTCAAGGGAAGTTGCTCTGTGAAAACAATGCAGAAATCCTGCACAGGACTTGAAGTGTATCCCACAAAATAGACAATTTGGCTGCAAATCATAAATCCAAAGATTGTTATATATCATAATCCAAACATTGTTTTCCATTTTTGGGGGTCTTTTACTCCTTCAGAGTTAAGAGCTTAGCAAAGAGGCTGAAGGAATCACGCTGCTAGATCTGCAGGTTGCCATCATGAATTTAGGAAAGACTTTTTTTTCCATCAACCCTAAACTATCTTCAAGGACTGTAGCAAGTAGTTCCAATGTTCTACACAATGTCTTTTGTCTTTTTTCCAAGGACACACTAAGATATGTCACTCTTCAAAGTTGTGCTCTTGTAATGACAACATCAACCTTACCCAAGCAGCCTCAGTGCAGAAGACCTTTGCTACATGCAGACAGTGCTCAGGGACAGGTAACTTCTAAATGAGAAATTGTGTTGCTCTGGCAGGTTTCTAATATGTTTGTTTCTGATATCTTTCCTGTAGCAGAGAATGCAGATCTTCCTTGGATGAGACCCCACTAAGAAATGGTTCACCATCTCCCAACCATTGCATTTCTCAGAGCAGAAAGAAGAGATCTTCAGAGGTCTGTGGCATGACCAAATCCTCTGGCATTTAAAGGCTTGGAAGATGTCCCTAACTGATGAGCTGGAGGGCCACTTTTCTGCAACCCCCTACATGGTGACAGACACAAGCGAGGGCAGCCAGTTCAGAACCAGACTCAATGCCTCTGCCAATGCCACTGCAGATGGCGCATTGGCCACCGGTGCCATGGAGGACATGATTGCCATCTGCACCATTGGGACAATCCTCTCCCTCATGTGTGTGATTGGGGTGACAGGCAATGTCTACACTTTGCTAGTGATGTGCCATTACTTGAGATCATCTGCTTCCATGTATATTTACATCATCAACCTCGCACTGGCAGACCTGCTCTACCTTCTCACCATCCCCTTCATTGTTGGGACCTACTTCATTCAGAAATGGTACTTTGGGGACGTTGGCTGTCGCATCCTGTTCAGTCTAGACTTCCTCACTATGCATGCCAGCATCTTCACCCTCACAGTCATGAGCACGGAGCGGTACTTTGCTGTGCTGAAGCCCCTGGACACAGTGAAGAGGTCCAAGAGTTACCGAAAGGCCATTGCTGTTGTTATCTGGCTGGTGTCACTGCTGCTCACTCTCCCAATGCTCATCATGATCCAGCTGGTGCAAAGGGACAACAAAAGCATCTGCCTGCCCACTTGGAGCAAGCTGTCCTACAAAGTCTATCTCACCATACTTTTTGGTACAAGCATCGTGGGTCCAGGGGTCATCATTGGCTACCTTTACATTAGATTAGCTAGGATTTACTGGGTGTCACAAACAGCATCCTTCAAGCAGACCAAGCGGCTGCCAAATCAAAAGGTGCTCTATTTAATCTTCACAATAGTGTTGGTGTTCTGGGCTTGCTTCTTGCCTTTCTGGATATGGCAGCTCCTCTTCCAGTATTATGAATCTTTCACTTTATCTCCCAAGGTGATGAAGAACATTAATTATCTGACAACCTGTCTGACTTACAGCAACAGCTGTATCAATCCCTTCCTCTACACCCTGCTCACCAAAAACTACCGGGAGTACCTGAAGAACAGACAGAGGTCTCTCAGTAGCAGCAGTGGGTACTTCCAAAGGAGGAATCGGTTTCAGAGGATTTCAGGGAGATCTCTGTCCATGAGCAGTCAGCATTGCACAGAGACTTACGTTCTCGCTCACGCTCCTTTGGGAAACAGCAATGCCTGAAGGTAAACTGCATCTCCAAGAACAACCAATATTGACTTCAACGTTGCTTTGATTTAAAGTGTACCTTGTAAAGGCAAAGCCTTAGCATATCCATCTTGTGCACACATTTAGTCCAGAGGCTGTGCCATGTGTCTGCTCTCACTTTCTCCAGTGCCACTGATTTGATGCTAGCAACATTCAGCTGAACATCTACTTAAATAGCCTTTCGCTTTTTATCTTTGTATTTTATAGTGTCTGTGTCCTCATGTAGCCATCAGTAATGAAAGCCTATAGTAGGGCCATGTCTTTTAATGGTATCAGCTGTCTCACAGAGTTCAAAACAAAAGGATGTTATCCCACTGTAGTTTGCTCTTTCTTTTCTTTAGCAGTAATGTTAAATTTGTGGTTGTATCAGGACTGAAAATAATGAAATAAAGACAAAGCAGCTGATGTTTGTGACATGCAATCCAGTCTGAGTTTGGGATAGGATTGGACAATGTAGATGAGGCATATCCAGGAGTGTCTGTCTTGGTTTTGGTCATAGTCATATTCTACACACATACACTAGACTGGATTCTCCATTCACACAGGTGGCTGTAGTGGAGTCATATTACAGTTCACATAGCAAGACAGGCTTCCCATCACAGTGCCAGAGTCAGGAAGCACTCCGTATCCCCTAATATGCCAAACCCAAACCCAGGACCATCCATGGAAGGGAGCATCATCTGCCCTGGACAAGTGTATCTGCCTTCTGCTCTCCTCCAGGGAGGACTTTGGAACCTCTGATGTTGTTGTTGTCAGGGCATCCATGCACAAACTGCAACCAGGAACCAGACCTACATCACCAAGTCCAGGAGGAAAGGACAAAGGGAGAGGAGAGGGAGGGGGAGAAGATGTGATTTCCAGTGGGCAGTCTATGCAGTTTGATGTCCCTAAGAGTTTCAATTATAAAAGTGTTAGAGTTCCCTGTTAGTGAACTTCTTCCCTTCACAGGAGATGATTTTGCTTTACTGCTACAAAAAGTGAAGGTAGTCCTGCTTACACTAAGAACACTTTGCCTGCCCTGGCTTTCACTAATGATAAAGCATCATCAGTATAAATATATCCTCTATGATGCCTGGCAATTCTCCAGGGAGTCTAAAAGTACCTTCTCTGGGATGCTGCCAACATCCACACAGGAGTCTTCTGCTTGCATTAGCCCCGTTCCCTCGCTAGCAAGGCTACAGCCATGCATTGCCAGCACAACTCTAATCAGGTTACAGAAATAGAAGCCAATTAATGCTTAGGAGTAAATTCAGAACTGCAGAGTGATACCAGCATCTGTAGCAGTGAACTCCCTCTGCTTACATAGACACTGAGCCTGGATTTCAATGATCTGTTCCCATTCAAGGCACTTAAATGGCCACTAGTCATAGGGACAGTGAAGTCTCTGTGTCCAGCCTCCCTGGGTGATGTGTTTAGAAAACAAATTGTCTTTTTCATTCATGGGCTTCAGGCATGGGCTTAAGACATAGTGGTGGCAGATCTGTCTCCAGAGTTAACCAGTCTAACCACTTTGTCCCCAGTGGTGCTGCTCTGATTAACTTCTCCAAGCCCATGACAAACCAACACATCTCACAGAAAATGTTTGCACAAAGCCTGCCATGGCTCTGTAGGTGCAACAAGCACCATGAAAGTAGCATGAGCAATGTGCTGGGGAAGCAAGGCCATGCCAGAGATGCTGTTGTGCCCTGTGAAGTGAGCTGGGCTCACTGCAGAGCATGGAGGTCCCTTGCCTCCCCAGGAGGACACAGAGCCTCAGCCCTGGCCTGGACACCCTCATCTGAGGCTTGTGCTATGCTCATAGCAGGGGCTTTATCAAACCAGCACAACAAAGACAAGAGGAAAGAAAACACCTGCAAGTCAGGGAATGTTTCCATTGGTACTGGGTCATCTTTGCACGATGAGTTGTTTCCTTCAAGCCTTTCAAATTTCCACCACATGCTGGGGTTCTGGTTTTTTGCTCCTTCAAACACATCTATCATGACTCAGCACAGGCAAAAATAAGAGAATATGATTCCAAGTCTACAGGTAAAAGCAAGGCTCTGAGGAGTTCACAAGCAACATGTACCCCAGCTCTGCATCCCCAGCTGACTTTACAGGGTGTCAGCCACACTCAGACACCAAACATTAGACAGCTGTCCTCTTCCTGAAACCAAACAGCAATTCATCCATGAGAGTCTACTGAATATAAATATATAATATTTATATATAAAGCATTAAATATAAAGCAGCCAGTGAGGTCCAAAGAAAAAACTGCTTTCTCCAAGGCATAGATTAATCACTTGGTTAACATTATCTATAAATTATTATTGTGTCCTATTTATTCCTCTTTGCAGAAATCTATCATCAAAGATCCAAGAGCTGATTTTTGCATAAACAAAATTTGACATCAGTGTGAGTGATCTGTGTGTGTACAATGTGGCCATGTGCTTGCAGGCCTCAGACCATGACCCAGCAACTGCACCCTATTTGCTAGCTCTTCCTTTCCTCCCTGGGGTGAGATCAGGAGCTCTTTCATCATCTTGAAGTCTTAAATCCCCCTCATCTCCAAGGCATTCAGAGCCCCATAGACTGGATTTCACCAGGTAGCAAAAGACAAAACTCCAAGTTTTTTAGTCATTTAAGCCAGCAAACTTTTAGCAATTCCATAAGACCCATAGTATAGCTGTAAATGCACCATGTCAGGGAGTCCAAAAAGGGCCAGGATAGAGATGCTGGCCCCTGCAGTGCTCCAGCCCACTAAGAAATGCAAGGTACCCACTCTGGTGGCTGAAAAAGGCAGCAAAGTGCAGCTGGAGCCAAGCAATATTTTCATCTGGATAGTGTCTTTGCCAGGAAAGGATAACATTTGTGCTTACCCAAACTGCTTGAAAATCCACCCAGAAATTTAAGAATCCTTCTGGATTTTATTTCTAATTTTTCCAAATACTGAATAGTCTCATTTCAGCCTTTAGGAGGCAAAACAACACAATTTCTCACTCCAGGATGAAGCTTTATTCATCAGTTTACTTCCACTTAATTTAAAAAAATCCTCTGTCTGCTTTGTTCAAGCCACAGGACTCTTACAAGAAGTCCTGCAGTTCAGGAGCTACTCATGGCACTGTGCATCCCTCTGGCCAAAATCTGCCTGGATAGGGTGGGCATTCAGAATGAATTCCCACTTGCAGAGTCAGAGCAATCACCTGCTGATGGAACCTGATTTGAGTTAACCAACAACCCCTGTCCTGTCTGAGCCCCCTCCTTGTTCCTGCAACCTGGCAATTGCAAGGGCACGAGATGAGGCTGCTTTGGGCCATCAATGAGAGTGTCCCACCTTGCTCCCTGGGAGATGATCAGGCCAGTAATTCTTCTGCCTGTCTCTAACCAGACAGAAAGACCTTGGCACGTGCTCCCAGCATTGAGGCAGTTTATTTCACTGACTTTTAGATATTTGCTCTTGTTGTGTTATTTTATCATCTTTCTATACAGGTTTAAGCTAACCCTGCACAAGACTGGTGCCGTGGTGTCAGATGGCCACACAGAGACAGCACAGATCAGCTGTGTTCCCAAGTGAGGAAGTGGCAGAAGATGCCTCTGCAGTAGGACAGACCTTGCCCTG
This sequence comes from Galbula dea, assembly GCA_013399015.1. Taxonomy (NCBI): domain Eukaryota; kingdom Metazoa; phylum Chordata; class Aves; order Piciformes; family Galbulidae; genus Galbula; species Galbula dea. The sequence goes on along the minus strand of VWZX01001675.1, from coordinate 124,306 downwards.
TGCATGCTGCTTGCTAGCACCTCTGGGAGGTGGCTCTGCCCTGCCCCAGCTGGGTTAGACAGCTACCTCTTGCAGTAAACATCCTTCTTTTTCATTATTATATTTTTTTTTCTTCCAGTGAATAATAAAGCAGCTTTTTTGCCCTGCTGTGAGAAGAATGGCTATCTCTGGATATGTGCTTAGGGAAGAGCTGCACTGGCATATTTAGAGCTTTTCCAACCGGTCAGGTAAATCCATCACTGACATGTAAAAATGCTGCCCAAATGGATTAGCTATTACTTTGCATATCTTGGCTAAGGAAAGCAGGCTAATGTCAGATGACTCTATGATAATTATTCCTCCTTAGAGGCAAGCTGAATTTGCAGCTTTGGGAGCTTGCCATGGCACTACCCAGCACTGCCCTAACACTCACTGCAGGTGCCCAAAGCCAGCCTAAGCCTACAAGCCACACCTGAAGATTGGCTTTGAAGGCTTCAGACACTCCAGAAACTGCCTTTCACAGGGCTTCTCTGCACAAGCCTTGGAGCATCTGGATGCATTACTCCCTGCTGTAGCTCAGCAAACTGCAGCAAACTCCTCTGAGGGAGGATCTGGGAACACCAGAGCAGAGCAAACCTCCCAGCACAGCTGGCAGACAGCAAGAGGAGACAGTGTGCATGCAGGAAGGACTTCTGCAGCTTTGGGTAACAGACTGCTAGACAGGGATGGAGAAAGGCTGTAGACATCTGTCTTGTGGGGTTAGCAAACTCCTCCAGAAGACCAAAAGTCTCAAACTGCTTAGCTCTGAACAGTGCAGTTCCTCCTGCTTAGGAGGAACAGTGTCTCAGGGTGTGCCCTCTGCCTCTCCTGCAGGAAGGTCCCACCTTGGACAAGTGCCACTGCATCCCTGTTGATAAAGAAAAGCTCACAATATTTACCTTCCTTACTGAAACCCTTTGAGATCAATGCACAAAACACAACACTACACCATATACCTCTTGGATCTTCTCTTTAGCATAAACTAGCTAAGAGTTCTATGCCTGCTTTATCTCTGAGCAAAATAATTTTCAAGAAGAGACAGGATCAGCCAGGTTGTTTGGAAAAGGGAGCAAGTTATGTTGGGGTACAAGCCAGGGAAGGCTCCAGAGCTCTGCCCAAGGCCACATTGACCCAAACCCATCTCCCTGTTTGATCCTTCAATAAGATTCACCATTTCATAGGTATCAGAAAGAGTAACAGACAACACGGCTGGTTCTGAAGATAGTGTCACAGAACAGTGTGCACCCTTTGTAACTAGTGGAGTCTGAACACTCCTAGTCAGTACCTGACAGCAGCAGAAAATCAGGATAATTGGCACTGTACAGTATGTGGTTATCCCACAGGAAATTGCACCTTGCTGGACCAAGCCACAATGAAAGAGCTTAATATAACTGCAGCTCAATGCACCAGGGCCCTCCAGCAAATCACTACTATTTGAAGCACAAGAAATATGGGACCAGTTCAAAGGCCACTGCAGATGCTGAAGAGCATCCTGCTGACCTTAGCAGGCTATGAATCAGCCCACCTAGTACTGTGAATTCCTGCTGTCTCCGTTCCCCCCACACACACACATTTTGCAGTGCACAGGTCTGTCTCACAGACCCCTAGCTCACTTGGGTGTGAAATGAATGCTGCCCATTTTGGCAGGGATCTGGACAGGGAAAGCAGAAGACAGGACACAGAGGGAGCCAATTTATTTATTTTTCAATCTTGACTAATAGTGTTTTCTGTGACAATCCCCACAGAACTGAATACATCAGAAATTAAAGCAGCTTCTGTAAAGAAACAGCAGGTATGCACTGGTGGGAAAGCTTTAAAATAGGCACTTTAAATGTGATTATTAGATGACAATGTTGTATCTGAGGCTGGTTAACTAAAGGCACACTAACAGCTGGCAGGACTGACAGTGCCTATTCTGCTCACACAGGCACAAAAGAAATCAGTGCTTTACCTCAGAGCCATGCTGGGAGTAAAACAAATTTCTGTGAAGATGTTCATTCACCCTTCAAAACACTTGGAAAACACAGAGATCTGTTTGTCCAACTGTACACCCAGCTCCTCCCTTTTCCTCCCTCTCCCTCAGCATTGTAGTTTCAGCAAAAATGAAACTTCCTCAAAAAATGAACTTCCTCAAAAGTGTGTTTCCTTTTTTGCAGTCTTGCACACATTCACTTGTCTGCCTAATTCCTGTCCCCTCCCTCTTCTCATCAACCCAAAGTATTTACCTGCACAAGGTTGCCTCAAGGAGGCTACCAGAAAGATTTATCACATGCTGGAGACGTGGAAGCTCATCCAGAGTCAGAGAAGCAAACTGCAGCAACTCAAAAACTGCTGTAGATCAAGTTCTAATTTTACAACCTACAAAACAACTCCAAGTGTTTTCAGCATGACCCACAGCAAAAGGAAGAGGGTTGGTCTCTGTTTCCTTGGGCAGCTGCATTTACATCAAGAGTAAGCTTCACAACTGTCAGTGATCAGTCAAATCCCTGCAAGCACTCTGAGGAGAACCTTCCCACAGAGCTAGGCTCTTGCATCAGGCACAGTGCTGCTCATCCACCAGCAGCACTGGGCCAGAAGCACTAGGGATAAAGTCCTCTCTGCTGCCAGCAGGACAGGCTGGTTGCAGGACACTGGGATGAGGAAACCACCCAGGTACTCTTTTGAGGCCTGAGGAGGAAATTACCATTTCAAGGCATGGTGTCAAGAGATAACTATCAAAGACATGAGAACAGATTAAGCAGACAGATGTCTAGAAACTAAGAACATATACATCAGACAAGAAAGGAATCTGAATTCTTCCTGAGAGTAATGGATTTTATCATCACTTATTTTTTAGCTAGGAGTCATCCTGGAATGTCACAGTTTATGGAAACATCACCTTGGCATTCATTGAGGGCCTCTTCAGAAGGCTTTGGGAGTTTTAGCTTTCTCACTAATGGACTCTTTTCCAACTTATGAAGTCACCAGCCTTTTTAATTTCTCTCTTCATCCAAGACAGAGCATGGACTGAAATCCCAGTGGAGCATGGGGTTGGCCCAATAGCAAGACTGGGAGAAACCCATACTCACACAGCACCCACTCTGCACAGGGGCTTAGTTTTACCTCCCATGAGCAGTGACATTTATTCCAGGTTTTTGTTTTCCTTCTCTCTCTCCCTTCTTCCCACAAATGATCCTACGTGTCCACTGGGACTCTGCATTTTGTTTTATTCCACCCAGCAGCAATTCTAGTGCCTTTTGGACTGCAAAAAGCAGAGTGAAATAGCAGGCAGTGGTGGGAGAAACAACACACAGATATCCTAGTGCCAGCACTGATGTCATGCTGAAGAGATATTTGAGAGAATTCAGTGGTTTGGTGTCAGTTACTCCCAGAAGCAGCAGCTACCCAAAGCACTCCAGCACAAGCTGCACTCAGGAATTCTGCTCTCTATGTGCCCAACAAGTGGAACAAACTCTAGTTTGTATCTCATGCTGCAGGGACAGGATGGGCTGAAGTGTCCTAGACTTTTGGTGCCCAACTGTTTTATGGCAACTTAAAGATCATCTTTACTGCCTCAAACATGAGAATGCCCTTTCCCAGGAGGTGACCTGAATCAAGGGACAGGACATCATAGGGTAACACCAAGTGTGACCCCTTTATGTCTCTGCATAGAGTCAGACTCACTCAGGCTCTGTCCTTACTCCCTTCTTCCAGATGCTGGGATAAATAATCATTAAAAAAAAAAGCTGCATCATTTTTTCTTCCACCAGTTGTCCAAAACAGCTTGTTACCTGGCCATTGCTGTTTCCTGTACAGGGAGGTTTCTAACCAGTGTCACAGTGGTAGTCAAAAAGCAGAGTCTATTCACATGGCAGACTTAGAATCACCAGCTTCCTGGCCTGATCCTAAGCCCATTTTGAAGCCAGTAGGTCTCTGGGTCAGGGCCAAGGTGATTTAGCAAATTTACAGAGGAATGCTTGATTCTGGGTGACAAAGCAGGAGCTGTTCAGAGGAATGAGCTCCCTGTTGCTTTAGCCTTCCTATCAGTACTGTCTCTTCTGGTGATTTGGGATGTCTCTCTTTTTGTTTGCTCACTCACTGCTCCCTGATAAGTATTTGTGTATATATACATATTTATATATTTATTTCTTGTGCAGAATACTTGCTTGTCATTTCATATGTCTTAAAAAAAAAAAAAACAAACTCTAGAACAGAAGCTGATCATTCAAGATCAGAAAGGAGCCTTCTGCCTCTGGGCTGAGGAAAGCCAGTTCCTCCCATCCCTTCTACTCATTCAGTGAGTGCAACTGTCTTCTAGCCACCCAGCAAGTGAAGGGATTGGTCTTCCCCAGCTTGGCTGCACCCAGCAGTGGGGGACATTGTGAGAAGAATAATTAAAGCTGCATCCCAAGAGCAAATGAAAGCTGCAGCAACTCCCCTGCTCACAAGAGCCTTTTTTTGCTGCATCTGAAAGCTCTGAGGGAACCTAAGCAAAGCTCCCAACTGGTTAAGAGCTTCCCAGGGGCTAACCACCATGCTGCTGCTGATCAGCTCCTGACAGTCCCAGATGAACAGAAGAAAAGGGAGGTTTTGCTGTTGGTACTTTCCTATCCCTGACCTTCCTGCACCTCTGCTTCTCCTGATCCAGCACATACTCTCCTCTCAGGCCCTCACAGCAGTCAGTGCAGGATGCACAAGCCAACAACCAGGAAAGAGCTCCAGCATCCTGGCAGCAACACCAAACTCTCTTCAGCCTTAAACATCACAAAGGGCAAATAAACACCTGACCACTGGTTTGAGCAGAAGTATTTAGGCAATGCAGAGGCTTTAAAATAGATTTAGATATGGCAGTGAATCCCATCCTGAGCCTTGCCAGCTCAGCTTCCCCATCATTAAGATGTAGCAAATTAAAGCTGGAACAAAGGGCTCTCTATGAAGCATTGCATCCTACATGCAACCTGGCAGAGGGTATCCAACAGGCACGCTCCTCACATCAGGCTTTCTAACACCATGTATCACTGATCTCCTTGGTCTAGTGCCACAGGCTGGGAACAGGTAAATTGCTAAATTCATAATCTGAAAGGGAAATGAGGAAAATCCTGTGGCCAAGACCAAAATCATGAAGGAGCATGTCCTGGAGAAAGCTTTGGCAGGAGGACAGGAACCCATATTCAGCCAAAGCCAGACATCTGCTCATCCTAAAGTAATTCCCCTCTTTGCCTTGCTTCATGGAGATGAAGGTCTGGGAAGGGAAACTCTGCTTGGGATTGACTGCAGCAGGTAAGAGAGGAGCTGAGACACCAGCAGACAGAGCCTGAAGCATCAGCTGAGTGGAAGAAAGGTGCTACTGTAAAAAGTGGCTGTGCCAGTACTTCTGGTACCACAGCTATCATAAGCATCACACCCCAGCTTTAAATACAATGGCAAGAGACAGTCCCCACCTCCCCCAGGCCACAGTACAGAAATACAACCAACCAGTGGCATCTATATTCTTTTACCCAGTATTTATTAAAGAGCAGCTTTTCCTTTGCTACTCCCAGATGAAAGAGGCCAAATGGTTGCAGAGGAATGAGTAACTTTTGGGATGACCAAACCATAAAGAGAAATGGTCACCTGTGTTTCTCACCATACACTTAGCTGGCTGACTGTAGGGTTAACTTCCCTTGAAAAGGAAGAAAGAAACTGTATGTTATGCTGAAGCACTAAAGGCAGCAGGCACACTTTTCCCTCTTGTGATCTTCTCTAAATCAATTCATCTGCACTGTGAAACAGAAGTTGAACAGCTCATTAAACTACCAGCACAAGGTATATGCCCCACAACACTCATTGCCTCTGTGTTAATGAGTGTGGGGAAGAAAAAAGGACAGATATAGGAGCAGTTCACTGGCACCACTATGGAGATAGCAGCCACCCTTCATGCTCTGGGCAACTGATGTATTAATGGTGTATTAGAAGTGACAAGCTGCAAGAATTCATGAAATGGACACAGACTTCTTTTCCCATACTAAAACAGGCTGGGAAATCATCCATCATGATGCTATTAACTAGATCCTGAACCCAACTGGCCATCCTGTGACATGGCTCCTCTGCACCCAGAAGAAATACGTGAGCAAAATAGCGCAGAACAACTATAATCAGCAGGTGCAATGTGGCCACAGACACACCCCAGAGTGAAGCAGAGACAATAGCTTCTTCCATGTATTTTCCTTTTCCTTTCATGATTTGCAAGAGAGAGCTGTCATTTCTCACCTGGATTCATTTCCAACAGGTATTTCATCAAAGCACACTCTAATGTTTGCCACTCAGTTTGGACTGGACACCAGTGTCAGATGGGATTGCTACTGGTCCCCAGTGGGATGAAACACCCTCACAGACCTGGATCTCTGTTAAAAACATTCACACTTGCAAACTGACACATTTGTTTCCTGCAAATAATCACTCACAGTAGCTTTTCCCACAGGCATTCCTGCCAGTAAACAAACAAATTAGCTCAAGTATATGGGGGCTTGACCACAAAGAAGGTCACAAAACCCAGCAGAAGCAAAGCCAACATTTAATTTGACAAATACTTGCCCTCCCCCCCCAAAAAAAAACCCCCCAACATGGCACCCAGTCTCTGTGGCAGCAATTCCACAGGCTTTTTCCTCCTTGCATTCACATCTAATTTAGAAAGCCTGAATGGAAGGAAATAGTCAGGATTCTTTTTGGGAAACAAAATTTACCTTGCATAAAATCTAGCTCACACAACCAGCCACCAAAAGCCCTGTCAAGCTCCCAGGCAGAGCTTAAGGACAAATTTTGCCAGCTGTAGGCTACAGAAGTCATGTTGAATAAGCATCAACTCATCAGTGAGCCCCTGGCAGCAGACTGAAAGGAAAGGGTGGCAGGTTCTGAAAGGCATCAGTCTGAAGGAGCTCAGAGATTTGTGCTTGTCACTGATGACAGTGAGGAACCTCTCAAAGGGTCCTCTGAGAAAACTGGTTTGTGTAATTATAGAGATTTATGTCTCTTGCACTTGCAGGAGGTTCACTCCTATCCTAGAGCTCTCAGCCCAGAGGATTCAACAGAGGAAAAATGTAACCTCCTCTTTGGCTGGAAACTGTGTGATCATACCCACAAGGTAAATAAAGTGAGCAGCTGCAGTGTTTGGTTTGGTGAGGATAAAACAACCCCTCCCTTGGAGAGGGCAGAGATTGCAGGAAAAGCCTCATCCTGGTATGCAGGAAAAGCACCAGAGCTGGGAATCAGCAACCACATCTTATTTCCACAGGGCAGACAGAGCAGCTCATTACGGAAGGCACTGAGTTTGCCAAGACATCTCATTAACAGTGAACATTTATGTGGTTAGTCTGCAAGGATTTTGGTGGTTTGAATGTATTAGACAAGGTGTTGAGGTCTCATTTAGGGGAAGGGTGCCTAGGGTAGATGTCTACAGCTCTAAACTGCAAGAGTCTAGCCACAGCCCTGAATTTCCCCAGTGTTGTATAACATTAAATTTATCATTTAAATAGCACCCCAGCTGAGCTTGCAATGAATCAAATATATGGAAAATAAATGTCAGCATCCATCTATGTTATTGAATGTTTACAGAGGGCAGAAATAATGAAATCAGAGAGATGTAAATCAAGGACTTCTAAAACCAAATCTGTCATTGCCCTGTCAGGATTACAAGAGGACATTGTGCCACCAACTCCCACAGTTTGCTACCAAGTCTCAGATGTGGAGTGATTTATTTTTTAAACACTACTGCTCCTGAAATCTTTGGACTCTTGGAAAATCTTATCTTTCTTTTTAAAAAAATTATGCCTTTAATTTTCCAGTCCCTTAGGTTGCACAGATTAGCTCATAAAAATGACAAAGATGACAACAAGAAACCCAGGACTATTTCCTCATACCATGTTGTGATGCTACAAGCCACTCCCAGGCCAGACTTCTGGCTCAGCTCAAGACTAATGATCCTGCTCCCCACCACCCACAAATTCTCTGCCTGCCCTTGACCCCTGATGCAGCACATACCTCTTGAGAAAGCCTTGTACCAGAGACAGGGGCAAGATGAAAGAAGGAAGGTGATGAAAAAAGCAAACTAAACAGCCCATTTGGGTGCTTCCCTCAGTAAGATGGCAAATTCCTGGAGAAAGCACCACCAGAATGGAACCAAATCCAAACCCTGCAAATGGGAGGCTAGCAGACAGCAAGGAGTTTGAAAAGTTAGCTTTCAGCTGCACTTATATGATAAATATAACATACAGGTACATACACTTTGAAAGAGTAACACTTTGAATTGAATGCTCGAGCTCTGGGCCAGGGCAGCAGCACCTTCCCTGGGTAGGAAGGTTTGTTCCAGCTGCAAGACATGCTCTCTGAGGCAGGAGACTGGGAAGGCTTCATATAAGCACACTGCTGAGGTTTTCTCAAACTGGAAATGTTCTCTCTGTTATTCTGAACAGTCTGTCCACATTTCATCACATAAACTGAAATTAGAGCCCTGGAATGTAGAACTGGGGCAGGCTGGCTGCTAGCCCTGACTGCTCCTTGCAGCCTCTTTGCCAAAGAGTATCTGGTGTCAGCAATAGAACGAGGGGCAGAAGCATCCAAAAAAGCAAACATCTTGCTCCAGCAGTTGTCCATGCAACTCAGTTGGTCTGTCTGCTTTGTGCCACAGGAGATGTGTGGGCATGGCCCCCATCTCAGGCAGAGCAAGTCCTCCAGCAATGCTTCTGCAATTCACAATTCCCTCAGGTTTCCACTCCACCTCTGGATTTTGCCCCACTGACATACAGCTTCAAGCCTCTAGAAATGGCTTCTGGGTCCATCAGCATCACAGCTGAAAACATGCAAGACTATTTTGGATGGAAAATGCTCAGAGCTGCTGCTGCAGAGTGAGTTTGGGGAAGGTTCCCTGGAGCCAGAAGCCAGGCAGTGCAAGGAACCACAAGTGTACTCACCCCAACCTCAGCAGCAGAAACAAGCAAGACACTTGTCAATCCATCCCAAACACAGCCAGTGCTTGGGAATGCAGCCAAATGAAGCAGTCTGGTCCAAGGCCTGGCCTCCAGATGTTCCCAGATAAGATAAACAGCTTTGCACCACAGTGATTTTTCCTCCCCTCTGCTCACTCCTGATTTATCAAGGCTTAAGAGGGCTAAGGTGCATCCACATTAATAGGATTCAAATGCAGTTATCTACCCCCTACAAAGGAAAAAAGATAGCATAGCCCAGGTAAATTATGATCAAGGGCTGCCTTCCTCAGCTTCTCTGACAGCCCCTGTTTTATCAACATATCAGCCAGAAAAGAGGCCTTGGCCCCAGATGATATACAATAATTATCTTGCCAGCAGTACTTGAAGGACATATCTTCTAAATTACTGCCTGTGTTTTTAGCATTAAACCCTCCAACACTCTATTTAAGGCCAACAGAGGGTTTACAGGGCAAATGCCAAATACATTTAAAAGGTTTCATCACATAAAATTACATCTTAAGCACTAAAGAGAACAAATGAGGAACTGGGTGAAAGCAGATGCCAGAGTGATGAAGCTAATACTGGAACTCTTCATCTTCACAGAAAAATGAGCAGGTAGCTACTGATTTGATGTGTAGCAATTAAAGAGTAATTTACACAGTGCCACTTACTGACAAGTGTAATTATGTTCTTCTCAGGGCACATATCATATAGTAATTGCCTCCAGCTGAGCTGACGTTTGTAACCCACTTAAAAGGGACTTGAATGATTCAACCAAACATGGATTTCAGCTCAAAAGTTTATGGCTGATCAGGAGAGCACAGGAGCTGCTCACAGCCTTTTGAAGAAAACTGCAATAGCAGCTTGATCTCTACACAAATAATTGCACTGGCCTGTAACAGAAGTAAGAAGGTACAGAAGAAATTATGAGGTTGCTAGGACAGATCATACAAGAAGTTGTCAAGTTCACAAGGCTCTTGTCCCTAAAGCTCTTCTGTAGAGAAGAAATGCTCAGCTACATGCTACAAAAGAGACCTCCAGAGTGGCCATAGCTCTGAAAGTATCCTCAAACCTTTTCAGGAAGGAGGAGGAATTACATAATTCAATGGTGGTTTTGAGCATGTAGCCAGTGTCTCTTTCCCCAGCCTCAGCTGGGAATTACAACTTAAAAGGTTTGGACGAGGGTGTGGGAAACAGGAGAAGTGATTGTGCAGTATCATTGAAAGCCATGAGCTAAGGTTGCTTTTCAGTTTGGTTTCAGAGACTTTGGGGACAGTGTGGCTAGTACCCTAGTACCCTGACACAATTAAAGCTAAGTAGGATCTAAGCCCAAGCACAGAGATATGGGAGCTACAATAAATGCCAAGAATCTCTCCAAAGGGCATAATGCCAAGTGTTCCCTCTCCCCCAGAGCCTCCAGCTGACATGTGCCAGCAGCACAAATCACACAGTGGCACGAATATTCGTGCTGAACCCAAAGCAAGCATAAAGTGCTGTACAGAGGCTTGGCAAGGCAATGCCAAGATACCAGAGGTACCTGAGTCAGTCCAGCTGTGCAAGCCAAGGTGAGCACAAACTCCCCATGGAGCAGCACACAGACCTCCCAAATCATGGCTCAGGCTCACCTCAGCAGATCCTCAACCCTTCCACACCAAGAACCCAGACAGTCTACTTGTCTGTAAGCATATTGATGTCACTTTCTTGTGATTTGGGGTGTACTTGTACAATTGGCACAAAAACAAAGCAGGACTACAGCAGAGGTCATAACAGCTGAGCTCAGTAACATTTTTGCCTTGCAAACTAAGCAGCCTTACAGCTTCTTCTAGATTTTATCTGGGCAACAGCAAATTTGACTAATTGCCATCATGTGACTCAAATGTGCAAGAGTAGAAATGCATCAGAGTGGGATATCAGCTCAAAGAAACAATTAAAGTCACTTTTAATGACAGCTCAATGCACCTTCTCACACTTATTTTTCTTCCTCCTCCTCCTCTGACATGAGGATGAGAGATGGCATGAGTCAAATTCAACCTCTCTCATTAGTTCTGGTTTCTAGCTGGAAAAGGACTCAGACTAATTCATTAAACAGCTGAGGTGGCTCAAGAGTTTACCACATTTCCTCATCACTCATTGTGCCCCTATGCCACAGACCACCCCATGGAGGAGAGTCAGCACAAAAGGACCTGGGCCTGTAGTTTTTCTTTACTGTCCACATGAGTAGGGTCCCTGTCAAGGACAGCCTGGGACTCTTCCATCTCTCCCCTTGCTGGGTCATAGCTCTAAATAGATGGCTGGTCTCACTCTGCAGGCTGGACCTTGCTAAACCAGAATGGCCAGAACTTCTGTCCCAGTCCCTGGTCCTCCAGGACAGCTAGAAGTCATAGCAGCCTTTTGGGCAATCCCACAGGAGGTACTGTGGCAAGACAAGAGGTTTCACCTGGCACTTAAGTTTCACTTGTCCTTGCAAGAAAAGGTCAGCTAAGGTTACCCTGAGGTGAGGGATTGCTCTGTGATGGTGGCAATGATTTTAGGAGGAGTCAATAACTATCATTAGACCAAGACTGGCTTGGCTTGGGTAGATACAATGTCCTGTGACCCTTTGTAAGCTGTTCCCCTTGTAAAAATAACTTTATGTGGGCTCATACTTCCAGGAAGAAGCCCTGGTAATGTGCACAGATCAGATAGTCCTGTCCCTGAGCTCAGTGGGGATGAACACCCTATTCCTATCTGCTATCTCTGCTTCCCTCACTCAGTGGATGCTCTCTTTCAGCCACCTGCTCAAGGCAGGCTAACCAGACTTCCCAGGAGGGTTTAATGGGGTGGTCTCCCCTTTTGCATCTCTCCTGACACAGCCAGAATAGCCATCCCTCAGCCCTAAGGTTCATCACACACCATCTGAGCTTTGATGCCAATTCTTACTTGATTTGGGAAAGAGTAGCACACAAGATGCTAGTGTTAGCTCTGGGATGGATGTGCTTGCTCTTACAGACATATCCATACAAAACTTCTTGTTAATTGTGTTAATCATGTGCCAAAAGTTGTCCTGGGCACTCACCCCAGAGCTCTGCTAAATAACACATTGCATTTCACAAGCTTCACAGGAGACATTTATAATTGACCTCTTTTTCCTTCCAAATGATGCAAACCCAAGAGTTATTTTAGTAAAAGCCCCAGAACACACATTGAACCATCTCAGCCAAAGTAGGGCAGAAGCAACTTAAAAAACAATTACAGGCAGAAGATGTGAACTGCATCCTCCTTAATGTGAGACAGTGCTGAAGGAAAAAATGCCTTGACTGACAGGCAGTGCCCCCAGGGTAAGCAGCATGTGAAGCCCTCTCCAGCCCACAGTGCAACTCAGCAAGGCCTTGAACTGGAGAGGACATACCAAAACCTTGATTACCTAGGACTGGTTGTACTTTTAATTGTTTCCAGGATTATAGTGAAAGCCTCAACTTCTTCATGCTTTAATCTTCCTAACTAAAATGTTTGCTTGTTCTCCTGGGAGCCTCATCTCACATTTTGGAATGCCTGATGGCTTGGGGTAGAAGACTTGAGTTTAGTGAGCACCAGCACAGAGAAGGGGTCAATGTGTAGCACAAGGAGGCTGCTGCAGGAGGACAGCACTTGGGGTACAGAAGGGTTTGCTGCCAAGATTGGAAAATGCCTAGTGCCAGCCTGCAAATTTTTGGCTGTCAATAAAGCTTATATGACCTACTGTGAGCTTTCAGAACAAACATCTGTGATCTGCAGGACATACAACAATCACTTTTCTTTGAGTGGATGTGGCAGTGAAGCGATTCCCACATCCAGCACAGGCTCCTGAGTGATCACAGGAGGTAAGAGGCTATGCCAAAGCTGAGATCTGCAGTAGGCAAGAAAACACAGAGTAGCTTCAGACAAAGCATAAAATAAGAATATAGCCCTGCAGTGGTTAGAGGCAGTATCAATACTGGCTGAAAGTCATGCAGAGAAACCCCCAGAGTAAACCAATAGTGTCAGTCAGCAGAAGCACTAACACTTGCAACCAAAAAATAACCAGCATCCTTAGCAAACATCATGCTACCAAGCCACAGGGGATTTAATCTCAACCCTTGTTACAACTACATGGGAAAAGAAGAATGTCAGTAATCCTGCTTGTTCCAATTTCTCCAAAATAACAGATTTATTTTCAAAGCAAAGTGCACACAGCAGCCAGGCCAACACTGCCACAAACCAGGATAAAGCTCAGTGTTGCTTCAGAAAGCAAGGTGACTGTGCTTGCTGATGCTTCTATAGTCTTAGGAGTCTGTCTAGAGTAAGAACCAGCCCAGTAGCTCCTTGAGTCACACACATTGTCATCTTTTATGTCTTAAGAAAGGTGGTTTCATTCAGAAGTAATTTAGGAGTTGAATGAAATATGTCTCTGATATTCAAGCTGTTGATCATACAAGTGCATAGTGAAAGGTATGCTGCAGGAAACACAGAAAATAATCAGGAGGAGTGAGGCTCCCCTGTCTGTCACAGGATGGGGCTTCTCATCCTGTGCCAGAGGTTGTCTTCATCATAGTTGGCATGATGCTTCTTCCTCAGAGCCCTCCTCCCACTCTGAAAACATGCTGTGCTTTGCATATTGCAGCCTACTGGGGGAAGAAAACAAAACCAGAACACCCCAAACCACCAGAGGCAGCACAAGGAATAATAGAAGCACCATCACTGTTTTCTCCAACAAGAGTCAGGTTATGCTCCCAACACTGAAGGCATCTCCACAGCCAGAACAGAGCAGCACAATCTGACTGCAAAGGTCTCACTTGCAGAGCAAGCCTTTGCTGTCATGTTTTCTACCCACCAAAGAATTCTTCAGTGCCAATGATACCAACCGCTGTTAAGTGAAACAATTTTGCCACTGCCCTGCTGAGTGAATCTGGAAGAGCTGAAATATAACCCCAAGTGCCTAGCCCAAATCCAGCACTCCAGGTGCCCAGCCTTGTGTTCTACCCAGTGCCAGCAGGGCCAGCTAGCACAGAATGCACCCTTGAAGGGAAGGCAAGCAACATCAAGCAGTAAAAGGCTTTTAATAATTCATTATCACATCATTCCCTGCAGTTTCCAGTATTAAATTAACCTCTGTCTGTCCAGATCAGCTAAGTTCATCCTCCAGATAAATTAGGTCAGTGGGTAGCCTGAATTAAAAGAAACAACAAACCAAACAAACAAACCCAGTCTAACAAAAACCCCACCAAAACCCAAACCAAAAACCTACCTCTCTGAGTGTTGAAAGTTTCTGCCATGGCTGATTACTCCATGGATTATTTATTTATCCCAGCAGCAGCTCCACATTGCTCAACAGAAACATGCCTACAACCAGGAAAGCACCAGCAGAACAGAGCAAAATAAACCAAATTTACTCACAAAGCAGCACCAGGGCCATGTCCTGGCCTGCCATAAAACATCCCTCACAGGGCTTGCCTCCCCACTGACCTGCTTGCCTTTGTTCAGCAAGCCCAAAAGCATTTGCCTTTGAAAATGTGGCCTGCAGGTTTAAAAACAGCTAAGAAATTCCACTGTGCTATGGGGTTTTTTTTCATGCTACTAAGAGCAGATTGCAGCAACAGTTATTGATAAGGTGACTCAAAGCCTCTGCACAGCCACAGGAGAAAAATGAAGCAGTGAAACCTCAGCTGCTCTGAAATCTGAAGAAGCTGCTGCAGAGACTCATGTCAAATCATTTAGCATGTGTAGTTAGTCCTCCAAGACCTTAAACACCTCCTAACCTACTGATGGCCCAGGTTGGGGTTTTTTACCTTCTCTAGATAAATCAAAAAAAAAAAGAATTTATACAGCTAGGCAATTCTTTGCTCCTAAAGACAACCCTGAAAACATGCCCTCTTCTAAACAACCCAGACCTGGTGGTCATAGAGCTGTGCAGCATTTGCTCTAAACATTAAACTATCCTCCAGGCTTTAAAACTCACAAGTTTTAGGACAAAAGAAAAGATGATTTCAAAGTTATGTTTGTTAGTGGATGGAAGAAGGAAAGATGCTGGATGGGAGATAAACCCTGAGAGAGACTGAAGTTGTTTTGTAGTTCTAGGAAACAGTAAATGGTGTTACTGGTCTGTCACTGGGCTTTGCTGGTGGTAGATCACTTGCATGCAAGTTCAAAAGGCAGGAAGAGGGCTTCAGCTGCACTGGCTTAGGCAGCTGCTGCCCAGACTTCTCATGGGGACCAGTGACATCAGAAGGAAACACAATAAAAGAGAGAGAAAATTGTGAAGGTTGGTGAAAAATAGCACCCTGAATTAAAAACTCAGGATCTCTGAGCTGGCATTCAGCTCCTAGGACAAGGAAGACAGAAAAGTGAGGTGGTGTCAGGGTCAGGACTCAGGGGCACATGGCACAGAGGGGCACAGGGGAGACCTCCTCACACCAGCAGTTAGAACACCATAGAGTGGTGACCATCAGCTGCTTCTCAAGGCTCCCTTACACCAAAGAAAATGCACCCTTTACCCTTGTGAGTGTAAAACCACAGCATGCCCAGGGTAACACACAACAGGAAAGCCAACATCCAAGTGCCAGCATGACCCCACCAGGGCAGAGTGTGCAAGGCATTTGGTCCTTCTGTAACCACAGAGGAATGGAAAGGAGCATGACTAAGTTCTTGTCTGAAAGACAACTCAGAGGAAAACAGCAGGGTCCAGCTTCTAATAACAGGAGTGAGTCAGCCCTGCCAGGATGGGAGCTGTGGTGCTCCTTCAGCCCCTAAAGCCATCAGCAGTGATCCCAGCTGAGAGAACAGCAATTGGGTTTGTAGCATGGTGTCGTCCTTTGCAAGAACTGTGCTGCAGACAAAGAACTCACGGAACACTTTGTGCCTTCACCTGCTATTTCCAGCCCTTACAGAGCTCCAGAGCAGGAACTTGGTACCCAGCCCATGAGCACATAGAGGGCCATGCTGTCACTCAGAAGGACTCATGTTACTGTAATTCTTCTGTGCTGAGAAGAGATGGAAAATAAAACTCCATTTTCCTGAAATGATCCTCACTCTCCATGCTTGCATGGTATCCATGGCATGTGGGCACCACACCAGCTCTAATGGGGTCAAGGATACAGACATTCTGACTTTGAGAGCACCTCCTTCCTGGTAAATCAATCCCAGCTTGACCTGCCAGTAGAAGTCAGCAAGCACAAACACACTAAGCACCAAGGGAGTGGTGGTTGTGCCAGACAGGGAGCATCATCTGCAGGCTGCTTCCAACAGCCTGGATGCACAAGCAGACAGCAGATGCTGTCCTAACACTTTGCATGTTTGATTCTGTTATACCTGGAATTTCTCAACAAAACAAGAACCCAAAGGACCAGCAGCAGACCAGGAGATCCCTCTGCTGGCCTCTGCTGCTTAAACAGACCACAGCATATTCCTCTAGTCATCTCTCCTGCTTAAATGAGCAACCCCTTTGGAAAATCAGAGATTTCATTGAAAGCAGCAGACAGTTATGGTATGCAACCATTTCTCCTGATTAACATGGATAGTAGGTAACAAATGTACTATTGTGTGCTTTATTTCTTGACTCTGGTTTCACTCATCTCTGAGTTTAACAATCCCTGGAATTAGCAAAGCCAGAAAAGTGTCACTCCACCTCCACACCTGCCTGAGAACTGGGAGTAGGGGTAGCTGCCTTGTCTCAGATGTTATCAAGCATCACAGGTTGGGTGCAGGCTCAGACTGATTCAGCAGCAGAGCAAGTGCTTAAGGCTGAGACAAGAGCTATGGCATAAAAATTATTTTGAGTTGAGAGAGAAAAAGAGCAAGATTAAAATGGATAAAACAGAAGACAGCCAGAGAAGGAGGCTGAGAGCACAGCTAACAGGATGAGAAAGGTGTCTCCTAAAAAGTTACAAAAAAACCCCAAACAAACAAGAGTTCTATGCTTGGTGACCAGGGCTCTCAAGGCACTTTCCCAAGGCAGCTGCAGCCCTGCCATGAAAGGGTTATAACTCTCCCTGACATAAAGAACAGGGTTCACTGGAGCTGCCAAAACTTAACTGTAGGAGTGAGTCATCTGCTAAGATAATATCACTTGAGGTGACAGTGCAAAGGTGTGAGAATGCCAGCCAACTTGACAACTCCAAAGCAGTTCCTCAGGCCCAGCTTCTGAGACTCCTTTCCCAAAAAGGGAAAGCTGAGCCCTGGTGTACTTCCCTCAAGACCCCAGAGATACAAAAGGAATAGACATTTACAGCCATGTTTTCATTTACCTTTACATCTATCTTTCTAATTCCATTAATCCCAAGGGTACTTTAAAGAGCTAAGGTGTATGTTAACCTTCCCACTGCAGAGCTCCACACAGGCACAACCCCTCACTGCCAGTCTGAACTGAACTAAGTCTTTGAGACATACTAAGATTGTTTAACAAAAAAGAACCAACAAAAACATCCCCCCCAGCCAAGGCTGATCCCATTGTTATTAGCTGCTAGGTTATGGTTAAACACCTGCAAGGAAAAAGGAGTTGAGAAAAGTTCATCTCTGGGCTTGTCTTCATGACAAGATTAGCCAAGTAGTTGCAACTGTCTCAGGTCATGGATGCAGGTGGCTGCAGAGGGGACCAGGAGCTAGCTGATCAGGCTGCTTGTCTGGTGTGTGGATGTAGATGTCTAAATTTAAGTGCTTCTGTAGCCTCCTATGGACACTATCCTCCCAGAAGGATTCCCTGCTGTGTTTAACTCTCTCCAGCACAAAACTTAAGCAAAATACTTTCACAATTGCTTCTATTGCCAACATGGGCTCCAGCTCCAAGGGAAGCTCCTCACCTGCCTCCCTCCATACTAAAAGGACATCATGCCCTTTTTCCCTCTATGTCTAGCCCTGCTGCAGAAGCATGGTCTCTCAAGCCACCCACTGGTTTTATAGGCTGCCAAATAATTGAAAAACCTTCACCTCAGACCTTTGTACCCTCAACGTGGAAACCCAGCTGCTTACAACACATCACACCAGTTAACACTGTGGTGACAATAAGACCTCTGACACCTCACTGAATCTCACACTCAGAAAATGAAGTCCAAATCTTCTCAAATCATTGGGATTCCTGCTCCAGGCATGGACCAAGCTCAGGTCTGAGCCTCTTCTCACCCAAACATTGACCTTTCTGCAGACTGCACCAACATAGATCTTACATTTGCCCCTCACAGTGTTTCTTAGCCAGTAGTCACTCCTTTTCCAGTCCAGGCTCTTTGAGGTAGCCAGGTTTCCTGTTTATTTATCATGCAAATGTATTTCTAGTGTGGAGCAGGCTGAGTGAGTGCCTGGTTCCCATGGCAATCATTCAGCTGCATTTATATGAATGAGAAAATTTACAAATGGACAAAAAATATCTGTGACATCATCCCAGTAGGGACCAAACTCAGGGACTAAACAAACCAAACTCTTAAACCTCAGTAACAGCCATAGGGAAATAAATAGCCATGCAGCAGCAGCATGCAGATACAATAGGGTCAGGATCTCCACTGATGTTAATGTCAGGCAGGCACAGTCAGAGCAGCAGGACACAGGAGGCAGGATTAACACAGACAGAGGCTGCTTGAAGAATTTCTTCACTAATCATTACCTCTACAGCTGATACCAGATTTTGGGCTGCTGTAAATGGCAATGAAATCTTCCCCAGCACAGACCTACACTCCAGCACAAAAGGTTCTCCATCACCACAAACATTTACACCATGCTATGGGAGACTTTAGGGAGCCAGTTTTCATTGTGGAGTTGCAGAATCACCACAGAAGACCAAACATGAGAGTAAGGCAGCAAGGTCTCACAGTGCCTAAGCCTGCTTCAACAGAAACCCAGCTGTGTGCAGAAAAAGCCTTTGGATGACAGCCTGGCACTGATGCTCACCTGTGATGAGCTCAGTGCTCAGTCTAAATATGAACTCAGGGGCTCAAGTCTTTGCAGAAATTAAGCCTGAAGAGAGCAAGTGCATATTCCTCAGAGCACACCACTGGGTCACTAGAAGACTATTTACTGGGGATAGCAGGAGTAGTGGTCTCAGTGCTGATGTCTGGTGGTCTTTCAGGAGTGTTAGCTACCAATATACCAAACAACTCTGAGGTAATGACCACATTTACAGGGTATCATTTGTAGCACTTTTTATGCCACCTCAGAATGAGTATCCAGTCTGCACTGGTCCTCCAGTGTGGAAGGTGAGTGACCCAACTCTGAGCTGAATATCTTGAGAGGTGTCAGCCTCTTATCACTGGCTCCAGAGGGCCCCAGCTGTCTGGCTTACCTGCTGATCTAGGATGGCTGGGTTTTACTGGGTGAATCTCACCCCAGCTCTCAGCACAGCAGATACTGCTGGTATGGCTGTGAAGAGCAGGAGATCCACAAACAAGTCCAGAGACAAACTGCTCAGAAAAGCACACCAGTTTTCCACAGGGTGACACAGTCCTAGCCTTCTCTGGCTCTGGCCTCCAAAATCTAGGCAAGAGAGACAGTTAAGGGCATCCTCAGCTGAGGCTGCTGAATATGCAGACCCTGCTGATGCTCAGGTCCTACAGCTCCAGCTGTATCTCACTGCAGCTTGCATGGCCACCATCATACCTGCCAGCCAGGACAAAGACACCATGAAAGGGTTTACTGGGCAGATCCAAAGATCACGTTCCCAGTTCCCAGTTAATCCCATTCAAAACCCCTCATACTTTCCAAAGCTTCTTAGGAGGTAGGAAGGATGTCTTCAGGAGCCTGGCTGTAAGCAGATTTCAACTCAGTCTGCCAGCTGTTTTCCTTCTTTCATAGATACATTTTATTGGTCCTGGAATGATGAGACTTAATACCTTCAGCTGTGGTTTTAACAGCAGCTCTGCAAATGCCATCTTATAAAACAATTTCAAAGCAACAGATTGCCAAGATTATCAGATTTGGACAGCATTTGCCAAATAACACATGCAGGGTTTGGAGACAAGACTGTTTTAAGCAGCAAAACAAGTTACAGTTCTTCAGTAGGAAAAAACCCCCACCTCTTTCCTATTAGAGTTAATTCCTTTATTTGCATAACAGCTACAGATCTTGTGACATTCATTTTAAAGCTGCTCTAGAAATTTTTCTGCTGTGAAAACTTTGAACTGGTAGCACTGAAAATCAGACACAGAGCAGACTGTGTCTCAAACTGCCAGCTAGCACTAACCAACAGGGAGAGCCAAGCTCAAGTTTGCATATGTGCTACTGCCCTGTCTGCTCTAATTTACAAACCCCTAATTATTTTGTGGACTACTTTAAATTATAGATGTGTCATCAGATTTTAAATTACTCATGGATAATTCATTACAAGGGAGCAAAATTCATCATATAAAGTTTTGGGCAAAAGTGATTGCTCCCATGGGTTTGTAAACATACTGTAAAGTCAGAAAAGCTACCAGATAAGGGGTAAATTTGCACTCTGGATTAGTCCCAGCCTTCACCTACAGTACTGCACTGGTTGTGGCTACATCAGGGGAAGTCTCCTATATAAACATGGAGATCAATGAATTCCCAAATACTTTTGACTTGGGAGCTACCAACAGACCTTGTCACATGCTGTAAGCACCACGCAGATCCAGAGCTCCCTTACTGGGATGTCAGAGACCACTGAAGAGTCTGCAAGTTTTGAAACCACTTGTTTGTACCAGAAAAGCTTTTCCTCCTTGAAATCAAGGTGAGATGAGCAGCCAGTAGCTTGCAGTGGCTGGTGGTGAGGTTGATGCTTGGCCCCTCTGTGGGTACTGAATTCAGGGATGCTGAATTTCCTCTCTTCCTGGACCTCATAGCCTGCATGAGTGCTTTGCCTAACATCAACCCATTTGCCATCTAAATTCTGTATGTTTGCCACCACATCAGACTTCAGTGCACCAAGTCTTCCAAATTTGCAGGGGGAAAAATTGGAATTAACAAAAGGCTCTGATATATGATAACAATTCTCAAATTGTGGTCCCCAAGAAGAACCTCTCCAGTAATGGGTTTGGTCTGCAACTGTGGAAGAGTTTGCTAACCTAGATCTCTGAGTTAGCATGATGGCTTTGCACTCACACCCAGGGACTCCTTCAACTTCTTGGCTGCTGACACAGAACAATTTCCCATCTCCAACATTTCTGAGGCCCCAGAGTTTTAAGGAAACAGAACTTGCAGAGTATTTCCAGATAAGAGACTGCTACTGACTGCAGAGGGGAGATGGAAGGAAGCCCTGCAGCCACACCAGAGCCCAGCCTGACACTCAGGGACCAGGGATCATGATTCACATTTGTTTAAAGAGAAAGGGACAAAGACATCACTCAGTGCAACTGGAGCTAAAGGAGATATTTGTTTATGTCAGCAGTAAATCTCCTCCATTCTTCATCAAACTGCAGGATAGATTTTTTTTCAGCACATGCCCAGCATGGGCAGGCAGGAAATATTCAAGACCCAACCCCCAGAAGAAAGGTCTAGGACTCCTCTCTCTGCTCTTTTAGGACACTTAGCTCAGAGGCTGTTTGCGATGGCTGCTCCCTACAATATTCAATGCCAAACAGTCTTTAAAGTTGCTGCTAGGTTTCATTTCATAAACTCAGGCTGCTCTGGTGCTGGCAGCATGTAGTGCATAGAGGTTTCTACAGCTGCAAGAAGTGTCAAAATATCCTTTTATTAAATAGCATCAAGCCCAAAGATCTTGAAGGATTCATCAAGCAGATTTAACAAACCTCTTCCTCCAACTATTTTATTGCTGCAGTGGAAGGTAGTTACTGCAGAGGTGCATGATCAGTATATGATCTTAGCTAGGACACTCTCACTGATCTATAGTTTATCTATCTCAAACAGATGAGAGAAGTCCAATAATGAGCATAAAAGCATTTATTATGAGCATTTGTATAACAATAGAGCCATGAGGCATCATTGTGTTCAGGCACTGCTCAATTAGACTGAGATGCTGACAGTGGGTGCCCTGAAAGAATTCATAACTGGAGAGGAGGTTAGAGGAAGCCAGTGTGTGCCCAGGTGGGGAAGGTGGGCAGCACTGTGACTTGGTCACAGTGGTAAAGGACATTGTGGCAGGGTGTGAGATGAAGCTCTCCCATGCTCCCTTGAAATGACTGATCTAACTCCCCATGCCTACTGATGAGAGAATCCTTTATCTTGGAAAAGACCTTTACGATCATCAAGTCAAACAATTAACCCAGCACTGCCAAGTCCATAGATCCTTTGCTATTGGACACAGTCCATTCATATGCATAAATGAAAACACAAATGCAATGTGGAATTGTCTTTCAATAAGCTATTTGGAAATCTTTTTCAGCTTTTATTAAAAGACTTGCAAACATCCTCTCACCATGACTGAACTCCCTCATCTCTCCTCCAGAGCTTCTTTACCCAGCCTTTGTCTAAAACAAGCAGCCAGCGTGAGGGCAGGGATAACCCTAGAGCAGGCTGCAGCAGTTGGAAATAGCAATGTTACCACACTGACCCCTAGGGCTGCTCCTCACCAACACCACAGCAAACAGGAGCTAAATAGTATCCCTGACCCCAAAGAAGCCAAACCCAGATGGTGCATGAGACATTCATGCTGCTTGCTTTTGCTTTTTGCAAGCCTTTGCACTGGCTCTGTGGGATTTCTGAGAGCCCTCTGACCTGTTTGTGTAGCCACTTCAGCTCCCAGGTGGGAACAGTCCCTGAGGAATCACTGCTTGTGATTCAGTCTCATAAACAACTTGGAAAAGAAAAATACCTTAAAGAAAAAAACCAAACAAAACAAAACCCAACACCAAAGAAACCCAAATCAAAACAAACACAAAACCCACTCACCTATGCTAATGGTGAAACAGTTGCCATGGTTCAAATCCCAAGAAGAGCCTGAGGTCTCAGAAGGGAGGAATGTAGAGATTAAAAAGCTTTCCTATGAAGACAGTATTTAAAACTGGGGTGATTTCTTTACAAATAGGCTCACTTGTCCATTATTTTCAGACCACTACTTTGCATCCATTCTGCTTGATAGGCCACGTTCTTCCTCTCAACCACATCCCTTAGAGAAGCCATAACCCCTGTCTGTACTTTCCCTGTCTGCTTCCCTGGGAACAGTATCAGTTGAAAATCCAGATTTATGGCTTGGCTAAGAGAAGAGAGCTAAAGAAAGCAGACAGGGAACAACTTGGTCAAACAAGATATAGCTGTGATCAGTAGCAGAAGTGCCAAGGGAAACACTGGAGGAGGGGAGAGAGATTCTAATGGGCTCTGCTCAAGAACATGCTGATGTGTGATGCTTTATTAACACTGGAAAGAATCACAGGAAGAGATACAAAGACACATCCTGTGAGCATCTACCCCTAGCCCAGCCTGATGGCTCTAAATGCCACACTGCAATATACCACTCTAGGAAGAAATCCAACAGTGCTGGGCACATGACCCACAGACTTCTGACAGTCCCTGCAGCCCAGAGCAGGATTTTACCACTGTGACTCCAGAAAACATAGCCTTGGGAGGTTTTGTTGCTTTTGGTGTTTTCCCTAAGCCATTCTGGCTGGACATCCTTTGGTGGGGCTTCCTGCATTACAGCCAGTCTCCTCTTTCCTTGCTATCCCAAAAAGGTGGTGATGCAGAAACCAATCTCCCCCTGCACTGAGGGAACAGACCAGAGCCTCTGTAGCTATTGCTCAGTAGAGCTCATCTAGAAAAATATGCATGTATATACAAGAGAAAAATACTGTCCCATGCTCTCCACACCTGAGTCAGGAATTTGCACTGATATTTGTTTCCCTTGCCTTTATGCTAAAGCCAGCAGCATTTCATATCAGCTCTATTCCTTTGAGACTTGTGTAACATCAAAGCAAGCACTTACTTTTCCTACACATTTTCCACACAGTCAAACCCTCTCACACACAGCACAGGTCTGTGGCACTGCACAGCTGCTGTTGGTATTTTGCCACCAAGGCACAACCTGAGACAGACTTAACTGCCCACTTTCAAAATCTAGCCTGCAATGTCAAGGAGCCTACAGAGCATTCACCTGCTGCTGGGTGGATGTGCATGACAACCACACAATTCTGACTGCATGAGACAATCATACATAACATTTTAAAAGTCTGTGTCTTCATTTCTTTCAATATTTTTCCTCTTGAATTTCTGCCTTAAGGGACATGATATCAGGAAACATTTGTTCCCAGGAAGAGTTGTTAGGCATTGGCCCAGGCTGCCCAGGGCAGTGGTGGAGTCAACATCCCTGGAGGGTTTTAAAAAACAAATACATGTTGTCCTTAGGGATATGATTTAATAACATAGTGGTGATAGCTTGACAGCTGGACTTGATGATCTTAGAGGTCTCTTCCAAACTTAATGATTCTGTGATATCCCAGGCTGAAGCTTCATTTCTAGACAAGCTAAAATATCTTAAGCTACTCTTCCAGCTAACACACCTCAGTTCTGGTTTCCTTCCACCTGTGTGCTGTGCAGGGGCTGCATTCATCCTGCTCAACTCCCAGATCCAAGCTAAAGTACACAGTTTTGGACCACAGGCACTAAGACTCACCTCAGGAAAGCCATGGCTGAACAGAGAAAAATTAAATCTTAAGGTGATTGAAGTGTTCTGTGGAAGTGCTTGCCTTCCCCTCCCTTGACTAGATACAAAGCAGGGGTTTCAGATGCTGAAACTATCTGTGATAAGTTCAGGCTGCCATGTGTGGCTGGACCCTGGATGAAATGAATCAAGCACTTTCTGGCCAACAGCTTTGACTGCCACACTTCACAAGGTTAAGGCAAGAGAAAAGCACTCAGCATTTTCCTGCAGGAAAGGCAGAATTCCTGTGGTGGAAGAGGCCACAGGGGCATTTAATCTTGTTTAGCAGCAAGATTTAAACCTTGTATCTTGCTTATGCAAAATGGCTGGAAACACTTCTCTGACCTCAGTTGACTTCCCTTGACTAACAGCCTGTGTCACTTTTATTTTGGTTACTGTGAACACAGTTGCTATTTTGTGCCCTGATACATCACCACCAAGATCCAAGGAACAAAACCAGCCTGGGAAATGGTGTGCATAAAGCAACCCACCAGTTCAAGACTTGCCAGATGAAGAATAGAAAAGGATGAAAAATCCTTTGGTGGCACTTTGAAGAGTGGGGGATGAACAGTGTCTAACTCATGGCACAACCAGAGCTCCAGACAGTACAGAATTAGCTCACCACAAGCTCAAATTAAACCTTCTAATTAACCATGATGTGATCCAGGCTGGAGGTGCAGGGAAAGCAGCTGCCCATGCACACCAGTTCCTCATCCCAGCACAGCACTGCAGGGCCCTGGGCACTGGCAGCTACAATCTTTCTCTCAAAATAGCTCTTGGAATGAGTGTTCCCAGACAACATGGAGATATAGCATGCAAAGATAAAACATGACATTGGACCAGATCCCAGGCATCTTCTCAGCACTGTGATTACAGTAGAAATTCCATAGAATATTTATCACATTGGAAAACGAATCACATCTCAAATTAGTTAATGGGTTTTCCCCAGGGAGTAAGAACCTCCTCCCTTTCCTCTACCACACAAGCATCCAAAAATAGGACACAGCCAAAGCTCTTCATTTCAGCCTATTATTTTGTAGAAAACCTGTATGGACATGGAGTTGAATGTCTGTCCCTACAGAAACAGCCCAGCCACTTCCCAGTGGTGTGGAGGGCAAGACTGCTAGAGGAGCCTGTGCAGACCCAGAGCTTCCCTCTGCTTCAGGACACTGCCCTGCCCCAGCCAGGACACAGACTGAGCAGTTTTAGCCAACATCTGCTATTCCTGGGCTGAGGTAGATGCAGCAGCATGGCTGTCAATCAGAGCAGCAGAGCTGCAAAGTAATACAGGAAATTTAAAGGAAAACAGGAGTGGTTTGCATTAGCTCAAAACATTTCAAGGGAAGAGGAGAGCTTGAGCCAAGCTAAACTGTATTTGCAGCCCTGCAGAACAAGTTAGGTACAGGGTATTGGGACCAAAGACAACTAATAAAAGATAATTAGTCTGGAGACTGGCAAAAATATAGCCACCTGTACCCAAGCTCTGATTAAGCACAGCTTTCTGAACTATAATCTTCAACTGAGTGCTAGTGGTTTGGGCTCAGTCCCAGTGTCTTCTGTCCAAGTTCTGATTAAATATAAATCAGAGAAGACTCATGGCAAAGCCAGCAGCTCCTGAAACCCTTGTGACATGCTGCCAGTCCAGGAGGAAAGCAGGCTGAGTGAAACAAAGTGGCTTAGGGATTTCAGGTGGATTCTTTCAAAATATTTAATCACAGGATTTCTCTTCCACTGTAGCAGTAAGGTTTCAGTGAGCAGGCTAAGAAAAGATACCTCACAGGGACAGAGCCTGACAAGAAACATTTCTTGGGCTTTTTGCTTTAATTCCCATCTTCTGCCTACCTGTTGCTTTCTACTCCTTGCCTTGCTCTTCCTTTGTCTTTAAGTGACTTTTCGGGTGTCTGTTTTGCTCTGATTTTTAGCTCATATTTAAGTAGGTTGTTTCTACTCTGCAATAGCTTCCTGCATCACTGCTCTGGGTCAGTCCCACAGCAGACAAAAGAGCACTGACCACAGAGATTGACATTGCTATGGAATTCTTCTCAGCATGCAAGCTGAGAGCTTGTGCCCTTTCCTCACCTACCCTGGGGATACCTTTCACTTTTGTATGTCTTTGACCTTGAAAATCATATTGCAGAAGAGTGGTCTTGGAGCAGCCCAACCTTGCAATGCTTATTCACATTGAAGCAGCATTTGGCAGCTCACCTCCAGCCTAGATTATGGACTACAGCCTGTCCACACTTTCTTACTCAGGATTTGGCCCTCTCTTTGACACAACACAGTCAACATGTCCACCCCACCCGAGAAAATCAGGAAGGGCTTTGGCATGAGCACTGCACCTTGCCTTTATGCCTTCTCCCTGCAGGCAGCTGGCAGGCAGAACCCAGCCTCAGCCTTTGCTTTAGGCACATTACCACAGTCATTTTCTTTGGAGCCCAGGCTTATTTTTCCAAGAGTCTTTAACCCCAGGAGTGTATTTCTAGCATTTTCCCTGGCCAAATGGCCTCCTGGTCCACATCACCTGTTGGTTCACCTCCTAGTGCCTAACTTGGGACCCCTCTTCCCACATACTGTTAACAGTTTATTTAGCTGTTTTTATGCTTGTGACCTTGAAAAGACTATCATGGCTCCCCACACTTTATCACTCCCTGCTGCACAAATGACATGAGCCAGCTAAGCAGGGGAGTATTTAACCAAGTAACTGGAGCCATGTGCTCAGCATGGTCACCCTGGCACAGAAAAGAGTATTTTTCTTGGTAGCAAACCTCTGGCTGGAAAATCCATTGCCATCTTGTTGCAGCTCTATCTTGCCTCATTGTCAGCAGCATCTTCTTTGTGCAAATCTCTCAGAATATCACCAAGTACTTTTCCCATTCCTGCCCTCTTTTCTCTCTTATGGTATTTAGATTTATTTTTTGTTATTTTATGTCTGTGCATCCTTTGCATCAGGAATAGGTTCCATCATCTGAAGTACATAATCACTTTCATATGCCATTTCTTGGTAAGCACAGAAAATGAAGTACAGAGGAGATTTTTCAGTCTATTCCTGTGGTTTTCAGTCTACCCTGTGGTTTTTCTGCCCATAGATGTCCAAGCACTTTATAAGCCAACAATGTATAGCACTCAATATGATTTTATGGCTAGAGCCAATAAAGCAGAAAGAGGCAAAGTGACTTGCAGATTTCTGGAGTCTGAGAACTGCTGTCTTCTGTATGCTACAGTAAGAGGTTTGTTATTAAATCCTACAGTAACTAGATTATAAAGCAAAGCACTCCAATCTGCTGCCACAGGAACACAGCTGGAGCCACCCTTTGCCCTCACCTTTGTGCATGGTTTGGCTTTTCCCAGTGACTCCCCAGTGTCCTTGCTCTACAGCTCCCCCAGTCAATCCATATAGAGATGATATAGCTCAGGTCCCATACAATTCCTGCAGCCTAGGTGACTAACAAACCCTGTAATGCTCCATCAGCATTTAAAAGAGAATTCTAACACTCTTCATGCACAGTGAAATCCCATGCAATCATCTCCTTCTTGATCTGCTAGACCTGATCTCATTTGCTTCGGGGTTTCAGCTTCCTACATTCATGAATCAGCTGCTTGTTACACATCCCTTCCAGAGCCCTTCATTATTAATGCCTCTGCTTTTTTTGGCCTTGCAAAATTCTCTGTTCCCCATTCTTTTATTTTTTCCATTCCACTTCTCCAGATGTTGATATATTCCTCCTCCTTGTTCTGAAGGATCTTATTGCAGTCCAGAGAGGGTTAGTGGTTGAAGAAGCCAAAAGGCCCAGGATCCTATTGCAATCCAAAGGGCTAGTGGGTGAAGAAGCCAAAAGGCAGGCATTTTCTTACAGTACTAGAGACCTTTACCAACATTTATGAGCATTTGGAACTCCTAGGAGATGCACAAACAGAGAAAAGCTAAATGCACTGAGCTCTGCAAGGGAAGAAAACCATCAGAGTTCAGAAGATATATAATTGTATCTCTCCCCAGAACAGTTGTGCATGTTTCTAATTGGACTTAATGTTTCTAATCATTCTGTGCTTGTTGAAGGGCACCATTAACCCCCCAGAGAATAATTATGCCAAGTCACCTTCCTCTTTCTCATTCATATTTCAAGAGATAACCAAATTAGCAAAAAGCCAGTTACAGAGGACAATAAGCAAGCTGGAGACAGACAATCGAGTTGGTGATGGGCAAGGACTGCAGAGACAGATCTAGAGATGCCAGAAGCTCTCCTGCCCAGTGAGGGTTTGAGATGGGTCAGGAAGCAGGGCTGAAGTGTCAGCTCCCACTTCTGAGGATGACAGGACAGAGAGCACATGAGGATGTGGGCACTGTTCTTTGTGCACATATGAAGATGATATGATGTTAGTCTGGTCAAACTGGCCCAGCTCTCTGCACACAGGATTTTATACCAATTCAGCTTAAAACAGTTTACTCCCTTTCAAGGTAACCAGTTATGAATGGGCACAAGTTCATGGCAGAAGCTGGAGCTCAAACTGGGTTAAATGGCAGAAGTGAGTTAGGAAACTCATCACAGACCAGCAACTCAGTCTCTCAGATAAAATGCCTGATGCTAAAGGTCTTGGAAATAGACACAATCCAAAACTCAGCAACAACCTCCCTTTCTTCCATTATTTCCCTTTGGGTTAGTTCATGGCTCTAAGGCAAAAGGAGTCTGTGCAGAAGACCAGGCTCTGCTGGGGGGATGTCTAGCTCAGGTCAGGTCTTCTGTCTTTATGCTGAGCATGCCAAACAATATTATCTCAAAAGAAAAAGCCCCAAGAAGTTCCAAAACAGCAACAAACACACACACAAAAAAAACAAACCACAAAACCACACAAACCAAAACCACAGGAACCTGAAACAAAAGCCATACCACAACACAGAAACCACTTGGCATTGTAATTTAACATCCCTGGGTGCTGCAGGCTCTAAGCACCAACTAAAAGACTTCCCTGCTTTGTGCTACAAGCAGACTTCCAGCAACACTGACTTGCTGCTCAAGTCCAAGGTCCTTTATTATGTGGGATTTTTTTTTCCTCAGCTCTATATTAACAGCATCACAGAAAGTGAGATGGTGTCACACATCCTGACAGGAGTGCACTGAATTGCTGCATGCATAAAAGGTGTGTAAATGAAAACTATACAAAGAACAGGAGGCTCACACATCAACTTGGCCATGAAAAATAAGTCCTGAAAGGAGATTTCCACAGACTCCAACTTGTACAACACATCCTACAGCTGGAGAAACCAATAATATTGTCCCACCAGCCCAGTTAATGTTTCCCTCACATCCCAAACCTGGACATCAGTGCATATTTGGATAGCTGAGAATACACTGCCCACCAAAGGCAGTGAGAATATAGATGCCATCCAGAGAAAAGAAACAGAAATACGATTGCTTACAATTTCAGATTCTATATTTGGTCAATATTAATATAGCTCCAAAACTCCTGCCCACCTAAGGATACTTCCTCTAAAAGCTCCTACAGCTGTCTCCTCCTCTTCCAGTTTCCCCAATTCTCTGGGCTCATTCCTAACAGACAATTCCTTCCATGAGGAATACATTTCTAGCAGCATCACTGACAACTAGCTGCAGGTTTTCCACACAGGAGAAACCATCATGTAGCACAACTATCACTTTCTACAACAGACCCAATATTACAACCATGTGTAAATGCTGACAACACCATCCAATATGTTTTTAATCTCATAGCTCTTAAAATGGCTAGGAAGGATTGGAGTGACTAAAAAGAAACATCTGCCTTCTATTCCTGCTTGTTGTATATTATGAATGTAGTCCACAAATCTCTCTGCTTCTTTTAAATACTAGCCTCAAACACTCCTTCAAACCAGGAAGCCAAGTTTTCTCTCTAAGTAGTGAGTTTCTTGTACAAACCAAAGAGCCAAGCTCTTCTCCACCAAGGCAAACCCTTTCACAGGGTGCAACCCTGGGACAAAACCTATCCTCTCCAGCCCTCTCTGCAGGCTTATGGGCTGTGGAGCTCACATAGGCTTTCTCAAGAATATTTCTTTGTACAATCAAAACTGTTGCTATCTGTCCAGCCTTTGGTTTCTTTCCTCTCATGATTAATATTAAACTCTGTTTTGTCTGCATTATAAAAGCATCTATTATGATAGGCTCATTAATGCATTTCCTGACTCTTTTTGAATTAAATGGCTTATAAACTCTATTCTTTAATTTCACCTCAGTAGGGTTGATGGATGAGCACCATAAATGACTAAGAAGGAAACAAGCCACTGCAGCTCAGCCACAGCTGTTATCAGACACAATAGGTTCTCCTCTGCTTGGATGAAAAGGGCAGTGAATGACTTCAAATGCCTGTGCCTTGCTTGGCTAACTAACCATCATAACAGCAGCTTATATCAATGCATTTAAAGAGGAAAGAACTCAGCAAAACTCCAGTCTTAACAGCAGCCCCCCTCCCCATCCATGCTGGTCTCAGTCTGACATGCCAATCATCATGATATTCTTGCATTAGATATAATCAAGACACATCCACCAAATATTACCAACAGATTGAACTCTGCTGTATCTTACCTTCCTTCCAGCCACCAATCCTACATGCACACCTGCAGAGTGTATTTCCTTCCTCTGCACACACCTTTGGGAAACTGGGAGCACCTTAGAGTCAACAATGGCTGAACATTTCCCATAGCCAACCATAACCCACATCAATATTTTGAATGCTTGTAGCTCAGCAGGTTCTGAGCAGTGCATGAACAACCTTCATTTCTCAGGGGGGCTGGCTGTAGTGTGTGTAGAACTAGACCATACCTTCAGCATTTGCTAACCTAGGTCAGACAGGAGAAATGTGGGTGTCAGGCTAAAGCCCCTCAGAGCCTTTGACTCTATCATAGCAGATGACAAACAAGATGCTACTTTTTCTGAAACAACTGCTCTCCCCAAGTGGTGGCAGACCCCAGTGAGGGACCACTATCATCTGGAAACACAGAAGAGTGGCATTTCTCTATAATCTGAACTGCCACTGCAACTCCCAATTATTTTCTAGGTAAAGGATTAGGAGGGACTCAAATGAAAGAAAACAAAACCTACTCTTCTCTTACACCAGATGGTACCACAACCAACCATCTGAACCATTTTGCAGTTCAGAAAACAACCCTGCAAAAGGTATTTAACAATTCAAATGTGCATGTGTCCAGCTGGTGGGAGGAAATCTCTCCCTTTGCATCCAGTGGCACCTGCTGTTTGCCAGCACATTATCAGGGCCAGTGCATTAGGGAACCATATGGCAGGGGGAAGGCACTGCTGGAATGATTCATACTGTGCTAATGAAGTAAGAGGCCATCCAGGAGGGCTTGGTCATACAGAAGCTGTTAAACTCCAGAAAATTGAATGTTTCTTATAAGGTTGTGCAACATCTGCTGGGACTCCTTGGCAATAAACATCAGCTTTTACAGTAAGGAATGATTCTTCAACATTTAACTAAATCAAGTTAGTTGAAGTTAATATCACTGAGTGGTCTCTAGGGAGTTCCATCCTCAAGCAGAGGATGGACTTGTAAAGAAACATAACAAAAAGAAGCCTGAAACCAGAAAGTATTGCTGCATTTCAGAAAGATTAGTCAAGAAATATGACTTGGCTGCAGTCTGACATCTGCCAGTGTCTGGGACTATCCACAGCTGGGCTTTTGCTTCCCCCCATTGCAAAACTAGCTCAGATGTGAGGCCAAGTTTCAAACCTCTCAGAGGCTCAGGGTAGGGAGAGTAACACCATTCCTCTGCTGCTGCCCTCTCCCTCTGGAGGAACACTTTTGGACTGGAAGGGAAAACAGTGTTTCTGCTTGGTTCCCTCCCTCCCTGTCAAGAACTGAATTATTTGGCAATTATATACATTAGACTCTAAAGATCTTAATTTGTGTGACCAAGTGCATGTTGGTGCCTATTAGTAAAAAAACTGTACCTTGTTAATAGCATAAATGAAAGCTAGGAAATTCAGCTTTTCCACTGGACACAAATGAAAGCCATGGAATCACAGAATGCCCTGAGTTGGAAGGGACCCACAAGGGATCATCTAGTCCAACTTCTGTCTATGCACAGGGCAACCCCAAAAATTACACCATGTGCCTGAGAGTGCTGTCCAAATGCTTCCTGAATTGGTCAGGTTTGGCACCATGACTGCTTCCCTTGGGAGCTCACTCCTGTAACAAGAGAGCAGAGCCTGGGAGCCAGCAGCCTGAAATACATTTGTCAGTATGTTTGAGGATGCAGCTTTTCAAACTACTGAAGAGGGCAGATGCCAACATCTGAGCAGATCCAGTACCTTGACATATAGCCAGAGATGGACTTGAATCACTGACCCAGAGTTAATAGCATATAGTACCACAAAGTTTGCTCCTCCAGGTGGACAACACATATCAGTGTGCTCTGGGTGTGCAAACCCAAGGTACCCAGCAAAAAGCCACTGCTCAGCATCTGACATGCTGTGATTCTCTCATTAAGAGTTAAGTAACTACAAATAAAGGCCATTGAAGTCTTCAAAGGAGAACAAAATTCTGTATTTGCCTCTTTGAAGCAGAAACTCTTCACTATTGTTATTTCTATACTGGTGTAGCCCAGATAGCTCTACTTCATCTTATTCAAAACACCAAAAAACTCAGCTTAGGCACCTGTGGTAACATAGCTTTGGGATTGCTCAATATGCACATAGTTATTGAGGTCTCTGTATGTCCCAATACAGAAGTGTTCCAGTGGTCCAAGCCTGAACCAGAAAACTAGCAAAGAGGGATGAACCTTCCATGTCTGCAACATCTGCAGGTAGATTCTCTGAATAGGGATGGGTCTCTGCTCACAGCAGAGCTAGGAAGCTCCTGCCAAAACCAACATTATTTCTTATTTTCAGGTGTGCATCTGATCTGTGTCTCTCTGGACCTGTAGCTGCATTTGTTATTGCAGCTACTGATTACT
Source organism: Galbula dea (assembly GCA_013399015.1). Classification (NCBI taxonomy): domain Eukaryota; kingdom Metazoa; phylum Chordata; class Aves; order Piciformes; family Galbulidae; genus Galbula; species Galbula dea. The sequence goes on along the minus strand of VWZX01001675.1, from coordinate 90,870 downwards.
GGGCCAACAGATTAAAATTTTTGGAGTTTGCATCAATTATTCCATTTTATGGGTGCAGAATTTTTGCTCCACTGCTTTTGGCAATGATCCACATTTCTTTAAAACTGGTTGCTATTAAATCTTAAAAATCATTTTCTTCCTGATTAGAGGAGTTTCCAGCAACACAATTACCTGTGAGGAGCCAATAAAAGCCACAGCTACAGTGCAATAATGAATTTACAAATTAAAGTTTGTTTTGCCCTTGAGGCAGAGCAATTAGCATCCCACAACCTTCTTGCAGAGCAGTGAGGCAAGACTTCTCAGAAGCCACTTATTGTCAGTGCAATCAACAGCTTACACTTGGAAGTCCATTGTGCACAATAAACAGCAGCTCAGACAAGCTCAAGCAGCAGACAGTGAGTAATATGATGGCTTTGGTTAACCTGGTTGCTAGGCTCTAGCAGAAGCATCAACTTAACACCCTCAAAGACCTGTGAGCAAGGACAAGTTGAGAAATGCTGTTCAGATAGCTGTGAACAAGGACAGCTCAGCAGGAGCAGGGCAGCAGAAGAGCACATAGCCCAGCACTTACTCTCCTTTTACTGCAGATTTCAGGTTCTTTTTTCCACATATGTCTAATGTAATTGTCTAAAGTACTGCTATCTCCTCTGTCTTTGACTGTCCCCATACTTCATGTTTAGCACAAGAAGTGACAAGACAAGTTGTACCATGGCAGGCTAATTCAAGAGAGATTATATAGAGAGATCTGGCCACATCCTCCTCTATGCTCACCAACAGCTACCACTAAAGGCACTTGGATCAACTCCCATCCAGACTGTTACACTTCATTTCTTTCATAGTCTATATATTCTTCTAGCAGAAACATAGGGCCTGGTTCTGAGGTGTTTATTGTGCTGCTACCCATCTAATTTTCCTGCTATGAGACTAAACAGATAAACTGAGTATGACAACACAGTTTGCAAGGCACTAATAAACCAAAGAGGACTTTGTGCACCAGGAAAAACCACCAAGCAACAGGAAATTAAATGTATGTTCTGGCTGAATCCCCTTCCACAATAGGACCATTATTGCCATTGGAGTCAGAGCCAGATCAACATCAGGATCATCTGAGAGCAGTGGTTGCACAAGCCCTGCCAGAAAACAAGACTAGCAGAAAAAGTCCTCAAGTCACCACCATGATGCCTCCAAGACAAAAGCCCACCAACCCAGCAGAGCAAAGAAACTCTCTCCATGTGAGGCTTCTGCACATCAGCAGATACTCAGAGCACATGTCTAGGGCTGTAGAAACACAGACCTGGGGAGGGAGATGAAGCCAGAGAAGTCAAGTGGGGACTGCAAAAGCCTTTCTATGCAGAGAGAAGGAAAAAGCCAGAAGAAACTGAGACACAGACTGCAATGGCAGCAATGCTGAAACTCTCTCCAAGAGGCAGAGCCTGAACCCATGAGGTTTTTAAAATTATTGCAATTGCAGAATTAATTAGCCCTCAAGAAGGAAACATCATTAAAACAAGCATCTACAGACAAAGAAACAGGCTTGATTTCTGTTTCCCAGCTCTTAAATGGTAACCAGAGAGCAGCCTGGGGTTTTCTAGTCTGATCATGTTCAACACCTCATGCTAGGACTACAAGAAAGGAGTGTTAACATGTACTGGAATGTAGACTCAAGACCAGGGTCTGAAGTTAAACTTGGGGTTGTTCATAGCAGTGATGGTCAGGGTAACACTAGAGCTAGACATGGTTCTGCAGTCTGAGTAGTGATCACTTGCAAAAGCAGGAAGGACTGCTAAATGACAGAACAGACTGCTTGCAGTGCTCTAACAGAAGCTGCATTCTTTGCCTGTGCTACATTATGAAATTCCATTATGATAAACAACACAGATTCTGAGATTGCTGCACAGAAAAGTGTAATGGAATTGCTTTAAGATCAGAAAGATTAGAAAAAGAACACTTTTCCCTCCTTGCTGTTTATTTGCTGCTAAACTTCAGGACATCATTTTGGCACATTCATTGTCAAGACTGGCATCTTCAGCTTGCCAGCCAAGAAAAACATAGGTTCCTTGTTTGTTTTATGTGCAAAACCCCCCAAAGTCTTATCCTTTCCATTGGAACATGGTCCAAGATGCAACTGCAACATCCAGCATCATTTCCCAGGCTCAGCATGAAAAAACCCCACTTACAGTAATGGCTCCACTCATTCAAACACAAGCTTCACCCAGTCATTTTACAGTGCAAAAAGTACTGACAACTGAGAGAGCAGTGAAATCATTAACTCTAAAGGTCAAAAACACAGGTGAACAGGGATTTTTCCTGAAAAGTCTCTTCTGTGTGGACCTACAAGCTTCACACTCTAACTGGAGTCTTAACTGCTCCAAGGTGCAAAACACACAGTCTCAAAAGTGAATAAATTCTGGGAGATGAACAAAGAAGGAAAGAAGCTGAAAATACAACTTTGAGACTGGAGTAGCAGGGTGCCAGGGAGTTGAAGCTTTAATCAATGGCCTTTTCCTGGCAGAACTGGAAAGAGAAAAAATAGCTGTGGAACAGCAGTAGCAGAGTCATTTGCTAATCTGCACTTCTGATTGCCATACAATAGCTAGGAATAATTGCAAAGTTCACACACACATATTATTACCTTGGGAAATGCTCACCTTGCTGTTCTACTTTAAAGTGCACCACTGAGAACTTAAAAGCTAGTTTTATCTTCCAGGTTTGACCATCTTTGTGGTTAGATAAGGTTTTCTATCACAGTAAAAGTCAAGAGTGGTTCCTCAAAATTCTAGGAAAAGAAAGACTGTTGGGGAATTCATAAGGGGGTGAGGATAAAGCACAGCTTTAAATGTTTGGGGTCTTGTTCCCCCTTGAATGGACAATGCATACAAGCACACAGACACACTCAGCAAGCACATACCACGTGGAGGCATAATGCTTCCAGAATTATTTCCAGGTTCTTTGTTGTGGAACTGGTGCCTGATAGGGCTTAACACAAAAGAGGGCTCATCAACCTTTCATCAGCTTGTGCAGTCCAGGGAGCCTCAGCATGAAATAGTCTCCAAAAATATGTTTATGACAACACTCAGCAACAGCAAACTGTGTCCAAAAGGGTCCTTATCTCCCTAGAGTAGCACAGTTCAGAGTTTTCCCTCTTGGTTTTCTCTATTGGGCCTCTTCCATCTCATACCCAAAGTATTAGCAAGAACACATCAGGAGATCCCAAAAGGGTATCAGATCAAGTGGTGGATACTTGAGCTAGAAGTAGGCTTTACAAGAGCCCTAAGGCTGAAGGAATAAGGCTAAACTAATAAAGGAGACATTAATTAAATGAGCAGTCCTCCCCCTCAGCTTGAATCAAGCTTATTCCACCTAAGACCAGGACACAGTGTAGATAGGAAAAGGTTTATTAAATCACCTCTTCAGGTGAAGGAAATGTTTCTACCAAATACAGAACCTCTAGAATGTTCTTTAAAGATCTTATTTCACTTTCTTCCTTTCCAAGCAGTCAGTACAGCTTAGGGTTTACAAACAATTAATACAGTTGCCCCACTTGATCTGTTGGAGCAAAGTCTAGCTTTTTCCTCTGAAGAACTTTGCCCATCCGATATGTTTTCTAATATCAGGAAGAAGGAAACAAAAAAGGGAACATCACACACCACACTAGGAACACTTTGGCTGTGCTGCTTTGACTTTTGAAAGAAGGCCATTAGCTTGGTTTTCAAAATGTCTATTCACATAGCTTTGCATCCACAAGAGTCTTTACAAAGGAAATTCTTTTGTGTCTTCATGGCTCTAGTTCTCTTTCAACCTCTTCTAGTCAAAACAGAAAAATCACACTTTTCATCCATTCTATACTTTAGATTGTTGATACATGTGGAATGCAACATTTAGAGATCATTTCACAGTCCTTATGATGAAAGCAAGAGCATTCTGAAAGAAAGTACATCAAACATGTTCAGTGAAAGAAAAAAACCACAAGCAAAAGTGAATGCTGAGCAAGTTTTTCCACTGGGTTAGGTCCCAACTTCTTGAAATAAAAATTAAATGTCCACTTTAAGAACTGATGCTTCCAAGCAGGTGGCTTGTGAGACCAGTTGCCTACAACAACAGACTCTAATAGGAACCTCAAGCAGTTGGGACTTCATTTCTAGGGCAAGATTAACATACCACAGGTCTTGAATACTTCTAATTCTGGTGCAGTCATAGAAAATGAGAAGGAAGAAGGGTATGTTTAAGGGAAGCTAATCTCACTTGAGATTGATTGTCAGCTGAATTGTATTTGTTCATTAGTGTTATGTCCCACTTGCATCCAAAAGAACTTCCAAAATTAGTAAAGATAGGTATATCTAAGAACAGTCACAGGATGAGGCTGTTTGTGCTCCCAAAACCAGCTACATTCAGGCTGATCTTTGCAACACAGCTGAAGGCTGGTGCCTAAATCCTATGGGTGTCAACCTTATTAAGACAAGCTCCTTTGAAATAGCCTAGATTTCTTACAACAACATGCATCCATACTAGTCCCAGGTGTTTTCAAAGCATGCATGGGGTGGGGGGGAGGGAATCAATCTTTTTGCTCCCATTTGGAAAGATTCTTGAAATGCTGAAAGGTAAACAAAGAGATTAGTTCTGCTTTACCAGAGCAAAACCAAATGCTAAGCCAAGCTCTTTTTCTCCTGAGTCTGCATGGTGGAGGAGTGCATGCACCAAGCACCCTGTGTTTGTCAGTGCTCTCAGGGCTGAAATATGTATGTTTGAATACTAGGGTTTTTTCCCCAACCACTTTTCACCCACACAAGATTCCCCATGTAAGCTGGATAATTGTTGCCCAAAATGGCAAAGTATGCTCTGCAATTATCATTAGAGTTAATTAAAGCCTCTCTGCAGCAGACAGGTTTGAATTGCTGTTTGCACTCAAGTCTCTGAACATGCTGCAGATAACTAACTGAAAGAGAAACGGTAACCCAACATTGCTGATTTTCTTTTTAGTGGCAAGTAACAGTTTGATAACTTGATTTTGGTCATCACATATTTCTAAAAACAAAACATATTTCCCCTGAAGGTCTAATTCTCCTTTTGGCACACTCCACTAAGTTATTTTAATGTTTATGTGGCCCTTACTCTACTGATGCCTGGAATTTTTGAGAGAAGCAAGTCAAAAAGGAGACAATGTGCTAAAAATATCACAGAATGTTAGGAGTTGGAAGGGACCTCAAAAGATGGTCTAGTCCAACCCCCCCTCTGTCAGAGCAGGATTCCCTAGACAATATCTCCTGTATAGGGAGGCAAAGGGCTTCCTGCTTTTCAGACCACTTGCAGCAGGTGCCCTAGGCAAGGCACATGCCCCCCAGAATGCCAGCCAGAGTGGGAAGGAGGCTCAGAACATAGCAAGTAACTTGTACAGACCCATCCAAAAATCTCCAGGGTTGGAATAATTTACCAGCGTTTCCCAGACAGAGGAAGAGATGCAGTGCACTCCAGTTCTTCTGCCTCTGCCTGTCTGATGGCCCCAGCTATCCTTTATAAAAGCTGACAAAAAATGAAATACACTTTAACTTTTGACTCAGAACTTCAAAATCTGTTCTAGTCTCATAGGGGGAAAAAATACCTGCAAAGTATCACCTAAGAGCACTTACATGTGTCTTCTCTGAGGATCCAGTCTTGGCTCACTGTTTTCTATCTTCAGTTCCTTTCTTCCCATTATCCCCAGAGAAAACACTTAAGAGCTCAGGATAAAAAAAAAAATCCTCTTCAACAGCTCCTCAGGAGCACAGCTATCTCTCAATTAACCCTTCCTCTAAATCATGTTGATGAGCTTTATGTAGATACCATGCTACCAGATTATTCATTTTGTGCCCCCCTATCCCAAAGAAATACTATTATCTTTCTTGTCTCCTGGTAAAGCAGCAGGATCCCCATTTTGACAGTGACTTGATCACAGAATCACAGAATATTAGGAGTTGAAAGGGACCTTGAAAGATCATCTAGTCCAACCCCCCTGTCACAGCAGGGTTCCCTAGACCAGGTCACACAGAAGCATGTCCAGATGGGTTTTGAACCCCTCCATAGAAGGAGACTCCCCAGCCTCTCTGGGCAGTCTGTGCCGGTGCTCTGGCACCTCAACTGGGAAAACATTTCTACCTGTATTCACACAGAATCTCTTATGCTTCAGCTTACAACCATTGCCTCTTGTCCTGTCACTGGGCTTCACTGGGAAGAGCCTGACCCCATCCTCCTGACACTCACCCTTTACATACTTAAAAGCATAGATGAGGTCAGGTCATATTCACACCAAATTTTTTCTAGCAGCACTGGAAACCTGAGAGGGTCCTGCAAAAATATCCAAGGTCAGTTGCTGGCAATGAACAGAGCTGCTGGCTCCTCTGAGTTTTAAAGCACACTCTTTGAAGGCTGATGATGCCAATCCTCTGTCTCAGTTGATTTCCTCCTTGGCCACAAAGCTCATTTTCCAAGGTATTTTCCAGGGCATTATATAAAAATTAATTTGTAAAAAGCACAGATGAAACATTGCCTGGACACAGGAAAGCACTCCTCCATGAAGATCAAACCCCAAGTGCTGCTGAAATCCAACTGGGTTTTAACAAATAGCAGCTCTTAGGCCAGTAAATCAGAGACATTAATAGAAAACTTACTAGATCAAAGTCCTCAAACACAGTTTAGTGACTACCACATCTGGGCACATTCACTGAAACCTACAGGTTGAATTCCATATTAAAAGGCATCTCCCATCCCTCCCCACCTTGTGCCTTTAATCAGAGGAGGAAGAAAAGCTGTTTGAAAGCCCTTTGACAGGTGTGAGGGAGATAAGCTAGAGGCAGACTGCAAAGAAATGGCATTTGGGAAAGAGGAGACTGGAGATTATCCCCATGAATACACATAAGCTCCATTCTGTAGAGCAAAGCCTGTCGTTGCTAAGAATACAACTTAGCCCTCTCACAGCATTTTGAGCTTTCAAAGTGCTATATAAATACTAATCACTAAGCAAAGGTGCCAAAGAATCCCTTCTATCTCCTGCTGCTTGCACAGTCTGAAAGCACAGTAAGTACATGTACAATAGCCAACACAGGCCTGAACAATCACCCCAGTTAATGATATTACACAAAGGATTGTGTTCTAAAGGGAAATATATTAGTGTGCTTCCATTAGGAAACTGTTCTTACCTAGTGCTGTGCAGGCAGCACCAGATGCAGACCAAGAAACAGATGCTGCTGGGAGGAAGGGAAAAAAAGAAGAAAAAAAAGACAGAGGAGAAATAGAAACACCTCCAGGAGATCAGGACAAAAGTGACCTCAAGAGGAGAGCTAGGGAAACTTTGCAGATCTACTGGTGGGCAACAGGTGAAGCTAGGGCAAAGATTCAAGAACAAATATTAAATCAGCCAAGAAGGAAGGTGATGTATCTTAGCAGATTCACTTTTTCAGGAGTGGGGGAAAATCAACTAAACAACTGGCAATTGGAAGGGTTGATCAGGACACTGGCTCATCCTTTGGCAACAGGAATGATGAACAAATGACATTAATTTTAGCTTATGAGGGGAAACTGTTTCCAAATTTGGTGAATACTGGTTAGAAAGCTCAAAAGAATGAATCTTATCTAGTCCCTAAATACTTAGGTTGTCCAGTAGTGCTTTCTGCAGGAGAGCTCAAAGAAACAAAAAGACAAAGTCTATAATTGTAGAGAGTGATCCTTCATACAACACAGAGAATAACCAGAATTTTCACTACATAAATGTTTACTGCAACTGCTAAGCACCTCCCAGGAAGGACTGCAGGATCCCACCCAGTCTGTTCAGGGTCACTCTATAGTTTTAAGTACAGATGCTCTGTATCTAGGTGAATTCTGCCCTAAGCACCCATCTGAAAATAGTGCAATTAGAAATGCTCCACTATCTTAAACCATAACTTCTGCTATGAGGGTGCTATAAAACCCAGCTTCCTGATCCCAGCTTTTAGTCAAATACAAAAGAAAATCTATTTATTGGCAAATGTATCTCTATTTTTGCTGTGTGAAGGACACAGAGAATTGCTGTTCTGCTCCTAAAACAGAAGCTCTACGAGCTGCTTGAAAGGTGCAGAATAGAAACTCAAGTGCACTTCTCAGGCAAATCCTATACATCCCATTCACTTCCCTGCCAGATAATAGCTGTGTTGTCTCCAAGGCAACAGAGGAGGCAGACCTCAGCAGCGAGTTAAATGAAATTATTTCATTAACATTTATTTCCTGGTTTTCTCTTTCACCAGTGAATACAGATGATGTTACAGCCACCAGAAAAAAAAGGTCCTCTGGTCCACTTTGAGTGGAGAAGCATGTCAAGCAGTGAAGAAGAGGTCCAAACTTTTTCTTTACCAAAGCTCTGGCACAGCATCTTGTCCCAGAGTGAGGAGAGATTAGTGCTTCCTGCATTAAAAATGCAGAAAGCACAATTCACCATAAAGACATCAAGATTTTCATTTCTGTTCAATGATTCTCAGTACTTTTTAAATACCCACATGGTCTGTTCAAGCAGTTTGACTTGCAAAAGCTAGCAGGGGTTCATGGTTCTCAGTATGTCCTATCTCAGGAACACTTAAATGAGTTCACTAAAATTTGTACCTGTGACTCCTGAAAATTTTGACTATTTTTCTTTTGTCATAGCTTCCAGCAATGCATTTGGTTCACTGCATCTTTCAGATAGCATTGATTTTGGATGAACATTTCTTATTTCAGATCTACTTTCCATTTCTAGGAGATAAGGAAACCTCTTTATTTTACTTAGGAGATTATGTACCATGTGTTTGTTGGAGGATAATTTCCCTAATTCTCTTTGGGTACACTGACAGTACAATTACCATCTCACTTGGTAGCTGTTCCCTTGAATTTTAAACATCCAAAAGACATCCAACTGGAAGAATTTGGTGGCATTACTGTCTGTTGCTAAGAGTAGGATAAAGTGTATTACTGCACTCCCCAGGAAGACATACCAAAATGTGTGGATGTTAGCTATCTGGCAAGGAGGGATTTGGGAAACATCAGATTTAAGAATGAAGAATAGAACCAGTGAATTACCAGAGGCAGCAATTATGATCAAACACTTGAGCAAAGGAGATAAAAGAGAGAAATAAGAAACACTCCTTTGGTAAAATGCAGCAGCCTTTGACCAAGTGTCAGGTGTTAGGGCTGGGCTGGCCACTAACCAAGTGGCAGATACTCAGTTTTCCTGAGCCCAGACTCAAGTTGCAGATGAATAAGTCTCTCTTATTCCTTTTCTCCTCTCATTGGGATGGGAGAAAGGTTGATAGAGAGTCCTACAATCTCACTGCTCTTCTGTTAGGATAAGCCACACTGACTAGCCAGTAAAAGGTTTAGACTCTCCTCAAACCTCCTGCTCTCCTGGATTGGAGTGACAATGCAGCACATACAAGAGACAGGAGAAGCTGTGACAAGGTCTGGAGCATTTTTATAAATCCACAGGCTTCTCTCCCTGTCATAGCCTGGCCTAAAACTCCTCAAATACTTGAGGCCACATTGTAGAGGTGCAAGGGTTCCCTGTGTGACTAAGGAACTAACATACTAAATCATTAGTACCTGTTGAGTTCTCCCAAGTTATTCCTGTGCCCAGGGCTACTAATGCTGCTCCGTAACTATTCCTGCTTGGGTTGGAGTCACAGAGCTCAAGGGAGGCAGAAAGAAAAGGGCAGATCACAGAGTCTTATCCCCAAAGACAGCAACACCCAAAGCACCCTAGCTTCTGACTTTCTGCTTCGTTCTCCAGCTCCTCTTTGGAAAGGCTCCTCCTCACTCTCATTGCATGCAGTGTTTAAGGGCAGCTGCTTCTCTAAAGCTAGTACTTACTGTTCTGCATCAACCCAGTGATGCTTACTGGCAGCAGAGAATTAGAATGCATGTCATCTAAGCAACTGACCAGAAGCCTCCTGAGCAAGTATTTCAGCTGAATTATTAACAAGATCATTTTCTTTCTCCAAAAAGTTCTTCTTTGATCACTTATCAGGGCCATTTTCCTAATCAAAGCTTCAGGCAACACAGCTATGGTGTTCCATAGAGAGAAGGCCTGAAGCTATACCATGAATAAGTATTACACTCACAGACCTGCTCTTGCATCAGCTCAGTTTTCAGTGCCAGTATCTTTTTCTGCCTTATGAATTGGTTCTTTCAAGAGGTCTTTCCATTCAACAGAAATTCCTTTCAAAGAGTTTTGCAATAATACTTAGCACTTTCAGATTTTGAAGAATGGAAAATTTTTCATCTTTGCAAGTCTGATATTTCACCACAAGTACCTTGTAGACAAAAGACAGAGAAAGCAGACTGACAGATGAATAAAATATAAAGGACAAAGAAAATGGGTCTGTGAGTGTAGCTTACTCCCAAGTAAAAATTCCTTTAAAACTTGGCAAGATTAGTTATCCTATTGTAGTCACCAGAAACTTTCCATTCATTCTTCCAGGCTTTCTGTATAAGACAACTGTTCTAAGAACCTGTAGAAGGAAAGCACTCAGCATGAACCTGCTCTTTGCTTGCCATTTCCATGGAACAGCAGAAAGGAGGACAGAGAGGTCAGACACAGACTCCAAGAACACTATTTACTATTTAACAGGAAGCCAAACAACCGCATGAGTAGACACACATTCAGACAAGCCCTCCTCTGCCAGGAGGACTGGCAGAAATGCTTAAACAAATTAAACATCTGTAAAACCAAAAGGTACTTCTCCACCTTGGGAGATGGCTCACACCCACCTCTCTCCCCATCACATCCAGATTTCAGAGGAAGTGCTCCAGAGCAGCACAGGGCAAAACCCAAACCCTCACTAGAAAACAAAAAAAAAATTAAAATGCCTTTCCAACTGTGTTTGGAGCAGCATGTGCTGATGGTCACACACCACCTGGTCTACAGGTCTGGATTCTCTCTCAATCAGAGTTATGTAGCTTTTTGAGCTAATACTGTGGCAAGGAACATACTCCTCTAATTTATAAGATCATGCCTGCAGAAAGATTGGGTTGGAGGTTTGGTTTTAAATCATCATTCTGCTTCAATTTCCCTCTTCCTTTCTTATTATTGCTGCTTACTAAACATGTCCCAACAGGTGGCATTACAGATCGAAGCTTGCAGTCTGTCTTTGACATGACTACCTGGCTAGGGAAAAGCAATCTGAACTGAATTTATTACTCCTACCCCTTATCAGTGGAAAGCAGGTGCAAGAGAAGCAATTCATAATCACAGAGGGACTGTCAATCTGGAAAACTACTGCTTTTCTCACAGCATACTTGATAACCCTCAGATATAAGATTTAGTTACTGAAACTACTCAAATACACTTAGGGTGTTCCAGCAAAATAAAAGTAGAAATTATATGTATGTGTGTTCATATCTGTGGACATGTGTGTTTGTGTATGTATTTCCTCTGGAAATTTCTAGGCCAAGCATTAGATCTGTACATTTAACTGAGAATTTGACTAGTGGTAGCTAACCCATAACTTTAAGAGGAAATGCATTTGTGATTGTCTGAAGCAGACACAGAAGATTATCAGCTCTTTGCTAAAAAGATTCCTGTTCATAATTGCTCTTTGCCATCTCATCCTGTAAGGAACACTGACAGCAAGAAAGTTCCCTACCTGTGCATGGATGTGATGAGGTTAAAAATACATGGCACATTCTCAAGTCTTCACAAGCCTTTGCTGTCAGATGGATTCTAGTTCCCTACCCACAAAAATCAGTCTGTCTTTTCACTTCCCCTCCTCTTCTATGTAAATGTGGAGTGGCAACCCGAGGCTTCTGCTGGCACAAGACCTTCAGAAAAGAGTTACTCATGTAAAGTAAGGAAATCACTACCAACATCTTTTTGTAATATATGCTACAGGTTCTCTTTGCCAGACACCTTCAAATACACACCCAGCCCTTTTCCACAGAAGCTGGAGTTACAGTTTCTTTGAATACACACCCAAAATCAGAGTAGTCTTTTCATCATCATCTCCTGCCTAACTCCTTTTCCATGTGATTTCTATTTCCCATACTTTGCCCCATTAACATTTTATGGTGGAGCACAGGGAGAGCATTTGGGCAGCCAAAGCCAGGTAAAAAGCATGTGCATTCCAGCCAGAGAAGATGGATTGTACTGCAGCATAAGGAATTGCATAACCACAGTATGATTATATTCAACACTTCTCATGTTATTACAAACATATTTTGATTGGCCAGCACTGAATGGGAGCACCAAGGTCTGCACATCATGGGACATAAGAGAAAAAACCATACAGCAGTTAAAGCTGCTACTGTAGAGCTGCAGAATAAAGGGAGGAAGAAAAACTCATCACCCTTATGGTTATGCCCCAGTAGCCATACAAGAACTCTGTTCTCTAATTAGCAAGCAATTGAACCTCAGTAACAAACTATGTAACACTTCAAATATTTTCTTCTTGTTCTTCCAACAGGGAGTCTCCAGGGCTTGTAGATTAAAGCTATATTTGAAGATAAAGGAAAAAAAATGCAATGTCAAATTGGAGGAGATCCAGAAAAGAGAAGGAAGGGAGACTGAAGAGCTAACCTGACAGGAGAACAAACAAAAATACCTGGCAGAGCTAAGGAGGTTTGAAAAGGAAAGTGAAGTGTTTAGATGACAGAGAGGCTTAATAGATTAGATGATCCTGGGAGCACAAGCTTTAACCTGATTAGATAACACACCTTACCCACAGCTGCATTAAAGCCAAAACCAACCCTTTAGAGAAATAAAGGAAATCAAAATATCTGACAGCAGGAAACCAATAAAGCAACAAGCTACAAGAAATCCCCATTTGTTTTCCAGTCCTAGCTGATTTACTTTCCAGAGCATCTCTGGAAGAAACTCCTCCCCCCAGTCAAGTCAAGCCTCTTTCAATACACATCAACAAGACTTTTTGGGCACTCAGCTTTGTGGAACCAGAGGATCTCTGAAATAAAGCTCAGAGCCACCTGTACTGTGGCAAAGCCTCAATGCTAAGGCTATGACCTGTTATATCTGTAAACTGCCATCATCAGGGGAATACGGAAACTGGATTCTGAAAGTGAACAAGATCAGTTTTACAGTGATAAATCTTAGCTGGAAGGAAGTGTTACTTTTTCAAATGAAATACCCAGAAGCATGCAACAGAACATTACCACAGGAACAAACAGAAAAACCAGAAAGTGTCCTCCACACCCTAAAGTTAATTCAGGAGTGAGAGGTTTAGGAAAATATTGCAACATACATGGAAAAAAGACACTGAAAAAAGCTCCACTGCAGATTAAGCTCCAATGCACAAGAGGGAAGACACCAATGATGCCACAGATTCCAATATTAACCAACTTTGTAAAAATTTCAAGCTCTTCTAGGATTAGTGAGCTATTCCATTCCTGGAGGTCCCCAAATTCAAAGCAATCTGCAGACCACATGAAATCCAACCAACAGCAACAGACACAAGTCACCTCCAGACTCAGATGGCTACCATCACTCTGATTCCAATATCTGGTGGCACAGAACTGTATCTGTGCCATCAGAAATATATATTTTTATTAAACAAAATTATTTTAGAGGGACTTAATTAACATCATACTATAAACTTCATAAGAAATATCATCCAAGTTCCACATATATCCTGCTCCCTGCACAACATGGAGAAAATAGGAACTTCACAGCTTATCTTGAATGCTAAGAAACTTGGGCACCTATAGACTAAATACCCAACTAACAGCCTCTGTTCTCTTTCCTCAGTTCTTCATGCCCTTCACAGCACATTTTGCTGTTAGAGGACTGAAACCAAAGAGAACCACAGATCCAGGAGGAGGAATGGTACCTGGGGAGAGGCTTCAAGAGGATCTGAAGAAACAGTGAAGGGATAAGAGAGACAGGAGTGGCCACTCACCACAGCCCTGGTGGAGCAAGCAACAGCTCTACCTGTTGATCTGAGCTTCTCTTCTTCATTCTCCCTCCTGAAAACCAGTTGAGTTAGGAATTCAAACATGGCCCATCTTTGGGCCAGGGTGGAGGTAATAGTGTTTGCTGATCAGAATCTACACATAAAAGTGACAACTCCCTATTTTTATTCCAGTTCCTCTTAACATTGACAAACAAGCTGTTCATCCTAATAGTCTGGACATCTTGCTGGTTTGGTTACTCATTTTCCCCTCTCATTATTGCAGGGCTCCTCAGAAATGCCAGGCTGCTGGCAGCACTTTGTTTTGTTGTAACAAGAAGAGAAAGCATCACCTCATTTATTCTGGAAGAACAAAACACTATCACTTGGGGGTTTTTTTGGCTACAATAGCTGCCCAGAAATCTGTCAGAAGCAATCTTTCATCTCTTAGTTAATCTGCACCAGGAAATGGGGAAGGGAAGACAGAGTGGTGAACTTGCTGCTAATCAGTAGATGAGCATTCAGCTCTGCAGCTGAGAAATCCTTCCCATCACCATGTGCAGCCCAGGGCAGTGTGCTGGTCCCCAGCCTGGCCTGATTAACACCAACCCAATGCTGCAGGTGCCTCACACTGTGATTAATTAGGCATATGTGGCTGGGAGTCCTGGTTCACACTTGAGAGGGCATTAGCTGACATCAACTCTGATGCTCTCAGTTGGGTCCCTGTCTCTTAACAGAGCCTTTGCAGTTCTTAACAAGGCAGCTATTAGGAATCAGAAGATGCAGTAATTGTTTAGAGTCCAATCAGCAGGAGAATTTCATTAGTTACAGAGATGTAGTCTGTGCTCTTTACAGAAGCCAGGAGGAAAGAAAAAAAATCTCCAGGATTATTTAAGGAATATCTAAAAGTTCCCCAGACACCTCTCTGAGGGCCTTTCTGACCAAGCCATGTGATTCATAGACATAAAGATCATTAACTCCTTCCCAAAAAGGTTTCCCAAAAACAGATATGCACAGGAATTCAGGGTCATTCAGGTTTTTCCTGAGAAGCTACAACAGGAGCCCGTGCTGCTTGGGAGTATTCCCTACTCCAGGAGATTTGTTTGGGCACCTGGATGTGAAATAACAACTAGTCTATTGCCAGATGTACATGCCAAATTCAACAGCCCAATCAGAGCACAAGCACACAGGTAGACATGGCATTCATGGCATGGTTTAGTGGCATGAGGGAGCTGGGTCAATGGTTGGATTTGAGGATCTTGGAAGCCTTTTCCAACCTGAACAATGTTATCATTCTGAGATTCTAATTATTGTCTGTCCAGCAGGTTGTCAAAAATCTCCCTACTTCCTCCTGCAATTCCTGTTGTATGTTTCAATAACTATCTCTATGTAAATTGGAGACCCTGAGCTATTCATACTCTGACAGCTCATGAGTTTCACATCAGAACAGGATACATTTTTCTGAGGAACAGAACAAAGTTCTTAGCAAGCAGCACCATGGCAGTACATATGAGGAATGCAAAACCATGGACCAAGAGATCCTGCAGCTCATCTGTAATGACCAGCCATGAACTTGGAGCCACTATAAGTAGTCATCAGTAGTGTAAGCAAGAAAATTAGCAGATGAAGATAGTCACTAACCTCTAACTCAGAGTTAAGACCTAGCAGCAAATCTTGGCATATTGGTAGTGTTGTCCTCAATTTGTACTGAAAAGCAGCCTATGTATCAGGTGGGAAATGGATTTAACTCTCCTCTGATGGGAAAGAGAAGCCAAGTGGGAGAGGGTCCCTGGTCCCACCACCAACTCATGTACACACATGTGGTGTTAACAACACCCACTGGCACCTCAGCTCCTCAAGGACAGGTTAAGCCAGTGGGATTAATGCCTTCCCACAACACCAACAGCCCACTTTTAAGAAAGTTTTGCCAGTTTTTGGCCACATGGCAACAGCCACATCATTCCCTGTGGGTTTTATTGCTCTGCATCTGGGAAGTCTTGAGTAAGGAAGAGGACTGGCAAGAAGAAGTCATGTTTTCAGCAGGTTATCAAGTTACTGGGGCATTCAGGTGCCAGCATTATTGCAGCACACTGGAATTTTTAGCTCTCCTGCTAAGTTCAGCCCTGGCTGGGTTTTGTGTTACTTTTGAGGTCAAGAGCAGTGTCTTGCCCAGAGAAGGGAAGTTCTTGGTTAAGTCAGACCCTAAGTAACCATAGGCAAAAGGGAGTGTGGCTGCTGGAGATGGCAGATGCTGTGAGGGGAAAGACACAAGCTAGGAATGTAGACAGGGTTTTGGTGACTTCTGCTCACTCAGGCTTTGGTTAAATGACTTCACCAACTTTGCTCCTCAAATGTAAATCAAAGAAAGTGAGCTAATGCCTTCTCATGCAGAGAAATCATCAGGAAAAGTGCAACAATTATTATGATGCTGGATACTACAGAGTTTGGAAACGTGGAATTATTTTTAAAAGGCATATTTTTTGAGGCTGAAATAGTATTTCAGAAATATTAGTGTGGAAAAGAAAAGAGCCCCCATATGCCTCTATTTTAGTCTGCTTCCCAGCTTGAGGTGATGCCAACATACCTCCCAAAAGCACTGCCCAGGCACACAGTGCTTTGCCTTTGCTAGAGCAGGCTCTGCAAGCACACTTAAGTCACTCATCATGTGCTGGTCATTGTAAACATGAACACAAATTACAATTTTTGGTTGAAAAATAGCTAGTGAAAGACAGACATATACAAATATAACACATTGCCACATAAAGCTTTGTGCTGGAACTGTTAACCCCAAGTCTTTTAGAAACAAGTAGAGAAAACCCAAGAGTTTTGTTCCAAGTGAACATCCTGGGGCTGAGGTGGTCACTCACAGACCACAAATAATCCCCAGCACAGTCCAAGGAGAGCAGTCTGCAAAAGCAGCTTCTCCATAGATCTCTGGCAGAACTGATGGGGAAAAAGTTGGCAGAGCAGATCCTTGCCTTGCCAAGTCTTAGTCACTGCTGGGAGCCCCCTTCAGCCTCACAAACACAAAGGTCACCCAAACACTGCTTCATAAAGGAAGTGTCAAGTCCCAAGCTATGACATATTTCATTTCATTAGGTGGAATGTATTTACCTTGGAGTTTGTGGGGTTTATTGTGAATCAGCACAGAACTGAACACAAATAACAAGAGGAGATGCATTAAGCCCTGCTTTAAAGTTAAATAACTAATGTGATCACCTCAAGATGCTTTGCATCAGTCTAAAAGGGACCTTTTCTGCAGAATGAGTCATTTTAATTAATTATAGCAATCTCAGTACTCTCCTTGAATGCCTTTTTTCTTTTTGTCACTAAGAAATGCACTTCTATTTAGAAATAGCAGCTGAGCTACAGCATTTGCCTAGCCTTTATTATCACTGGTGGCTATGCATTGAGACAGCCTTACTAACCAGCAGCAGTTCTGGAAGGCATGGGGAAATGATCAGTTCAGTCTTAAACAATGTAAGCCACCCTCTGCACCAGGTCCACAGACACCTTTCCTAGGCTCAAGCATAGCTGATTTCAGTGGCTGCAAAAATGATCTCCAATTCTTGCTGTCTCACTTTTGAGGCTGGTCCTGCCCATGCTCATATCTGATGAGGGATGTAAGATTCCATGGAAACCCATTCCCTAGGACAGGGAGTAAAGCAGCAGACCAAATAACTGTCCCCTAGACTAGACACACCAATATCAGGACATTTGGAGTATTTGGGGAAAAGAATGGAAAAAGTCAAGGTTTACTGACAGATACCCAAAAGAAATGATCAACAAATAACAACATCTCCCCATCCTGAAGCACAGCTGACAGCCCTTCTTTTCAGGTTTCCTTTATGCAAGAAGAATTTCACTAAGGAACCAGCAGTTTGCTTCCAAGTGCAACTAAGTCATAAAGTGCCCCAACTGCCTTCTGGTAGATGAATTGTAACATTTTGCATCTTGAAACAAACTATTCAAAAAGCTCTGTTCTAACCAATCATCAGGAAACAAATTGAATGAGGAGCAAAGCACCATGCAAGAAACATCTCATCCTCCAGGAGCTTCCAGCCCTACAAGGACACGCAGGGAGGAGGCTGATGCTGCTGCAAAGTTAAACACAGGAGGGCAGCCACTGTGGCCACTTTTCCAGAAACAATCACATTATATCTTTGTGGTTTGTGAGCTAAGAGTCTGAGGAAAGGCTTGATCACAGCTCACCTTGCTGAGGACTCTCAGCAGAAAGTCTCTCTCCTGCTTATGTCCTTAAACAAGTACCTGTCCAACAGCAGACATAGCACAGAGAGGATCATTCTTATTACAGGACCTCTGCTACACTTGACAGATGGATTTTGCCAAAGCAACACTGAACTACAAGGAAGCCTTTTAAAAGTAAAAAACACCATCCCTCATCACCACCCCAAAAATTCAGGGAAAACAAAGGACCAAAGAACATTTAATTCCTTAAAAGAATTCCACCATACAACTGCTGTAGAGCAAGTGGGGTTTGTTTCAAAACAGAAATTTTTAGGAAAGATGGATATTTAAAGACATTTTAGAATTAGTTTCAGAGGAAACAAGACATTTAAACCTAGGAGTGGTGCTAATTTGGAGTCAGATGATGTAATTTTATGTAGCCTGTATTTACTCTTTCCAAATATCTCTATTTGATTATTATTTTTCCTGAGTTCAAGCAGACAGCTCACAGGTCAGCAGAGAGTAGCAGCATGGCACCAAGAGCTGGTGTCAACAAGGACAGCTGTTGCAATTAAGGACTTTAATTGGCTATCCAGAAAAAATACAAGCATCCAGAGGAAAGAGAAAATACACTGCTTCTAGATTTTTTTAGCATCATTTCCCTTTCCTGTCCTAATGTCCATTTCATTTAGTCTCCGTGTGTGCTTCCCCCAGCAGCTGTGTGGACATACTGGTGTGATGCTGGTGCTACTTCTTGCCCAGAAACTATCAGGTGTCTTTGAAGGTTGAATTGACTAAAGCTGCACAAGAAACATTGGAGATAAGTGGTTCTGAACTGAGTGGGCAGGGAACTAATCAGAGTGAAGGAAAAATATACCTGAATTCCCAGAGAGCTCTGAATGGGCACAAATCAAAGCAGACATGAATTATGTCTGCACCCACAGCAGAAAAGTGACTTTGAGCAAAACCAGACCAAAGCAACCCATTTGTAGCAGAGCTATTTGAGTAGAAAAACTTCTCAGCAGCTCCTCTAGCACTTGAGAGCACTTAAGACTCTGCCCAGATACACCAGAGACTCCCAGAAATCTTAGAAGCCCCAGGGCAGGAAATGAAAACAATGGCCTCAAACTCAACACAGAGTTCTTCCACTGCTTGAACCATTGCCCACCAGAAGGAAAGTGATTTAATGCAAACAGCAGAGAACCACCTCAACTCTGAACTTGTGAGGAGCTAAACCACAGCTATGGAGCTACAGAAGGAAAAAAGCAAAGGAAGGAAGTGGTTTCTGGCAAAGTACCAGCCTCTGCCTCTGCGCCGACAGTCTCTGCTCACCCAGACAGCTAGACATGGGCAGACTCTGAAATTCCTCCTGATTACCCTGCTCTGGCCTAAGCTGCCCAGTTTAAGTAGGTTTTAAGGCCAGAAAGGTGGTGTTTTCATGGCAACATAACTACTAGGCAATAGCAGTTTTGCTGTTAAATTCCAGTGAAGGCAGCTGGAGAGGGTTTCCTCTCCTGTGTCAGTAAAACACCAGTATCTTATTTCCAATAATATATAGGGCCTTTAAGGCAGGTTTGTCATTCTGCAGAGAAAAAATCCTGTTTTTCCCAGAGCTGAAGGCAAACCTGCAGAGCAACTGCTCTTTGAGAGGCAGCATGAAGTCACAAGAATAAGATAGTTTTCAGAAGAGTTAAAGTAATATTTATTTGGCAGTCCCAGCAATCACATTCCTTTCTACCTGAGTTTGCTTCTCCCAGTCCTGTGCTCATTCCTTCCAGCCACATCCTTTCCTCTTGCCATCACTGAAGTCAATGTTATTAATGTGAAGACTAATGCAGGGCACTTTTTAAGTCCAAACTCTTGAAAACAGAGTCCCTGTTGTAGTTCAGTGTTGACGGTGAAGGCGAGCTTATCCTCCATAGCAAACAGTCCATAGTAGGGCATGGAAATGCCAAGGCTACCAATCAACCCTATGAAAAATACTTTCAGTAGGAGTATCAATTCACAAGTGTTAGTGTGAGGAAATTGCAGTCTGCTCATATAACACTTGTGGCCATAAAGAAGTGGCAATACTTACAGGTAATAAAACTCACTCACTCTTTGGAAACAGCTGCACAAACCACTATTTGAACTACTGCTCAAAGTATTTTTCCTTTTATGGAAATTATTTTGCCTCTCATGGTGATGGCTTTCTTCTAGACTGTTGCATTTCAAGGAGGCACCAGCTCTTCTCCCTCACTCATTGCACCAGCTAGAGCCCTATGTATGCATATAAAGGAGCAGGGTAGAAAATTGCTGGTTTTTATACTGCATAACAGAGGGCACAAACCCCAAGGAAGAGGCCCCAGAGAGACATCAGAACTTCCAGCAGTTTTGAGGAAAACTCAGTGACATGTGACCTAGGTTGAGTAGTTGATAAACAGAGGCAACACAGAGCAACCTTAGATGTTTGGATGAGAGGATCCCAGAAGCACTCCATATCAAAGTCAGCTCGGCCAAGGAGCCTGTTCTCCTACAGAAACATGGCAGCATATCTTGCAAACTTTCACTATGTCTGGGCTCCAGCAAGCTTCTGAACATGCAGCACTTTCTAGGAAGACTAACTGACATTCAGCAAACCATTTCAGTGACCACAAAGGTCTCCCAAGCTCCACAAATAGATTTGTCTTCCTTTCTTCCCCAGTAACAGGCTTTTCTCATCACCCCATTTTCCCTCAGTTAATGACACTCAGTGGCCAGGAGGATTCTCTGCAGTCTATACTCATGCTACAGTACCTAACAGCTAATAGTCATTGTGTAGTACACACAGGAAATATCATCCTTGAGTTTCAGGATCCTAAGACAGGGCCCAAACTATACAGAAAGACCATAGAAGGAAAGGCTTAAGAAAAAGGTGGAAGAAACCATAATCTTTTTCCAATTTCTGCAGTGACCTGGGAAATGCCTTCCATCAATCCACATCCAGCCTATAAATAACAGACTGGAAGAGGCAAAGGCAGTTCTAGATCAAATTATTAAACAGGCATATTCAGAGAACATGTAGACAAAGCAAATCACACTGCTAATATTCAAATCCAAACCACAAGCTGAAGAGTTAGTTATTCCTAATGTAAAATGTTTTTCTGTTATCCTCTCCCACCTTCAAGGATGGATGCAAAGTAACTACATAAAGTACAGCTTGCAAGTCCAGATCTGGAGCTTTGTCCTGTGGCTTCCTTGACAACACAATTTTTATCTCTGCTTCAGTTCTGGTGAGTTGGAGCATGATGGAGAACTAAGATAGAATCAAAAGATAATACTATTGTGTGTGGAAAAATGATGAATAATTTGAGTCCATTTCCAAACAGCATCTAGTCAGAAGGTTTGAAGGATTCCTATGCATCTCTCCAGCAATACAAATCACACTGGTAGGATGCCTTTCACTTTTGACCTAGACAAAAGCCTTCTCTTTCAGTGAATTGAGTGTGTGATTTACAGCATTCCTGGGCTGAAAAATGAGTAATTAAATATCACACTTTAGCCATTGTAGCGTTAGGTATTTCCTAGAATCTGTTTCTCATAGCAGTTCCCTTCCCTACAGTGCTGTGCTTATTATTTTTCAGGAAACAGTCTGACACTTTTTTTTTTCAATATATCAATTCTGGACTGTATCTTAGACAGAAGCACAAAAAGCAAGAATTATGCTTTCAAATTATT
The DNA here is from genome assembly GCA_013399015.1 of Galbula dea. Lineage (NCBI taxonomy): Eukaryota > Metazoa > Chordata > Aves > Piciformes > Galbulidae > Galbula > Galbula dea. The sequence continues at coordinate 69,118 of VWZX01001675.1, read as the reverse complement.
TTACAACATAAAGCACATGTAATTTTAGGTTCACACAGACACTGACAGAATCTTAAACCATGTGTTCTACTCCTTCCAATAATTACAATTCTGCTTATTTGAGAGTGCTCACTTCTCTTTGTACTAGAATACTGCTACACCACAAAGGAAAAAGGTTTCCATCCTATTCATTTGCAAAGGAAATTAATTTAAGTGCTAGGGGGATGTTTTTTCTCTTATCAATGTGGCATAGCTGTTTTCCATCACTCCAGTGAAAGCACTGCAAGATATAACTTACTATTAAACATTACTACAGCTCCTAAGTCAAGGGCTCAAATGGCAGGGAATGCAAGGCTTCAAGGCTGGCTCCCAGCATGTCTACATTATGATACTAACTCTGAATTATTTTATGGTCAGAACTGCATCAAGGGAGTAAAATCTAGGCACCCTGAACATATGTTTGGACTTGATGGTCTTAGAGGTCATCTCCAACCTTAATGATTCTGTGCCCCTGGTGATGCCTGTGTGTCTCCATTGCCTACAAGCAGGTTCTGGGACTAACCTAACTGCACCAAGTGAGTATTTGTGCATGTCCACCATGGACACAAAGGAACATCAGCACATAAAACATCAGAAAATCTATGTATATATCACTGAAAGCCATGTGGGAAAGCCATCCAGTCAATATAATTTGGAGGGGAACTGAACTGGCACAGGAGCTCCCTGCAATGAAGCACCCTCAAGTAACCATGCAGAGACATCCCATGTGCCCTGTAGCCCATGGTAAGAGCTACAAACCACTCACATACACACAGAACATACAGGACAGAATTTTAGAGGCCAAGGATGAAGAAGTCTCATTTAGGTTGCAAATATTCAGAATAAACTAACAGAGTCTGGCACTGACAAGCAGACTGCATGCCCTCACAGCCAAAGGCATTTTATAATTAGCTCTATCTCTAAGATGAATAGCAGTCTAGAAAACAGCATCCTTAATCTTTGCCCTTCCTCCCTGTCTTCCACTCTAATGGTGGAAAGGTAAATTGAAATGCTGCAGTGTAAAGAAACACGAGAGAACTAAGAGATTCTACCTCTCATAAAATATTAACTAGATTCACTAACAAAAACCCCCACATTTCTGATTATTAAACAGGTATTTAAATTGGCTCCAGCTGCCAAAAATAAGAACTCAATTTTGCAGAGCTGCACCCCATTAACATAAATCCTTGCCAGATTAATCAGCTAGGAAAGCCATCAAATTGACCCAAAGTCTGACTTCTGCCCATAGTACTCAGCTTCCCTAGTCAGACCCATGCAGGATCTACACCAGTCAGGAATTCAGCTTAGGAAGTAATTAAGCTTCTAACAAAGATTTGCTGATGGATATGCACTGCACATAAACCTATTGCCTCAGTTACATAGGACATGTCAGCCAGGCAGGTCACTTTATTCACATGGCAAGTGCAAAGCATTTAATTGCATAGCAAGAGCATGCTACCCAGGGAATTACAGGCTACCTGCCAACTCATTATTTCTTCTTCCACCCATCCTCAAGCCTGCAGCTGCTACATAAGAGTAATCATATTCTGACTTTATTTGAACACCCTACAATAAAAACCACAGTTAAGCAAGAAGTTTCTTTAGCAAATAATGGCTGCTCTTAATATTAATGGCAACTACATATGCATATTTCTGGGAAAACCAGTGATTACTTCACTGGGGCACAGAGGCTGACTGGACACTGCAGATGTGGTCCAGGCTGGCCCAAATTCAGCAGCAGAGCCAGCTGCCACAAACCTTTCTTAGCTCTGCTTCCTCCAGAGACACTGGCAGCATCCCTGAGATTTTGGTAGGCCCAGACCTAGGCTGATCATTCCTGGACACCCTTACCCTATTGCACAAAGTTAGTGCCAGGGTTTTGGGTTTTTTTTACAATTAGTAGAAAAACCCTCAGTGGGATTGCAGCAGGGACCACAAACACAGTTTGAGTAAAGGCTCAGTAAGGAAACAAACATCAACAGAGCTTTATGGCCAATATAACAGCAACCTTCAATAGAACAATCATTAAACCCAGAAAGAGTTAGACACAGCTAAGCTTTCTCACTGCCCTCAAACCTGTAAAGTAAATAAATCACAGACCTAAATAAATCACAGACATTTCTAGGCTAAGGCATGGTCTTGTTATCAGCCTAGAGGGAAATCATACCCATGAGTTAAGCCATAACAAGACATGCTTATGCAACAGAACAGTTTACAGGGCACCAAAGGGCTGCAGGTGCTGCTTTAATGCCTCATTAATTCCCAGGCTATGGGGAACTTTGTATTTACACTCCCCCTTCACTACCTTCAAGGATTTTTGGCATTTAACATAGCACTAATGCATTTTATTAAAAAAATAAATAAAATATGTCATTTCAGGCCATGTTGGCATGTGAATTCATTGTTTTGTCAAAATTCCAAAGAAATAAAGTGTCATGTTCACTATCTTTGCCACATATATGAAGTTTATTCTGTTAAATAATACTGAGAACTGAAAACAACAGCAATCCAGCACCTGCTGCAGGGTCAACCACACAGCCACACCATATCCCCTTAGCACCCTGTGGTGTTTTGTCATTTCATTTATTCAGACAAGCAGAAGGCACAAGGCATAGCTGGTGCAGCACCTTGGGTTGCCAAAACCCACAGCATCCTTTGGGCAAGCTACTCCTGGTTACCAGTGCATCATTACTCGCTCCCAGGGGAGCCCAAACATCCCACAAAGTCTTCTTGTTGTTAAAGGTGGAGTGAATTTGGAAACAACATGCTTTCAAATGAAATCAAGGGTTATGAAGGGTACCCCAGTAAAAATGACTTATATGATTAGGGCAGTTGTAGCTACATAACTGGCCAAGAACCTCAGTTTCAACACTGATGGGATTAACCTTTAAGGTATTTGGTCTCTGCAACTCTCCAGTCTTTGACCTCTGTCCACCCAGTTTTCTCTCTACATCCAGCAACTCTCATTCTACATAAAGTTACCAAAATACCACAGATCTGCAGCCCTTGCCTTGACCATTGGCTGATAAGGGATGAGCAAGAGGCACACACTCTGCCTCATCCATCTCCCATGCTCTTGACTGTCCAAGGGCCAGGTTCAGCAGTACCTGTGTGGCAGCAGCAAGCCCAGACAAGCTCTGTGTTTACAACCCTATGTTAGTCATTTGGGGAAAGCTCCAAATGTCATGATGAACAATTATTATTCATCAAAACAAAACCAAATCAGTCTCACTCAAGCCAAGACACCTTACCCTTGAATTCCCTGCAGGCAAGATCAGCAGCAAATGACAGTGTCATGCTTTAGAAATGTCACAGAACAGGGCCAAAACTGCTTCTGCTTTCACTGATTAGAAGGGATATGAGGCTGTTGTGCTCAGCTTTGGCCTCCTCCCTTACTGGGAGTCATTCTAGGTTGAAATTGGGAAGAATCATCCCTTTGCTACTCTGAAAAGCACATCTTTTCCAAGCATCTTCTCTTTGGGAAGGGTAGTTTTATTCATACTAATTGAGCATTCTCTTTGGCATCCCTCTGGAGAATTTGAAAAAAACACCATCTAAAACTGATTTTCAAAAAGCTGATGAGAGAGAGAAGAAAGAACCAGGATTTTTTTGATCATGCCATGGCTAGAGAGCCCAAAAATGAGCTACCAGAGCACCTGCTGCTTTAGGATATGCCTCCGCAGCTGGAGATAGAGGGGGTTGATTGGAGTTGCAGATCTGAAGAAGGAAACCTGCAGTCTTTCTGGGTAAGCAAGAACAAACCAGGAACAAGCTGAGCTGGACCTCCTTTAACCCATCATGTGAAGGGACACTCCACTGGCAGCCACTGGAGAAGAACTCAGTGTTAAAACAGGATTTCTTTCCCAGGCTCAGGGATTTATCACACCAGCACTGCAAAAAACAGCCAACATTTTTTTTCTTCCCAGAAAGATAGTTTTAAATGTATTTCTATTAAGCCTTTAAATAATAGCTCCACAGGGTTTAGCTACTACAGTAGTGGGTGAAAAGGTACTATGTGGAATATTGCCCTACACTGCATAAGCAGCCTCAATAGTCCTGTTATGTTCATATATATATATACACACACATATATGTATACACACTCAATACATATATATATACACATATATACATATATATATATATACACATACACACATATACACTCAATACATCTACATGCTAAAAAGCCCCTCAAAAAGTTAGAGTTTCACATTAAGACAAGCAACAGAAATTCAGAGCTGTGTAGAATTTTAATGCCAGTGCTATTTATTTATTATGTTTAAAAAGTGGTGTGTGGTTTTAAATGAAAACCACAGGGAAATTGTGAAGTGGCTTTTTTTTTTTTAGGGGTCACAAAACCAATCATAATGACATCCTTTATATTTATAAATGCACATGACTCACTCAGGCATTTTGTTGAAGTGGTGGATTTCTTTCCTGCAATTTAATAGCTGAATGAGTTTATCATGCAAAACAAATCACCAGCATTGCTGCTCCCACTGAGGAACTGGAGAGCTTTTACATAATCTACTTGCATTTGACATTTCTCCCAGCTCCAAATGGTGAGTATGGATTCCACAGGACTGTTTGTTCCTGGGAAACACAGCCCCAGCTCGACTTCATCCATCAGTTTGTCTAGAACAAACAGTTTGTCCTTACAAACAACATCTTAATTGACTAAATGAAAAAAGCAGAACATTTGCTCCACATTACAAATGAACATTTTCTGTGTCCCCTGCTGTGTTTCCAAGCATATACATTAGGATAAGAACAGATACCTGAACCCATCAATAAATCCTGTGAGCCAGAACTCTGCTAAGTAAGCAAAACTCTGCTAAGTAGTTAGTTTTCATGCCTGGATCTCTACCCAGGTAGTGATGAAACCTGACTTTTTTTTCTGGCATGAAGAAAAGAGTGAGTGTCTAGACAGATGCATGCTGTGAATCAGATCTCTGTCACTTGACTCATGGGGACTCTCCAAACCCAGTTATGATCTACTGCAGATCTTTGGCTTCTCCCATATTCCTTAACTCTTTAATATCTTATTCATGCAAACCACAGTATGAAGCATATTGCAGTATTAATAGTCCAAATACCTTTAATGCTCTAGGCAATTCTCTTAAAGTTGTCTTTAATGCAAAATTTTCAGAGGCTCTGAATGATGAGGGCAAAATGATTGCTTCTCTCACCACATCAGAAATTGTAACAAGCTCTTATTTATTCACATCTCCCAGCAGTAGTCTGGGATGTTTGAGTTTATTCTTTGTTAGGGATTAGCAGAAGATACAAAGCATCATCACTAAGTAGTGAAACTAATGAAATTTCAACAGCCTGAAAAATCATTTCAGATTTCCAGCACAAAAATGTCAGTTCTCAAAGGTGCCATTCTCAGTCCTGACCTGGCTTCTTTACACTGAAACAACAGAGGGTGGAAGCATTTGTATTATACACTTTCAAAGTGAAAATGAGTCCTGAACAAAAGTCCAAAGCACTCAGGCACATCAGCTGAACACTCCCATTCAAAATTAGATCTAACAACAGTAGGCATCTCATTCTGCAGGATATCATGTAGTTAAGCCCCAAAGTTAATGATGACATGCAGCTGAGACCCCTCTCAATTTCAGTTATTCAAGGCAAAAAGAAAGAGACTTTCCACAGTCTGAGATACATAACTATTTTGTTATAGTTATATAACAAGAAACACCATTAAAATTGGAGTTTCTTCCATGTATGGTATTTTTTGTCTCCTGCCTGGCATTTTTCAGGCAACACTGTGATGTTCAGTCGGACTAGGGCTGGTCAAGAGGTCTTCAGCAAAGCCATGTAAGGTTTCTCCATCACTGACCTATACAGGACACTAGCTGAGACACAATTTTATTCCCAGAACTCTCAGTTCTCAGGGCAGCACTGCCAAGAGGAGACAAACACACACCAGTGGTGGAAGTGTCCTTGGACCCAGCTCTGCCATCTAACAGAGGAAAAGGAGATGGCTTAACAGAACCAGACCATAAACAGGGGCTCGCAAGGAGCCTCCTTGCTGCTTCCCTACACATTGCACCTTATTTTCACCTTTGCAACCCTCCCTTAATGCCCACATTAATTATGCAAGACTGATACAGAACCTGCTTTTTCCTGACACTCCCAGCTCACTTTTTTTTTAATACATACACATGCATGTAACACACTCTAACCACTTTCCCATCCTTTCTAGTATGTCAAACTTCTATAGAATTTATTATTCAGTTCAGAGCACAGCCTCCAAGAGCCTAGTCTTGTGTTTATGTTGAAGTACCAAAGCTGCCAAATCCACAGAGGACTGTGGTGTCCAAACTAGCAGTTATTCTGGCAGTTTATAGAACCTCATGTGATGTATCCAGCACAAAAGCAAAGCTCTAGCAGCTTTTTCTGATCTTTTAGGAACAGAACAGGAGGTATTTTTCTCAAGTGCAAAGTATTTAATATTGCAACAGCCACTAAACTCATTAAGCCAGCTCAGACAATGATCAAATCATTATCATAATTCTCTTTAAAGCACTTGCCTCCTAAGAGGACCAGCACAATACAATCATTAGAACATTTTTCTGGCAGTTAGCATCCTTATTTGTGGTGAGGGTGAGAAGCGAGTTGAAGCTTTCCCATTATTCTTTGATTAAGGTCTCAGTTAGAAAAATCAATGACTTGTTGAGGTCATCACGTTTCAATGTCCTTATTTTTCCACCAAAGACCACAGAAACTTCACTGGACTTCCAAAGCTGAGCAAATGGAGCTCTTTGGTTGTGGACCAGCACCAATATGAACTTTATTATTTACCTGTGTCCTATTTAAAATGAAATTCACAAAGGTGTTTTGCAAATGCAGTAAGAGAATGCCAGCATGGCTTCTATGGAACACAAATGCAGCATCTGAGAAGACATATCACATCTCAAACCTGCATGCCCTGAAGAGCAGCATATAAAGGAAATGGATTGCAAGAATCCCATTATACAGCACTGAGAAGAAGTGCCAGGAAGCCACTCGCTGCTGCTTCACATCCCACCCAGCACCTGGGGGGAAGAAGATGCTGTGCTGGTGATGAGAGAAACAAATCTTTTCTGACAGCCTGACAGGAGTCTAAAGCCACCCAAATCTGAAAATGACTGCCAGAGAACAGGCTGGTGGTCAGATATCCAGTATTAGCTGGACCTGGCATTCATTTCTGAGCTAAGAAGATGCTAAGTAGCACTTCTGCCTTTAAGGGCTGTGTGCTCTCACTTTTTATAGCTGGCAGGTGAAAAATATAGATAGGATATCTTCAAGTTAATGGGATAAGTGGTTTTCCACACACCACTACCCTGTTCAACTATTCACTATTTCCTCCAATTCATTAACTAAAGAATATCAAGTGAAACCTCAAGGCAGCAGGTTTGAAACACAGATGTGGAAATACTTTCTAGCCACAACAGTGCAGCTAAACTGGGGAATGGTCTGCACAGGCATGAAGTGGCCAAAACCCAGTAAGGAGCCAACACTGCCCATGGCCACGTCTTCATTCACCCTCTATCTGATCATTAAAGAAGAAATTTAACACATTTCCCAGGAATATTGCTGGCAGGAATGGGAATACAAGAAGTCATTTTGATTCTTTCAGCTGCTAAAAGAGAACATGTCCATCCAAAATGGTCCAAGAGGTCAGAGGATAGTTGGATTTCAGAGATTATCAGTTCACTGGCATTTTTTTTTATGCATGAAACATTCCCACTACAATAACCAGTACTTTCAATAAATAGTGATAATATCACCTGTCATTTCAATTATTCCCACAGTGAATTTCATGCTAAGGAAAGTTGCTCTAAAACACATCCTAGTGAAGCCCTAGTGAGCATAAACAACCACAGTCTCCATGGAGGTGCCACCTCATCCCAAGTCCACCTTATACCCTCAGGAGGTCCAAGGGCCTGGCCCAATCCAGGCCAAAGCTTGAAATCTAGTTCTTAGCCTTATCTGCATTAGAAAACCTTTCCTACCACTGCTTTAAATACACAGCAATCTCTCTTCCTGCAGAAACAGCACATGGCAGTAAGAGATGACTTATACCAGGATTCCAAATAAAATCAGTCAGGTTCACAAGATTATTTTTCACTCCTGGAGCCATGGGCAGAGGGAGGGTTTGCTAATCTTCAGCTGGTACCAAGATCCTCTGCTCTTCCAACTCCCAGACATACTTACACCAATAAACTTTACTCCTAGTAGAGTTAGCATTCTCCTAGCATGACTTTTTGCTTCCCTTTCAGATCTCTTACCAGAGCAACCCTATGATCAGCAGATCCATCCTGAACCCTTCTTGCCCTTGATAAACAAAGCCAGAGAGAATCTCCTGCTGGCAGGTTTCTATAGATGCATTGCTGACAGTGACCTTTCTCTGGCAGTTTCTCTTATTACTCCACAATGACAAAAAGAGAAGAAGGGATGATGAAAAATTAAGCAATTTGTTGTTTTTCCCAATTACTGTGACAAATGCTGGAGTGGAAAGATTAATAACAACTATTCCTGTTCCATCGCATATATCCTTGTCCCACAGAGGATCCCCATTTTGACAGTGACTTGATGTTTTATAACACTGATGTCTATAAACATAACACCTAACATCCACTTCCAAAATACCCATTGAAATGCCAAGCACAGCACACACACAGTTGCACACAGATGTCAAGGACAGAGAATTTTGAGAAGTTAATTTTAAGCAAATGAAAGATTGGGACATTTTCAGATGCATCAGTGTTGGTGACCATGTAGGTCACTAGCTTGTCTGTGTGCACCACTGTGCTCTGTTAGTGCAGAGCACTCTGCAGACCTTCAAAATCATCATGGGCTTTTATCCTTAGCTCCTTATGGATTATTTAAAGATCTAACCTGAAAGGTATCACATTTCTCAGCAACTTTGCAGATTAGGGAAAAACATAATCAGTGCTAACATTTTGTTTCTGAAACACAGCTTCTCTTGTCATCACATTTTGACTCACCAGCACACAGGATCAGCCTGGAGTTGGCAGTTTTAATTTCCTGCCAGTGCAAACACGTGGCCCTGTTCCAAGCCCACAACTTGTCTCCCAGTGTAACATATGAAGTGTCATAAGCTTACATTTCAATTAAACAAACCATCCAGATTCTCTGCTTTCAAGAGCCATGAACAATGCAATGCACCTGAACTAAATTCCTCATTTCATCACACTGGAAGGTAAGGTAAAATCCAAACTGGTGATTTGACAAGCTCAATTTTATTGCTCTCTTTCTAAGATAACCTGAATCCAGTAGAAATTTGAGATACTTGCTAAGCTGGTGCCTCAACATGTTTGTTTACATGCTGCTGCCACTGGTGCAACAATACTGCAAGTCTTGTATTTTAATTGCAGCAGCAGAAAATGCCCTAAATTCATCAGCCTGGTAGAACTAACTTGCAGCCCCAGCTGCCAGCAGCTTTTCACTGCACTGCTCAGGAAGCAACACCATTTCTCCAGAAGAGGAGCTCACAGTTCTAAAGGTTAACTTTTATAACAGTTGGCTACATTCCTAGAAATTCTATGCTAACCTGACCAGCACAAAGGCCTCCTACCTCAAAGCCTGGTCTAATTAGAACAGAGAGCAGGGAGAAGGTCAAGGTGGGCAAGATCACCTCCTGCTGAAAAGAAAGGAGGGACCAGGTTTCTGCATCAGTGAAATGCTCAGGTTGTTTTTGCATTCCCAGCTATTATCTGCTGTGTTTCCCACAACACTCAGGTGCTCTCTACAAGGAGAGGTGGCCAGGACCAGCTTTCAACCCTCAGCAGCAACTGCTTTGTGAGCTTCATCAGCTGAGCAGTTGTCCTTTCTCCAGCATGATCAGCATAGCACCAGCCAGTGGGATGGCATCTCTCTTAGGATCTACCTTGAGTTTTGGGAGACTCTTTATGGGCTGTAGTTAAAAATGGTTTGGCATGAAGCTTTTCACACAACCTAGAAGTCTGAAGTTTGTAACCAGCCCCCCAAGAAAGCTTTCTGCTGCACTAAAGTAGTATTTTCTTTCTGGTGTTGCTCAGAGGCTTTTCTTGCTTACAGATAGCTAGGCCTGGGTTGCAGGAGGGAACACAAGATCTGTGCAGAAAAGGCTCTTTGGTGCTAGCTCTGTACACCACGCAGCACTTGGTTTGTGGCAAGGTCTCCAAGTTGTACTGTGAAGCAGGAACAATAGGTTAGACTGAGATCTTCACAACCACACTTCAGGCTTTAGTCTGGCCTTCAGCAACATGGCCCTGGAAGAAAATTTGCTCTTTTCTCTCTCTCAGAACAGTTTTCTGCAAATCAAATAACATCACTGCAGAAGAGGAAATATTCATGCTCCTCTATCAAAAAGGCAGTGCATTGAGATGAAGGACTTTTCACACTGCTATGCAACCCACAGCTCCTCTGTGTCTTCAGCTGCTTGGAAACATCACTCCAGAAAACCAGAAAGCATTAAAAAAACCGCCACCAATGTCCTTCCTAATGATCTATACAAGTCTGGAAAGATCTGGAAGGTTGATGTTTTCAATCAGAATATACCCTGAGAGCTGGGTGCAGAAGGAAGTCTCTCTAAGAGTTCAAGCAGTTAAAGAGGTTAACATCTTGACCTCAAAGAAGGATGAAGTGATATTTAATCAGTAAAAGACTTTGTCCTCACTGTAGATTGATTCTACCTATCAATTCCCAAATGTTAAAATCTATTTCACTGGAGATCTTCATGCAGCCTAATTGAAACCACTTTCTCCCTAGTCATTTAACACAGTGCACAGGGATAGAACACCACCACTGTGAAAGATCAGCAAGCTGTGGTCTTGGACATCTTTTGCCAGAAGAAGGGTTTGCAAAGCTGCCAGAGATTGGCAATTGTCTCTGTGGAGCAGTATGGATGATGCTTTTTTTATGTATATTGAATAATCCAGTTACTATATTTAACACAGCTGCAGTCTGTTAGTTCAAATACCTGTCCAAAGGACATAGCACTTCAGTGCCATGCCATGTGCTGCCACCAGATCAGCTCCAGAATCATTTCCCATCTTCTGAATGATCCCACCACCTGTCATCATGGGCACACCAGGATTTTCCACCAAAACAGGACAGATCCATACTCCTCCAGGAACACCCTGAAGTTGCCTCTGGAGCATTTCATCACTTCAAAACATTATTTGTATTTAGCAATGGCTGCAAGGGAAAAACCTAGGAGGACAGGCAGTGTGCACCCCTTTGCATTCACAGTAGCACTGTAAGCAGACAGGCATGTGAGAGACCAAGAGGCTCTTGAATTTGAGAAAGGGTTTTGTGCCCCAGAGGGGGTGACAGTTGACAGTCATTCCAGAGAGGAAGAGGAAGACACAGAGTGTGCTGGAGGAAGCAAGCTATATCCAGACCATCAAGAGAGAGGAGGTGTTTTCTTAAGACATATGGTTATCATTTCTTTTCCTTTCTAATCTTTCTCTCCCAATAATACTTTGGCTTTATTAGCAAGAGCCAGAAACCCTGTAAGACTGCTGAAACAAGGAGTCTTGCTGGAGAGAACTAAGGGTTTTAGACACCTAATTTAATACATGAGGGGCAATTTCCAAATAGTCTTCTAGAGGACAGAGGTTAAAACACTACTAGCCCTATAATAAAAACAACCTGCTATCAGCTCAGGTTGGATTTGGTCTTCAAAATAGACTCCAAGAGAGGTGAGACTTCATACTCCCTTAGCAACACCTCTCCCTTTCTTGTCTTCATGACAAAACAACAAAAGTAATTTTGAAATAACAAGGCTTTTTTCTTTCCTTCAAAAACAAAAAGTCATTTCTCAGAGCATTTTGACTGTCAAAAGACATCCCATCCTAACAGGCTGGTTTCAGAGCTTTTACTACAGGCTTCTTATGCTTGTTTGCAGCCAGGAGTCTGGAAACCTGCAATGACAGAGACTGGCTCCAAGGACTCAAGTTCATCACCAGAGAGCTGCACTATCTACACCTACAAACCACAGCTTAGGCTGTCTAGGGGCAGTTTGCCCTAAAACCTTAGCAAGCTTTTCCTGAGTTTCCACTGCTTCTTTTCTGCATTGATAAAAAAAATTGAACACATTCATGTTTTACAGTTTCAATATTAACATTTCTAGGATTTAGAAGGTCACAGTAAGGTTCTAGTGCATGAAGCTTTCATATCTTAGCAAAAATAATCTTTTTATTAATTAACTTCAGAAGCAATGAGAAACTTAATCAGTTATCTCCAGTTCCTTTACTCCATAAAATCACAGTTGTACCACAGAAACATTTATTACTGAAGCTACAAGATATTTTTCCATCAGAAAGATGTGGTTGCAGTAAAGTAAATATTTTTATATGGAAAATACCATTTGGAAGGATAGTAAAACTATAGTTTTAATAAATTAACTTTCATGGAAAAACTGAAAAACTTCTGGTTTTAATCTGAGAACACAAGCACTCCCTTGGGGAAAAAGGAAGAAACTCAAAAGGTGAAAGGAAACAAAATCCAGAGAAGGAAAATGGAAAACTCAATAGTTGCATTGCCAAAGCAGCAGTGAGAATTCACACCAAGCATGCTTTTGTTTAGGGACTGCTCTGGGAAGCACAGAAGGTGGAGACAGCTGGTCCAAGTTTACACAGTAAGTCAGAGGATCAAACCCCAGGAAGGCTCCTCTCCTCTGGCAACAGCCACTGAAGGAACCAGCTTCAGAAGAGCAAAGGTTTGGAGCCAAAAGTGGTTTCTCTTACTCTGTGAAGGGCTGTTTCACATCAAAACTTGCAGTCACAGACTGTCACAGTAGTGGCATCATGCACATTCCCTCAGCTGTAAACACACATTCACTTGTGCAAGTTGGGAGAGCAATTTCAAGGTGGTTTTAAACCCCTAAATGAAAGGTGAGTGGGCAAAGTGCCCCAACACCAGCCTTTAGTCCACAGACTCCCTCATGCTCAGACCTAGGCTGCAGTTTCTTCTTACTCATTTCCTTGAGAGTTCATTTAGATCACCACTGGGCTTGTGGTTAACAAAGAGCCAAGCCTTTGGCTCCACACTGGACTGCATTTCTAAGGTTGCTCATGGGAAGAATCTGCCCCAAAGTAAAGATGCACTTTGAAAAGCTGCAGAAGGTGAAATGTCTCCTCGGGTTTATCACCTGTCCTGGGCTCTAGAACATACTCACTCACTCAACAAGAGAGAATGTTGCAAGCAACAACCTTTTTCTTTCATCTCTGACACCTTTGTGGCCTCTGTAACCCAAGCCCTCCCTTGTTCCTGGAATAAGGCAATGAGAGGGACAAGACAGATGTGTTCTTAAGTGCACCTTAACTAATATTAAGACTCAGCCTTGAGGGGGTCAAAGTTACTCCCAGTGAGAACAAATCAGCCAGATCTCCTTAATTTGTAAGCCATACAATTAGAAGACAATTCTTGTTTGTACACAGTGAAAGAGTAGAAGCAGTCAAGCATGACTGGTGAACTGTGATCACTCTTTCCAAGGACAAACCACAACGATTTCTACACACTGAAGATTCTTCTGTTCATGGGAGCTCCTTCATCCCACACAGCAGTGTGGAGAAGAGCTGTGAGTCCTGATACTTCTTGCAGAGATGGCTGTGCTTCCAAAAGAACATGCTGAAGTGAAAGGATATCATACCTTTCCTCTTTTGCTTAGGATTACTTTCATGCTCATCTCTTCCAGGACCACAGTTTGACAAATCCAAGACTTTCTGGCATTGCAATAGCTCATTCTCTAGCCCTGTGTTCAGGTTCCTGATGAGAGTCTTATTACAAGCTCTGTCCTCCAGATCTTGCTTCTCAAGTTTCAAGAAATTGAAGAGAGGTGTTTAAATGCACAACTTTTGGAAGGAGGTGGAGGAGAAAAACCACAAGAAAGAGATACCTACTCTACCATTCCATTTCATACAGAGACACCTAAGCAAGAGATAACAAATACTGAATATTAGCAAGACTGCACAATCCAGCCTCCCACTATCCTGCTGCCTAGCACAAATTTGGCTATATTTTTTCCTTTGCCAAACTGTTCCAGCAGCAGGCCCCCTACTTGGCAGAAACTCTGCTGCTATTCTGGCTGTAGAACACATTGAAAGGGAACACTTCGTTCCACTGTGTTGAATTTACTCTCAAACTCTTCCCTTCAGCTCACTGCTCTCCCTGCTCCAGAAAAAGCCACAGACACCAGAGCAGCCCCAGCCTTGGACCTGGCTCATCCATTGTTGTCCAACTCTACAGCTCCACCACACCATCTTTTGTTGGGAGCCTTCAAGGAGTCTGGTTAGACAGTGGAACAGGCAGTAGGATGTATTCTAAACCCAGACCTCCACAGGGACAGAATCAGGATTTTGTTGTTGTTTTTTTGTTATATTTGTGAGAAGTAGCCATTAACTCCATAGAGGAGACAGTGAAGTTCCTAAAACAAAGCTAGAAGGCAAGAGCTTCATTGCTAAATGCTAAATCTAAATGCTAGTAGCAGGTTGCAGGCCTTTAAAATGTCCAGCAGAAAAGTGCAGTCAAGTACTCCACTCCCAAGCTCAGAGCTCTCTCAAGAGACAAAAACTTGCATTGAAATGCAAGAAACAGATGTGCCTTGCCACAGAAAATGGAATAACACAACTGGTAACATTATCAGTGCTCCTATCTAACTTTGCCTTAAAATCATTAACCTCTTTAGAGTTTGCTTTGTGGCTGAGCAATTTCTCTTCCACATGATATTCTTCTGAATAGAAAAGCACTCTCAAGTGAATGTAGCCTAATGACAGAAGTCTGTGATGACATTTAAAATCACCCATTTATCTCTCAAAAAGAAACATCCTAAGCACATTCCCCATGTTCACTCACAGATTTGCTTCAGTTTGTTCTCTCCAACGAATTCAATCCCAAGCCAGCTCCATTAGCTTCAGGTGGTTTTATGTTTTGCCTGGTTGGTCTCTGGGAATTGGTTTGAGATCCCCCAACAGCTTGCACCCAGAGCCCTGGGACAGTCATTACAGCAGAATGAACATCAGCTGGGTTCACAAACCAACAAGGGATTCAAAAGTTAAAGGCTCCACATCAATTCTCCTGATACAGCCACACAGAGACTGCCTGGAAGTAATTTGCAGTGATTAGTAATTGCTAGAGCTGGCAGAACCTGACACAGGCATACACCAGAATTATGCTCCAGTGGCAGAGAGAAGGATACTGCTGCCAGGGAGAAGTCTGCCTGCTTGACACTGAGAGAACTACAACTCTTTCACTACATCATCACTACATTTTCTGAGCCTGGCAGAATGCAAACAGGCAGCCTAGCACCTCTAACCCAAAAACCTACTGAGGATACAGAATTATGCTTGGCTTCTACAGCAGTCAACCATTTTAACACCCTTGTCACTTCTACATTTGTATTACTTGGGTGAACATTACACTTGCTGCTGCTCCCAAATCTAGACTGGATTTCTTTCAGGCCTGTCCACATTGAACTATTAGTAAAATGATGGTTTTTCTTGTTCATATACAGCAGTAAATCTTGCTGTTAGGAATAGCAAATTTATATATCTGTGTTGAGAAACGATGTAATTAGGAGAGCAAATAACAGCAAACTGAGTATCTAGACTTCATAATCCTTGTTATCAGGGAAAAAAAAAAAAAAGATGCAGTAACTTTAAAGGAAGCACAGAGCCATTCTGCCAATCAAATATCTTGACTTCAAAAAAATGAGAATCATTACTAGCACTCTCTTACCTTGCTGATGAGTCTCAAGTGAGTTTCAGACCTAAATCGTCCTATAAATACAGAACTGCTTGAGCTCAGACAACCACCTTGGGAAAACACTCTGAGAAGTGCCTGAGCTCAGTTTCATTACTTATCACTGAGCCTGATTGGTTTCTGAATGAAACCAGATGAGTTGAATCAACCATTTAAGGTATCACCAGCCCCAGAAATTAAAGACCCTGGAAAAATCAGTAAGCCTGATTCCTGAAGGTGAGGAAGAACAAAATAAGCAGAAGAGCGGGAAGTAAAACTCTTAAATATCCTGATGCTGGAGCCATTATAGGGTGCAACAAGTAACTAGAGAAGCCACAGGCACATTAGAAAGGTGATAGGTCAGCAAAGCATGAATGTACATATTCCTAATAAGTTTCAGTCCAATTCTGAGTTCTATGGAGATTGAGGACATTTCTAGTGAGAGCAAATGCATCAGGGCTTAGGAACAACTGAAACTACATCCCAGAAGTATAATGAAATGTCCACACACACAACAGGGGCTGCAGGAATACCCTTAATCCTGCTACCTAACTTTTGACTTGGGAACTCATAGCTTTCATGTAAAACAGATTTCTGCAATATTATTTCTTTATTAAAAAAAAAAAAGAGGATGAATAATAAAGCAATCCACCCCAGGGCCCTCCATACCAGCTGCCTGTGGGAGCCAGCACCTCCCATCCTCTGCCAGGGAAACTCTAGTTTGACACCCAGGGAGCCCAGGGTAAACCCCATCTCTGAAGGCAGCCATCAGCTATTACCCTCACATAGCAGCCAGCCCAGGGGAAAGGAGGAGGTTCCTCTCTAGGGGTTTCTGCAGCTGTTTATGGGCAAGGGCTGAAGGCAGGGGTTCTGGATTCCTGAATTAGGAGCCAGACACTGGTGGTGAATGTGCCTCAAGACCTGCAGCCTATTTCTGGGAGATGTTGGAGTAAGCACTAATGCTACCCCAGACCTCATTAGCCTATTCCTAACTTCCCAGCATACCAGTTCCTAATTACCTCCCTCATTCCTCCTGCTCTTCCTTTGTGTGCCCTGGTCCCCAGCACCTTGGCTGCCTTTGCACTCCTTTCTGCTGGGCTGGCAGAGGAGCACTAAGAGCCCAACACCACAGAGCAAGGTGGGGTGATATGGAGAAATTCCCAGGCAGGTGTCTCAGCCCTAGCCCTGTCCTGGCAAAACCCTTCTGGTGTGTATGATGGAGGTGTCCAGGGCAGTGGAGTCCACCACAAGCAGGTAGGAGCAGGAACAAGGATGCACCTCCTGCACTGCAGAGCATCCTGGCTGAATCCTGCCCAGCCAAAGCAGCTCTTTAATTAACCCTGCTTGGATGCACAGTACAAGCCATTCCATTTGCTCATTATCAGTTTACAGTAGGCAGCAGCCAGCACATTAGGATAAATTTGGGTTGGATTTGTCCCCCCCAGGCCTGTAACACAACTCTAAACTTGCAAAACAAACTTATACCAGAGACAGAGTGTACAAAGGACTGTTTCCTTCTCTGGAGGCAGAAATTTTGAATGTTCCTTAAATCAGAAGCATCAAATGCTCTCAGCTCTATGTGGGCTTTGATTCTCCTCCACAGAGTTTCTGAAGCCTGCAGGTAAAGCAATGTAAGATATCCTGCCAGAGCCATAAAGCTCCAAACCCTTACAAAGACAGACAGTTTTCAGCAGCCTGTGTGGATTGCCTGGATTGATTAAGCATGAGTAAAACCCTTTACCTTGCAGGGTGAAACCTAATGAATTTGCTTATTTTCTGAGGGTTGAAACACAAGCCACCACAGTGTGAGCAGCTGGAAGCATTAATGTGCAATAACATAAAAGCAGTCAAACCCATTACAATGACTGTCACTCAGTGGCTGTGTAATATGAGTAAGAAACATTAAAGCTGTTCTAAATAGTTGGCACTATGTGTTTATACAGGACTAAGGTTGCATATTAAAACACACCTGATTTATTCTTCATAAGCAATGAGTATTTACTACATCTGTGACAGCTGTATATATTCAAGCCTCATTTTTAAAAATGATTAATTGGTATTTAATTAGCATGCATTACCATACTAGTTATATACATCTTAGTTGTGAATGCACATATAATTCTAATAATTGCATAAGTAGTTATGCTTTCAAGAGACTAATACATAATGCACTGCAGAGAACTTCCCTTGCCAGAGGGAAATAGTACGTAACAGAGAGAGAGCAACATTTTTTAAATGCTTAAATCCTTTCTAAGACTAATGAAACTGCCTGTCTGAGGACCATTGCAGGGGTTGGAAGAGGCTCCTCCCTTCACTAAGCTGTATTCTTGTTACACTAGTAGTAAAGCAGCTGCTTCTTTCAAATGCCCAACCGTGAGGTTCTGGAGATAGCATTTGGATCTTGGCCAAGAAGCAGTGCCGAGACACCTCAAGGACTGGGCAGAGGTGCTAGGACAACTGCCAAATGTGAGCCAGTGCCTGCAGTACTCTGGGAGACAGATAATCACCCAGACTCCTTCCCTTTGGTGGTGTGCTGATCCAAAGTGGCAGTGCAGAGATCAACCCTGGGCCCACCAGCAGCATGCAGAGAGTAATAAGAGCCAGGGCTTGCATTCAGCATTCTATCAGTATCCAAGAGAAGTCTCTAATACCCACCCCAAATCCCCATGGTTCTGTCAGGTGCTCTCCTACACTCTTTCTGTCCCATGCTACCTGCAGGGAGACATTTCTGAACAGGGTAGGAAAGGGTAAAAGGAACAGAGAGCTCTTTGGGAAGTGAACAACACCACTTCTGCTATGTCTCCTACTTAGAGAAGATGCTCCAGCCCACAGCTCACCAGCCTGGACCCTGAGACAGAAAAGTTGATTACCCCCTAGTAGACAAAATCTTTTACTTCTCTCTGATGTGAGCTGTTTGAGGTACAATGTAAGGCTCTTTTTCAGCAGTCCAACCTCCTGCAATGCTGACAGCTAAAGCTGCTAATGTCCCCTCTGAGCACTGAGAAAGACAGAGAAATCCTAGCCCCTTTTCTGCACTTAAGAAAAAAAAATCCACCCCCTAAATGGCAGCTGTGAAGAAAACCCATCAGGTCTATTCTTTACTCCAGCACCACCTCCTATCCTTTCTTTCCAAAGCCCCACACTGCTTCTGGCCCCATTTATGCAAACTTAGAGGTATTTCTGTTTCTACCTGTAGCTCAGGGTACAGGAACTCTGCTGCAACACCTCCTAGAACTAAGCACTAATCCTGCTTCCAAGTCAAACAAATATTAATGGGAGGAGTTTTTAGTCAAAGATTTGCTGATCACTCATGGGGAATAATAAAGACTTTGGCTTAGAAACAATTGCACTTGTATCATCTGGTCTCTGTGTCATGCCTTGCTCTTTATCTTGTAGAGGCTACTTAAGAGGCTTCTGTCAGTTATTGCTCAAAAGAACCATTTGATCGTGCTTGTTCAATGCAGCCACACATCTCTGCATCATCACTGCCAGAGCCCTCCTGACAGTCATTACCAAATAAATTCCTGACAACCACAAGCAGTAGCAACTTTACTGAGGGAAGAGTGACAGGAGGTAGAAGAGCTCTTTTTTGGTCCCAACTCTAGTAACATACCAGTCACACAAATGGGTAAAAAAAGTTTTCACCCTATTTTGGCATGGCTGCCATAAGTGCAACTGACTCTGCAAATAGCAACTTACTCTATGTCAAACCTGGGAAAGCATGCATCAACAAAGTGTCTCTGCTGCAGATGCCTAGACAACAGCAGTACCCAGGACTACAAACTCCACTTTTACCAATCCTAGGTTAATTTGATCTCTAAAGGAAGCATTAACATTGCATGTTTGGAGAGCAAATACATATGAATTATTGCAGACAGTTAAAGCAAAGGCACAAATTCCTATCAGGAAGCAAGGAATACTTTTATGGTTGTGAAGCTTTGTGGAGCCAGGAACATGCCCACTGTGATGTGAGCTCATCACATGGCACAGCAGATTATGATGTTCTCTTTGCTGTATTCCATGTGCTTCAGAGCTTTTGTGCAAACAGCCAAGAGACAAAACCCCATACTGTTAGTGGGGGGAAATTAAATATTCCATTTTCTAGACAAACTGTAGGGGCTTGAGATCTGGGCTGCCTTCAGGAATAAAAGTATTAGTGTTTTCACAAAAATATGCTGCTCCAGTCCCAGGCTGATTAGTAAAGGATTGTAAATGTACCTGGCTATCTGCAACCTGCAGGGGAAAAGCTGTGTTCCTAGTGGTTAGTTCTTAAGTCTTTGAATTTCTGAGCACTGATTTTCTGACTGACTACAAGTTGCCATGAAATTAAAAAAGGAGTCCAAACCCCTCTCCAATAAACAAACAAACAGATCCCTCTGGTTCCTTTATTACTGTTCCTCTCTGGTGCTTCTGTTTATCCTCACCATCCACAGCAGCCATGGTGACAAGCAGGAGAGCTCCTGAGGAATGAAACTCTCTGGGTGGGTATGAGCAAGGACCCAGCAGAAGCTGGTCACATGTGACCATGGCATCATGCAGCTTCTCCAGCATGGTCTGGTCAAAGCCCTCTGCCTGGGGAGCCCAGCTACTAGCTCACAGTGGCTCAGACAGCACATCACTGCAGCAGCCCTGGGTGGAAAAATGACTGGAACAAAGATCTTTGAAAGGTAATTTCAGGATTAGAAGTAGAGCACATGGAGTAAATCCTCTGCTCCATTTGGTCAAGTCTTTTAAAATCAAATTTAACACATCTACAGAAAGACACAATCTGATCCAAAGGCAATGGAAAAAACTAGAACAAAGAAGACCACATTGCTCTCACTAAAGCCCATGTAAGTACCCATCCACCTAGTTCACTTGCTGAACTCCCCTTTCAGCAGTAACATCTGACAGTGATAGAGTCTGACACATACCCTCACATAATTAAGCCAGAGAAACATTAGAATAAAAAATTAACTAATGGTTCTCAGCTTCCCCAGAGCCAAAAGTTAGTTACAGATAAAACTGGCAGCAGTAGGAGTCCCTGCCTGGTGCCCCAAGGCTGCTGCAGAATCTCCTTTTCTGCATAACACACACCTGCACCAAGAACCTCTCTGAGGAGTTTAGAAAGAATAAACCTCCTCCTCCTCAGCAGATAATGAGGAGGGAAATGACTAAGCAGAGGTGGCCGGGTTTGAGTCATGCTCACAGCAATCACCCTCACCCTGAGAGCTGTGCCAGAAGGCAAAGCACTGCCCCACTGCTGCTTTGTGATGCTCCAGGTGTGGATACTGCAGGAAGAGGATTAAATAATCCACCTTAAAAAGGATGTTGTACTGCCAGCCTCCAAGGCAGAATCACCCTTCAGTTCAAACATCCCCAAAGCTGGACCCAGCTCTGCTCTGAACCTCTGTTCAAAGAAGGGGTACAAGTTCTTGTTTGGTTTTTAATCACTGGCTTCCTCCAAAGCTTATTGAAATCCAGGGGGAAGCTCCCATTGACTCAAGTGAGGTCTGACCTAGACACTTACCGCAAGGCTTGATTGGAAGTGTTCCTCTGGCAAAAGGAGACTGCTTGGTCTTGCACCCTTTTCCCACATATGTCAAGAGTTTCTGTATAATTCTTCTAAACCAAGATGAAAAAACATCCATTTTTCTGTTAACCATTCCTCCAAAACAGAGTGGGAGTTTCCCTCTGCACCATGCCCTGTCCTGGCAGCAGCCACCTGCTCTCCATCAGCTGCTCTTGTGGCTACTCTGATGAAAAGCAGCTTATTCACCTGAAGGTAATTCCTCTGTCTGCACAGAGAAATATTACAGAAACCAGGAAAGAAGAGAGAGTTCCCAATATCTTCTTAATAAAGAAGCCCTTTATTAACAAAAAGTTGATTTGTGGTGATGAAGGCATGCCAAAAGTTTTGCACACTCCTCTGAGTGGAGCTTAGTCTGCAGACAGAGCTGATCCTTCTCTGGGGGAGAAATTCACAGATAGAAGTTCTGTAATTTTTCCATCAGTAGAATGGGGTACTTAAAGTGACTGAAAGCCTTCCTACCTTGAACAAAACAAATCAAGTACCAAAAGCAACACTGCACTGAGCATGTGACTTCCAGAGCTTCTCCTGCTACACAGGGGTTACTCAGGTTGCCAAACCAAAGCTGCTGCTGTCCCTGGGTCAGAGCTCTGCCAGCCCTTTGGCACCAGTGCAGGAGGTTGTGCCAGTACTGTGTTGTGTAATAATGAAGAAAACCTCTCCAGGAGCCAGTAGTGTCTCCTCTGGACTCTCCTGAATGGTGAAGAAGGATGTTTGGAGTTTTTTTTAGTGTACAGTTCCGGCTTTTAGGTGAGGGAGGGAGTTCAGATCTAAGTGTAACTGTGTTTTGAGTTTCCACAGGAAATTACTGGGGGTTATTGTGTATGTTTTCTGTTGTAAAGTGATCTCTTCTCAAATGTTCTAACACAAGAAGATGCTAAAAAACCTGCTAGAGCCCTTACTGCTGGAAGTCCCTATAATGGCACACGATCAATACCTTTCCTCTGCCCCAAAGACCAAGGACAAAGACTTAGATCTTTTCTTGTAGCCCACTGTAGTCTCTGCCAGGTATGATCTGCAGTATTGAAGATCTCAGGTTTATTGCAGCACTCTGAAGAAGCTTTTATGGCTTTGAGGAGCAGATTTTCTGGACTCATCCATTATATGGCTGCTTGCAGTTACAGAGAATTGTAGTCAGCATCTCAGATGGTGCCTTCCTGTAGAAAGCCTGCGCTGTGCCTCCAAATGCACCTCCAAGCACCACTGGCCAGGTTTAGTCATGCAGCATCTCAGACCTTACACTGCTGGTGACTACTCTTCAAATAAGAGCTGTGGACCTGCTCCTGAACACTGTGATTGAGAGGTACAAAAACAAGTTCTTCCTATACCCTTTGTATCTGTGAGGACTTTAAAACACCCACAGAGCTACATTCCTGAGATATTGCTGCCTGACACCTGTTACACAGCCTTCTCTAGAGTCCTTGGAGAGTGTTCAGATTGTCTCCAGTGGCTCCTCCAGAACTAGGATACTTATCTCTTAACCATCTGAGCGGGGAGAGAGCTCTAATTTTAAAGTATACTTGTAAATTTGAATGTAGGGACATATTCAACTATATGAGACAGATTTAAATATTATTAACAAGCTTTCAGAAGTGCTGGATGAAATTTGCTTTTGCTTATAGCTTTGCAGATGGGGAGCAACCCCACAGAGATCAGTGGGTTATGCTGTCCATGGTTTTAAATAATCCTTTGCCCTGTGTGATGATTCTGGGTCAGGAACAGTTTCAAAGAGAGATGAAGACCTATGCATATTAGCACAAACATTGTTCCAATGAGATTCAAGTGCCAAGCTGCAGAGATTATCTCTTAGTGTGTTAGTAACCTGAGAAAAGGCTCTGTGTGGTGTACTGAGTGCAGAGTTCAGCAGGGTGGCCAAGTCAGGCTCTGGGTATCCTAGGGGATATTACGCTGCTGTTGCTTTCAACACCTCTGGCATCCACTTCCACTACAGCATTACATTGCATTTACAGGCTCTCAACTGACACGTGATAACTTTGATCATCTACATTTAGCACTAAGAAATGGATATATGGCTCTTATCTGACAGCACCTGTTTGGGATCTAACTAACCTCACCCCTGGGCTTCTCCAGAGCAGTCTCAATCTCTCCTTTCTCACATGGATGCTGTATTAAGACCCCTCTGAACTTGACAAAATCTAAAACACTTCTCTGATGCTTTGCCAAGTGATCAGTTAAGTCTTGTCACTTCCTGCTGAGTAGGAATCCAACAGGAAAAGCAATGGCCATGTGGTGACAGGGTACAAGAACATCACAAGAAACAGCAATGCTCACTTGGCCACCTAGGATAACTAAAAGGAATCCCACCCAAAGGCTGGATCTGTGCAGCACAGCATTGGCATACCCACAGCTGAGGGATACTGAGACAGGACACAGAGGGGGCATTTCAACACCTTCCTTACCCTGAACTGCAAAATTCACTCTCAACAATAAAATTCCACCCAGAAGGCACTTCAGGAGGACAACTGCTTAGAGTGACAGTCCCTAACAGGGAGCCTCTGCTTCCAGACTCTCACTGCCTCCCTTTGCCCATCCAGCTGCTGCAGCCTGTCACAGCTGAATGGAGCAATGAGAGCCACCTCTCCATCTGCCAAGACAACAGCTTTCAGCTGCTCACCATTATATCCTCTGACCTTCATAATTAAGAAGCACCAACTCTTCACTGACTGACCAAGGGGGTTATGAAATAGACATTGGTCATGGCTACTCAAAGAGGTCTCATCCTACAGACTGCTATTATCTGCTTCCTAATATGCAGACAATTTTGTTAGGAAATTCTAAAATTAGGCACTGAGCACCTGAAAAAAAATTCCTCTTCAAAACAGACAATAAAATGAAAGATGGAGCTATCTTTTAAGATGGCTGGGTATGGTTTTGTGCATTAGCACAAGTGCCTCCAGAGGGGAATTTTGCACATGAAGTACATTATTAATCATTTTTATATCAATACTTTTTAGGATATTGCAAGAAAAAACGCATGGGGATTAACAGGTTTTGAGGTTCATAAAAGACAATTTGATCCTTGATGACTTGGTTTTGTGTGCAACAGGTCTCTGAGGACCTATTCTGACAGTAATTCTGCACCGAGCTCCACACTCCTATTTGGTTAAAATACAAGTTCCAAAAAGGCACTTGCAGTCCTTGCTTAGAGAGCTGAAATGGAAAATTCCCCACTTCTTCTGGTAGCTTATCACTCACACTGCTGGAAAATGTGTCTTGTGTACACACACCAACGGGAAACATCAGTATTCCAGCCTCCTGCACAAACTCCTTTCTAATTCTGATTGATCCCAGTTGTCATGTGCTCCAGCAAGGCTTGCTGGCTCGCAGAAGAGCCTCGGTGCACGGCAAGAGCAAAGCACCGGAGGGGAGAAGTTCCTCTTGCTCAGAGAACTGGCTTTTCTCCGCTGCACAGCAACTTCAGGCAGGAAACTCTTGTAAGAGTTTAATAGGAGTAAGTTCCCATGGATACATGTGAGTATCCTACACGTTTAAGAAAACAAGTGCCTCACAGACAGACTAGTGCTTAGCTTGCTCCATTCATCATTCTCCTGCTGGAAGGGAAAAGGAGAAGTTGAAATTAGGTATTTACTAAACAGATTGAGTAAATTCTGTTTCTATGATCACATCAGTCTCCTGATCTCTACCAGCCAGTGTGACCACTCAAAACAAATCAGGTAACTTGGAAGGCAACAAAATATCTCTTCTGTTCCCTTTTGGCTGGCTGTCCTGGCTCTTAAATGAAGACAGAAAACAAACCAGCACATAGAACAGCTTCAGAACAAAAAGGAGACAGGACTGCAAAAGCTGTGTGCAACCTAATTCTCAGAGATGATCTATTTGTGCCAAATCCGGATCTTAGTTGAAGTCCATTGCAGTCAATCCCCTTGACTGCCATGCAGGCAGGATTTGGCCCCACTCAAGTATCTGCTTGCATTCCCAGCTGCTGGGTCCAGCTGCCACAGAGGAATGCAGGGCTGCCGAGGGCATGGCACGGGATGAGCTCCAAACTTCCAGGGGAAAAAATTTCCATCTCGGTGCCTGGATCTAAACTTTCTCAGTGCAATGGCTGAATCTGATCAAGCAGATTCGAGCCTGATAATGATTCAACTTAGATTCTCGTCTCTCACAGCATTCAAATCATGTCTGAGCCAGCCACTTTACTGAATACAGCTTTAAGTATTTGGAGAGCTTTGGGAAGAGACACGTTGTACATTGATAAGCAGTACCGGGTGGGAAAGCAGAGCTACGCATGTGTGTGTTAACTTGGCAACAGTTAATTCCTCTTGGAAATCCATGGAAGCTGGGGAAATACAGCACTCCTGCACCACTGAAAAGCTATCCTTTGACTATGGATTGCCCTAATCTCTGCTTTCTCTGAAATAAAACCGAAATGGGAGGCACTCATGGATTTTGCAACCGTCTAACTGGAAAAGTTGTTTCTGTAAGCCTCCTTCACCACACTCTGTACTTTACCCTCTTCAGGTAAATCCTATGTCAGTAAAGCCCAAATTTAAATCTTACTACAACATTGCCATGTGTATCAGAGTAAAATTCAAAACACAAGTTATTTCCCCAAGATAGATTATTTCAGCCGCGGGTTTGTAGCCACCTCTATCTGAGCCTATCTCCGAATAAATCTGAAACACGATGTGCTGAGGAACACTCAGGCTAGCTCTGCCTCTCCTGCTGCCCACAGACATTCCTTGCACTGATGACTTGAAACGCAGCAACGAGTCCTATCGCAGCGATGCCGAGCGGGGACAGAAAAGACACATCACGGCAGAGCAGCCAGGAAAACTTTTTCGGGAGCTCCTGCAGCCTCCACCTGCCTGGAGGGCTTTGTTCCTCCAGACGCACGGAGCGCTCCGCGTCTGCTCCCGCCTCCGGGAGCTCATCGCCGCCAGGTCCCCACCAGTGTCCCCAACGGGGCCGACCGCTGCCTCCCGGCCCCCGCTGCAGACCTCTGCCCGCAAGGAGCCCCCTCCTCCTCCGGAACGGCACCTGCCCGCTCCGCGCCGCCGAGCCCCGCCCCGGGAAAGGTGTCCCCGCACAGGGGAAGGTGTCCCTGCTCCAGCTCTGGAGGCGGAGAGGCCGAGCCCCGACGGGGAGGGNCGCCCCGGGGAGCGGCCCCCTGCTCGTCCCCTCGGCCTTCGGGACGGTGCTGTCGGTGATGTACGTGGCCGGGGTGGCCGGTAACGTGTACACCCTGGTGGTGATGTGCCACTCGGCGCGCTGCGCTGCCCCCATGTACAGCTCCATCGTCAGCCTGGCCCTGGCCGACCTGCTCTACCTCTCCACCATCCCCTTCATCGTCTGCACCTACCTGGCCCAGGACTGGTACTTCGGGGACCTGGGGTGCCGCATCCTGCTCAGCCTGGACCTGCTCACCATGCACGCCAGCATCTTCACACTCACCCTTATGTGTGCCGAGCGCTACCTGGCCGTCACCCGGCCCCTGGACACCCTGAAGCGGTCGCGAGGCTACCAGAAGGTCACGGCAGGGGCCGTCTGGTCTGTCTCGCTGCTCCTTACTCTGCCTATGATGCTGATGGTCACCCTGACCGAGGGGAGCAAGGCGGAGGGCAAGGTGAAGAGGATATGTGCACCCACCTGGAGCGTGGACGCCTACCGGACCTACCTGACGGTGCTCTTCAGCACCAGTATCATGGCCCCGGGAATCATCATCGGCTTCCTTTACACGCACCTGGCCAGGACCTACCTGGAGTCCCAGAGGAACCCCCCCCACAAGGAGAAGAGCAAGAGGTCCCCTCGGCAGAAGGTTCTCATCATGATTTTCAGCATCGTGCTGGTCTTCTGGGCCTGCTTCCTGCCTTTTTGGATCTGGCAGCTGGTGCGACTCTACAGCAATTCCCTGCAGCTCACCACCCAAACCCAAAAGTGCATTAATTACTTGGTGACCTGCCTGACCTACAGCAACAGCTGCATCAACCCCTTCCTCTACACCCTGCTCACCAAAAACTACCGGGAGTACCTGCGCAACAGGCACCGCAACTTCTACAGGTTCACCTCCTCCTTTCGCAAGAGGGGCTCCAACCTGCAGTGCTCCTGGGGACGATCCATGTCCTCCAGCAACCAGTACGACTATAGCTCAGAAGCCCTGGGCATGGCCACACTGAAGGACAAGTGAGGAAGAGGAGGGACTCTGAAGACACCAGGACGGGCAGAGCGTCTGGCCAAGGTAGGGCTTTGGGACCCCTTAGCCCTGAAGGGCCCTAAAAACTCATTTCTGGTGGTCACTCTAGTCAGGGGCAAGAAGCTGCGTGAACCCAAGTCCTGTGAGATGCATCCGAATTTCCACCTGGCTTAGGGCTGTCAGAGGGATCCTGCCAGGACCCAGCAGGACAAATCCTTCAGGGTTTAGGGAGCAGAAGATGAGGTGGATACTTTGTTCAGTCCTGCCACAGACGCTTACCATGCTTTCTTTTTTTGCCCAGCTCCAGCTCTGCAACGTTTCTCCTGTGTGGGTTCCCAGTGCTGTCCTCAGGCTACAGCTGGGTCAGATCTGCAGAAGTCTGAAATTGTTTTGGCATTGCTTAATATAGCTGCAAGCCCTGGGTTTGCCCTGTATATTCCTGCTGTCTAGTGTAAAGAGACCTTTAAGCCCCTTTTCCTCTTTCCTGTTATATTATAGTGCACTAGAGTTTCATCAAGCTTAAGTCTCTATTTTAAAATTCAATGCAGCAGCACTTCAAAATCCAAGAATTCAAAAACCACAAGGTAAGCTGTCAGAAACCACAGGATTATCTTTTAAAAGCTTGTGTTTTTTTAAGGTTTCTGCCTAAGGTGATCTATATTTGCCACTGGGTTTGGGGTTTTCTTTAAGTTGCTTCCTTTCTCAACAGTCAACAAGGCTTGGAAAACTGAAAATTTACCTTGGAAAGAAAGAAAAATGTCTTACAATCCTATCACTGAAAGAGCAGAGGCTCTAAGAGAAATGACTGAATCCTATATCATGAGACTCATCATAAAAGGGACAAATATGTTCATTACATTTTCTCCTCCCCACTTGGCATCCTTTAGTAAACTTCACCACAGAAACTAGAGTTGCCTACAAGCATCTAAACAATTGTAAAACCTCAGTTTATTCAGTAAATGCTGATTAGAAAGTGGACTGTCATCAGGTTTCCCCTCACATGGTCTCTTCACCCAGCTCAGGGGGGTGTATTTACCACGGGAGAGGCTCTGTACACAGGGATGAAGTTGGGTTCAATATTCTCCTTTCCTGTTCAGGGGCAGACTCTGGGAATAAGAAAAGCACAATAAGAGTTGCATAAACTATTGTCAGCAGCTAGCGGTGCCCAGGGACTTCTTAAACAGCAGATACCTGGGAAGCATGTTCCTGTGCCAGGAACACTCCAACATCTTCACCAGAAAGTTTGGCTGGTCTAGGATGCTCAGCTCCTACCACCATATTTCTGAGTCCTTCTGGGGCAGCTGCAATATTCCAGCCTGAGGTCTTAGAAGAAAATTTGCTTTTTATGCTAGGCTTTAAAATGTAGTGGCTGCACAGAATGAGGGCATAATCTGCCTATATAATAGCATTTAATTTCTGTAAAGTATAATGTTTCTACAACATCTGAAGGGGATGCCTGTTGTGAGAAGGAAGCCTACTGCCATGTGCCAGCTACCCCCTCCTGCATTTCTTGCTATGCCAAACCCAGACTAACTTTATTCCTCTCATTTTGCACAGCATCCTCACTGCCAGCACCCAGGGAAACAGCCAGTCAGTGACTAACTAGAGTTTAGCCCAGCTGGGGTTTTTTTTGCCTTATAATGCTGGTTGTGGCTGTTAGTTTCAAGTCTTTCTGGGGAATAGGAGAGACATGGAGTTAATTGCTCTGGCTTTTAAGAAATACATTGCCTTGTCTTCAAAACAGTAGCTGTAGCTTCACAGGATCTAAGTCCCCCTTAAAGTTATTGTTATTATTACTATATAAGCTCTTTGTTTTGCCCTTGTTTGGGAATGTATCTAAAACACAGTAGAGAGAAAGGCTGTGTCAGTTGGTAGCAAAGTATTGGCAGCGGTGGGATGGCCAAGGCTGAGTGTCATGAAAGCAGATGGAGCTGCTCACTGCTGGCTTGCTCAGCCAAGCCTCTAGGATGCAAGAAGCTTCTGTCAGGCACCCAACACTGAAAGAAGTTATTGAGGTATATTAAAACCCTAGATGGGACATACATTAAGAGGTTTTTTTAAATTATAAACTTCTGCTGAGCAATGCAGCTTTCTGCCCACACCAGGTTTCTAGTGTGATGTTTGTATGGCACCTTTGCGTGGGAAAGGAACTTCACCTTAGCAGGTTTCAAATGGTCAGAACTGAGCTTTGTGATCTGTGGTCCTAGCTAGAGCCATCTTGTCCCCAAAGAAGAAGTTCCCAATGGGACATACCAAGGCAAAATTGCTGCAACATTTTCCTTTTTTACCCCACCCAAGAAAGGGACAATTGAAAGAGGAAAGAGAGAAATGAATCCTGAAGAATTCTTCTGGCATTTAGGCTCTACTTTTCTGGGTTTCTCCATTTATAATTTAGTGTAAATGAAATATTTTTGCAAACACTAGGCATGCTTCTACAGTGAGAAACAAGGTGAAGAGTTAAGCAGCATTCATTGAATTTATTAGAGAAGGCTGAACTTCAGTACTGGGGAAGATCCACCCAATCCTCTCCATCAGGATATCTAGAGGGAAAGCAGTGAGTAAGTTTGCCCAAAATCAAACCATCCACCAATGTTAGCTGTGACTGGCAGAGGTGACAGTCCTAAAACCAAAGTGGTGCCAATGAGAAGTAAATTCTGTGAAGTTTATTTCAGCTTGTTTAGACCAGTGTCTCTCTGAGGTGTTGCTAGCCTTTCCCTGTGCATTCCCCTTAGGATCTTGAATTCAGCTCCTGAATTCTTAACTAAAACCAAACATGATTTCATCCAAACAAAGCAAGGGAGATTCCTGAAATTAAATGTGGTGTGTCCATAAACACAGCCTTTTGGAGACAGCTACCACTTCATACATGCTCTTGCAAACCTCACCAGGGATATCCATCAAAGTCACAACACTTCTGCATCTGAGGGGGTTTTTGTTTTTTAAATATCAGGTTGACATTTGAGAACCACAAGGTTCTCTTGCAAGGAGCCTCCCTGGAAAAGGCACTGCAGAGCAATTACTTCTCAAGCTACACTGAACTTACCTTTCAAAAATCTAGAAGGATGGAGAAGGCAAATTAATTATAATGCCAAAAGAGGAGAGACAGTGGCACATTTGAAGACACACATAGAGAGAGAACACCTAAACCTTCATGGATATGCAGGTCCCACCAGACAAGCTGTGCATGGCAGTTGGCAGTACCAGCTCCTGCAGCATCCTCCCTTTGAGAAACGTGGGCTAAGAGCCAGCTCCCAGCATTACACCACTCAAAATCCCAGTAACCTCCCTGATGTAAATTGAGTCTCTGTTGGGGTTTTTTTGTAACAGTCTTTTTTATTATTCTTTCATTTAGCACTGTAGAAGGGAATATCTTAGAGGAATAGTGGTGTTATAAAGTCAGCTGGAGCCCTGGATGCCTCTAGCCACCTCATTTTGAAAGTAGCTTTCTGCCCCTGGGCAGAGCTCAGATGAAGGAGCAGCAGCAGGGTAACATGGGGAGCACTCATCTGCATTGTGCCACACCAGAGCAGTGGTTACCTGATCAAGTGAATATATTTGTCTTCCTTTGCATCACCTGCTGGTGAGGACTCACAGGCCATTCATCCCCAAAACACCACTGCTGTTGATAAGTAACCCAGGCAGGCCTGGACCAAGATAGCTGAAAAATCCAGAAGAGAGTCACAAAGAGTTTGATGTTGGAGACTCCTGTCAAGGCAGCACCCTCCATCAGAGCTGAAGAGAGAGATGAACTTACCTGGGGGCGTCAGAAGTCCTGGCTTCTCCTACAGACTGACCCCTGACTTGCACTGTGTCCTTGGGGAAGTCACTTATTGTGCCACTGATCACTGACTGCCTAGGAAACAGCCATCATCTGCACAAGGGGGTTCAGACATCTCTGATGTGTGTGAAATGTTCTGAGATCCTTGGGTGAGAGGTGCTACGTACAGAAGGGAGAAAGTTCTCCCTGTAGGGGTAACTCTAGGGTTTGGGTTAGCTATTGAGTGGGAACAGAGGAAACGTTTCTGCACCAGAAGAGCTTCTTTGGAGTTGATTAGTGGCAGCCAGTCAGGGAAGATGATCTTGTAGCCCACAGCAAAGGCAGCAGTGCCTGGCTGGCTGCACTGGAAACATGGCTGAAATGAGCATCATCATTCCAGTGCATCAATACCCTCTCTAAAGCACCCCCTGAGCTGAGAAGCAGTAGCAGCAGATATAGTAGGGAAGTAAAATCTTCCTTAACTCCTAGGAGCCACCTCTTTCCCACGTTAGTGGTTGGGTGCACTGAGATCAGTGGAGGTAGAGGCAGGACATCCCTCCCAGGCAGAGCCCATGCCACAACCTGTTCTGATGGGAGGATCTTGGTGCAGAGAAGGCTGAACAGAAATAATTAAGCCAATGCTCATGACTGCTTGCTAAACACAGCAGAGCTTCCCTGTCATTTTATTGTTGGCATCTTTTTAGAATGACTAAATCTGTCGAGGAACCTCTGCCTGCCTGAGGCACAGCACGAGTAATTCCCAGCAACAGAAGCAGAGGAAATAGCAACTGACTAACTTTACTTGGCTGTTTTCATTTGCTTGTTTGTTTTAATACAAAGGCAACTTTATTGCAGCAAACATCTCAAACTTCAAAGCACTGCCTTGATCTTTGTAGCAGCTTTTCTTAGGCAGGACGAGAAAGTGAAGCTCCACAGCCTACAGTGCCCAGGGATGGGCATAAAGCTCCTTGGACAGCTGGCTTATATGGCAGGGACCATAGTGGAGGGAAGGGCACAGAGCTGGAGCATCACTTGGTCTTTTACCTCCATCTGTATTAGTGAATATGTCCTCAACCAGGCTTTGTGTGCCCTTGGTGTTCAGTATCTATCTTATTCAGAAAAATGAAAACAAACAAACAAACAACAACAAAAAAACACCTGTAGGAAGTCTTGGGTTTAGTCCAATAAAAGAAAAGCTTCTAACTTCATGGCCTGGGGAAACTGTGTCCCCCCAGTTCACAGCCTCAGAGGTGACCTGTGGAAGCAAGACAGCAGAAGCCTTGGGCATGGGGAGAAAAGCTTCAACAGCTATACTACCTGCAGAGTGTGACAGTGAAGTAGTTAAGGTGTCAGACTGAATTATTCATTAATCTTAATGAGAGCACTGCAAAATTGCTTTAGGCTGAAAGGAGGCTCAGGAGGGCAAAGCTGTATCAGCTTCATGCCACCTCCAGTGATAAGGCTTTAGACCTGGCATAGAAATAGGACAGGGAAGAGATGGGCACCCCGAAGGGGCTTCCAAGGAGAACACATGCCCAGGCACCAGCAGCTGCTGGAGACTTACAGTTCCTCAGAATCTCATCTCCTGTCAGGATCTCAGTGCAGAGCCAGTGTTTGATCTGACAGCTGCATGCCCTGGCCACCACACAGCCAAGTCCCAGCTTGACTTCCTTGCAGATCCTCCTCTATTCTTGTCCTGTTCCCTGTGCTAGCACACAAACCCAGCAGAGGAGCCTCCAAACTCGCCTCCAAGTGCCAAGCCTTCATTGTTAGCGAGCTGGAGAGGCAGCAGAGGGCAGCAGGAGTGGGATAGCTCTGATAGTGCCAGGGCATAGAAAGAAACAGAAAAGCTGTCTGGCATGTGAATGTTAGCTTAGAGCTCAAAAAAAAGCATCAAAGCAGCATCTTAATGGGCACTTTTATCTTCTGTCAGTTTCTTTAGTAAATATTTATCTTGGAGAGCTGTGAGGCAAGTGTTTCAGGCTCAGCCTGTGCAGGGTCTCTGCAGCATTACAGACTTGATCCCAGGAGCTGCCTAACGACTGTGCATTCCCATCTCTTGCCATAGACAGAATCTCCCGCCCACGTCTAAGAGAGCTGTTTTGGAAAGATCATGGATCAAAAGTGACTGTTTAGGTTATTTGTTCAGTAAAAATATGTGCTTGTTTGCAGCATGCTGCTGTCTTTGGTGTTTTATGTTAATCTTACACTTTTTCTGTCCTTTCTTTGTGTTACACTGCCATCTCAGCAATGAGTTGCAGCCTCTCCCAGGGACTCTACTTCCACCCTGGCTTTGCTCCGTATCTCAAACCACCACCCATCAGACTCTGTAACACCCCAGGGAGAGTTTTGAGGCTTTGGGGAAGTTTCATACCTCTTGAGTTTCCAATCTGTTGTTTCAGGTTGCCCACAGAGAAGTCAAAAGTCTCTACTGATTTCCATAAACTACCAGAAAGCAGACAGGTTTCTGCAAGTGCCATTGCTCTAAGCAAATCGCTCAGCTATAGTAGAGAAGGTTCATTTGTATAGCTAGGAGCTAATTTCACAAGCATTTATTCTACTGTTGCTTCAGCTTAGATCTCCTCTGTCCCCTCAACAGGGCTGGTATCTCTGTTTTTGCAGCCTTGTGGTTTTAAAGGATTAAACCATTTTAGTTTGCAGAGTTGTTTCAGTTTCTTTTTTTTCCCCAATCAAGCTAAAACTAATTCTTCTTGTCCCATTCAGATTCACCATCCACCCCCAGGCAGTTAAACTAATAAGACTGATAGGCCCTGAAAAGAACTGATTGTGAAGCATCTTCAATTTGGATTTGAAAATAATGGGGGGAAAGCTTCAGTGCACTTGAGGTTGTTCTTGTTTAAATGTCACTCAGCCCTGAGTGATGAGAACGGCAGCGAGAACGGCTGAGGTCACCGTTAGCCAACCCTTTTACCCTGCTGCAACTGCAAATATCTGACACCTGTATTCTCAGATGATTTTGGCTTTACCTTGTTTTCTCCTTTCTGGTCTGCAAGACTGTGGCTTCCCTACGCATCTAGAGATGCACATTAGCCCCAGGAAGGCTTTGTAAAGTCTTCTGAAGCAGAATAACCATCAGGAACCTTTCTCTCTTTGCCAGAGCATCCTTGAAGACACAGTACTGCAGCTTCAATCCACACTAATGATTTTTGTGATGGATCTTCAGTCTGGAAGGGATTACATGCTTAAGGACTCAGCAGAGGGGAGCAGTTTTCCTTTGTGTCTTCTTTTTTCTCCTGTTCAGTTTTCAATTATTTGACTTGCACTTCATGGACTTCATTTCCCAGCACAGTCAGAGCTGCTGGTTTCAAAGGCTGCAGTTGGCCAGGGCAATGCCTGGGATGCATAGTAATTACTTGCTCAGCTCATTATAATTGTTCAGTTATTGAATCATTTGGAAAGGCAAGCAGGGGGAATATTTGGTTAATTAAGAGCTCATTTAATCCCTGCTAAATTTAGCTTGGCACAACAGTGCTCCCCTTCCCCTTTGCTTATCCACCCTGCTAGGGAAAGCAGGAACACTCTTCTTTTTGGTCTCTGACTTCAGTCATCAAGATGACACTTGCTCTTCACCTTGCGGTGTCAGGGTTTGGTTCTTATTCCCTACTAGCTCCACATTTAGCTTCATGACATTAAGATCTCTCTGGAGCTGCCATCAGTTTCCAGTGAGATGCTTAATTAGAAGCAACTCACCTGTAAGCACTCAGGCACTTCTGGGACCAATTTCTCATCCTATGAAAAAAATGCCATTACAGACAGAATAGCAAAGTCTGAGCATTTAGCAGAGCCCAGTAAGTGCAACAAGCAGCAGAAAAGCTTTCAAGCCCTTGTCATTCTTCTCTTGCTGCTGGTCTAAGAAGGGTGCTGGGCACATGTTTCTTCTGCTTGATGTTTTTGATAACTTTAGGCTCAGAAAGCAAGTTTATCACCTGGAGAACACTTTCTAGAGCCTGGCCTAACTCCCAGGGGCTCTGGGGAGTCTGCAAGCCAGTTCTCAAGGCAAGAAACCATTTACAGCTTATTGTCACATCCTCACTGTTTCACCAAGCATGTCAAGCATCTCTATGAGAATTCACACAGGCTTGTAACTGACAGGATTTTGTTTGAGGACTTCTGGGGAGCATTTGAGGGAAGGATTAAATGGGAGGCATCATCTGACTCAGGAGTACAACTTCATTTTAAACAATAAGGTAATAGATTTTAAAGAATTATTTTGCTTTGGGCTTCTGGTTCAGGTGCCTTTCCCCCTTGTCCTAGAGTAATTTAACAGATGATATTCTTCATGCACAGTGTCAGTTAAGTGTAATTCCTGCTGCAGATGTACCCACGGGTTCTGACTATCAGCTGGCAAATGCTGGTGAAAAGGCTACCCACCCCTCAGCATGGAAGTCAACCACAGATCTTCAGAAAGGAGAAAAAAGAAAAAGCAAAGCCTTGAAACCCTTGCTGACCACAGGCAGATTTATCCCCTTTGCACTTCCAAAGAGAAAAATGTTTAGAGGCTCTAAGGGCTAGCAGCTCCTCTGATCCTATCTGTGGTACAGACAAAATAAGGAGGAAGAGTCCATGCTGAACCTCATCCTTCATAATATGCTTCAGAGCAAAGTAAACATTTGTTCTGTTAGGCAAAAGACATTAGAATAAGCCAGATCTTGTACATCTGGAGACATGCCAGTCTTTCACAAAGGCATCCATGACCTTGTATTTTGCTCTTAGTTTAAATGCTGCAGAAAAGGAAAATAATTATTAAACAGCTTTTTCAGAGCAGACTCTGCAAGGTGAATTCTGCAAAACAGAAGAGCTGTCAAAGCAGGTTCATTTTAAAACCTGACAACCCTGACAGCCTCCTTGCAGCAGCACACAGCCATGTCATTGCTGCAGTTACCCATGGTTACAAAATTGTTGAGTGAAATGGAATCCAAACCTGTCCAGAGTTGTAAACTCTCAAACAGGCAGAAGAAGTGACCAGGAATGATAACTAGTCAACTACTCCACTAGCTCCTTAATTTAGTGTTTTGCCAAACTGCTCCAAATTAACAGAGCTCACCCATTCTGAGTCTGGGCTGCTGAGGAGATGAGAAGCTCCTGGTAGGATCTAGTTGATTTTTCTTTCATTTTCTGGGGGGGGTTGTTTTGGTTTTGGGTTTTTTTTACCAACAGGGCAAGGCAGCTCTTCAAGAGATCTTGTGATTTCAAGCAGAGAAGCATTATGAGATATTCTGCCCCTGCCCCTAAGGAGAAAGAATCAACATATGGGCTAGAATTAGTCTTTTCAATTGGTAATTTCTTCTAAATTAATAAGGCTGAGACATCCACTTTAGCAAAACAACTAAATCATCAATAAAGCAGCTGCCTTAACCAGGCAAGGGACTTTGCTTCATCCTTCCCTTTAGCTTCATCAGCACTACATATATGATTCCCTGGAGGGTTAACATTTGGCAGTGATGTTTTGGAAGGCCAGGGCAGGAGCCAGCTCCAGGCTAGCTGGGCAGACAGTGCTGCTCACCATGGGCAAGTGTCCCAGCTCCTGCTGCTGCCTCACCTGAGCTCAGCCCGAGGACATCGTGTGGCTTCAGTCATGCTGCCAGACAGGCACTGACCTGATCCTCCTCTGTATCTTGCCAAGGAAGTGGCATGTGATCAAAGTCATTCCTTAACTCAAGTTTTTCTAAGTAGTCTTCCTGAAATGTCCTGCTTTAAGGTAAGGCTTGGTGCCAAACATCTCTGCAAATCAGCTCATCAAGGTCAAGAGGAGCTTT
Organism: Galbula dea; assembly: GCA_013399015.1. Lineage (NCBI taxonomy): Eukaryota > Metazoa > Chordata > Aves > Piciformes > Galbulidae > Galbula > Galbula dea. The sequence continues at coordinate 32,081 of VWZX01001675.1, read as the reverse complement.
AAATACATGTTAAAAGAATATGTAACTGTTTTAATGATTCAGTCTTGCCTTTCCCATTTCTGGTCCTTCCTGCTGGCTGTCTCTCTGGTTTCTCCCTGATCCCATTCCCTCAAATTTTCTGCTGGATTTTGGAGGTACTGTGCTGGGAAGATGAGGACAGCAATGCTGTCAGTAATGCTGTTCTCCCTGCTAAGTGTCCCTGGCAGAACATCCTTCTGTAGCATACCAGGGCAGCATAAATTTATTTTCTGCCTCTCCTGTCAGCCTCTTTTCCTTATAGGTACCCAAGAAGCTACAAAAAGTCAACAATTACAGAGTCCTACCAGCAAAGGAAGGCTGGAGAAGTGCTACAAAGTGATCTCAACTCTCAATACTAAGTGAAATATCTCTTTAAAACTGTTTCAGCCTCTTCTTTTGCAGGGATCCCACACTCTGCTGAAGTCCCTGGGCCATCCCTTAGTTTTCCCTTTCCCCATCACGTGTCCCTACATGGTATCAACCCCTACCAGGTGCCATCTGGGATGCTAGGCCAAGTTCAGCACTCACCATCACCTGGATTCAGCATTTGCTCCCTCTCAGCACCTCTTCAGCAGCAGCAGCAGCAGGTGGTCTCCCCCTCCCCATCACCTGCAATGCCTGGCTGAGTCCCACAAAAGAGCCCAAATAGAATCTCTATTCCTCCATTGAGTCTTTGCTGCTGCCAGCACCTTCTTAAGAGTCTCCAGGTCTGGCAGATGCAACCTCCCTGTCCCAGCTGCTGATTGCATTTTGGACTTGCCAGCCAGAGACAATAATCCAGCCCCCACCATAACCTGAACCTCCTCCTGGGGTGGTCTCTACCACCCATCTGGTGAGGGGCCAAGGGACACAAGGGTTTTCTTGGCTTCCTGCACAGGAGTGTGCAGCCAGAATTCTTGTAAGCCTCTTCTTAAGTTTTACTGCCTCTTCCCAACATCAACTGGACAACTGATGGGAGTCCTGGCCCCAAGAATAAACACCCTCTCTGCTGTTTGGAGTAACTGTCTCCTGGGAGCTGACACCCTTACTGCCAGGGAGCTACACTGGGCTACAGGAGGTGCTTGCAGGCTGGTGGCACCACCCCAGCAGAAACCTAACTCTGTTATCAGGTGTGAACAGGAGCAGTCTGTAAGGAGGATTAAGGCTAGAAAAAGCCTGTGTGGGTAACTCAGTCTTGCACTTACAGAGGACTAGCAATCTTCACCTGAGGCACTTGTGAAAACCCCTGCTGAGGGCTATTTCAAGCCTGTGCCCAAATACAGAGGCTGGATTTTAGGTGCAACACACCAGTGCTGCAAAATGCTCACTTCTATGGAGTTCTTATATTTCAGATTAGTTTCAGCTTTTTAGCTCTTTAGGAGTGGCAAATCCTTGTGGGTAGGAAGCATTCTTGGCTATTATCTCCAAAAAGAACTTGAGTATTTATGGCCAGACTAGTACTTCTGAAGGAGACTAAGATCAGATAAACTCATTAAGTCAAACATTCTTTCCACACCTGCATTCCTCCCAACAAAATAATATTTTTCAATTTCCAGGCAACTGATTTAGAGACAGATTTCACTTGTCACACTGATACAAACCTCAACCACTGGCATGCTCCATGAATGGAGCTGGCCCAGATGTACACATGCTGGCCTCACCCTTCAGGGCCTTGAAAACAGCTGGAAAATCCATGTCTCTTAAGTGATCCAGTCAAGTGTAGCTGGACTACTCAGAACACAGCAAGCATGCCAGGGCTATTAGGGAACTAAAATATTATTAGTTTAAAAAGATTTTGCAATATCCTACTTCTGTTCCCAGCTCTGTCTCCTCCATACCACAAATAAGCCCTCAACAGAGCTACAGATGCCTAGAGCAAGTAGTGACTACAGCCTCAGGAGGAAAGTTAATAACCAAGCTGAGTCCAATTCCCTGCTGCATGTCTGTCAACAACCAGGAGGAAAGAAAAGTAAGGTCCAGTAACCCTGGCCAGCTGATGGGCAGGGAAGAGGCAGACAATGACTTTCACTTCAGTTGACCCACTTACTCATTGACTCCTTTTCATGCATTAAAAACAAGTCTTTAAGGCTCAAAGCTTTCTGCTGTTTTCAATTCTGTCAGCTGGTTTAGGAAGAAGACATCACCTCATGACCCTTGCCATGTTTGTAACTTTAAAACAGAAGCTCTTCAAGATGTGCACACCATAACAGTCCTCTTGCACCCCCTGCTCCAGGGGAGTCAGGTGAACAGCACAGCTGCTCTCAGACACCTTCACTTCTGCCTGGCTCAGGACACTGTAAATCACAAAGCTGGCTGGATCTGAGGATAGATTTCATTAAGATCTGAATGTCTCAGAAGTATCTCCCTGTACAGTTCAGCTCTGGAAAGGCTTTTGATTATTGCCCTTCTGTGCATGCTTTATAGCTGAAGTATTTCATTTAAGGAGAATGATTAGGAAGAGGACAAGTTATAATCACCTGCTCCAAAGGCTAGAGAAGAGTCTTAGCTACAGACTCAAAACGTGTTTAACTTCTATTGACAGTGATAATTCTTGCAGCATGCTGGAGCCCTCTGACTCACAAACCACCCAGAGGTGCTAAAAGCATTTGGAAAACAAAGTCAAGAGGTCCTAAGTTCCAGTTGTTGAAGTGAAAATGCAAAGGCTCAAAGGCAGCAGGCAGTCAGCTGTGAAGATGGAAGACTTCAAGGCTCTTGGCGCTAATAAATGTGCCATGAGTGCCTTCATCACCTCCTGAGCTGTGTGCTTTCAGCTGGGCAATCTTCAGGGTAGCAGCCTTCCTCAGAAACCCACAGGCATTTATCTTGTGCCTGTGCTGAGGCAGAGAAATGATTCTTCCTGCCTTCATGTGGTCTAAATAGACAAAGACCTCCAGCAAAATGTGTGTGTAACTGGAAAGGGAAAATGAGCAAGGAGAGGACTAGACTGCCAGACACGGGGCAAGCATGGAACAGCAGAGTAGAATCTCAGTGGGAAGTCCTGAGGAGCAGGTGCATATCTCCTGCACCCCAAGTCCAGGATTACAAAATGAGGAAAACTTTGGGGCTTTGGGGAACCATTATAAGGCCAAATTTTTCCATATTTTTCTTCTTTTTTAACCCAAGAGAAAAAAATTCTGTGAACTTGTGTGTTTATGAATTCAGTCTTGATTTCTTCTGCAGTTGTTCCTTATTTACAGGTCTGCATTCTGCCTAGTGCCAGACAAGGTACAATAGACAGATGCTAGACAAAGAGGACCCCATCACCTATAAAAGGCCCAGCTGATGCTCAAGATGATACAGAAAAAAGCTTAATTCATCATTTGTTAAATAAATGGAGGCAGCAGAACTTCACCTGATTCAACAAACCCAACATTCACTACTAATTCAAACAGAATATGGACAGGATAAATAGCTTCAGTAAATGATGTTGAGGAAGGTGTCCCATTGGAAATTTCATGAAGGGTTTGAACAGCAAGAGCTGCTGAATGTCTGTAATGGAAGAAAAATAAGAGTATTTGATAAAAATGAATGCTGAAGAACAAAAAAAAATCCCCAAAATTGAGCAACACTTGACAGCTCCACTGCTGTTAGGAATTGCAAGAGCTAAAAGGGTTATTAGGGAGAAAGCTAGCTCCTGTGAATAGTCTATGAATAACTAATGGACTGAGATTAGCCACCCTGTTTAATACATGCTATAGGTAAAAGCTAAGTATGCTGGAGCAGAAGTGAGAGATGGAATGAAGTGATTTGAGGAGACATGATGGGCAGAGCCAGAGAAAGGTGTGCAGTTTAGAACAGGGACAGAGTTCCTGCCCTTGGACAGTCCATCCTGAAAAGCTTTAGGAAGGGTCACCAGTGCTCATAGGTAGGATAAAGAGTGCATGCACAGGTATTTCAGGGATAAACTGATGATCATTAAGAGAGCTGACTGGCAGGTTTCAGCAGACAGGACAAAATTAGCTTCCAGCTTCCTGAGAAGCTTTACAGAAACAGAGATAAGACAGAGTATACTATAGTTCTTCATGGTATTTTACAAGGAGCAGCAGACACTCACCACTTGATGAAGGCTCTCTCATTACCAGCTTTCCTGAGAACTGCCTTCCTGAATGAGGCTGAGATGATCAATGCATGCCAGAGCCATCTGTAGTTCAGAAAGGAAACAACTCTTCTGCTGTTCTTGGAACGTGTGCTTGGATCTCCACACAAGAGACTCAAAAAGGAGAGACAGGAGTTGAGCATTTGTTTTTTGGAGAAGGCAGGAAGGTGGTTGGTTATATATTCCACACCCTCCTCCAAAGAGCCCTGACTTCCAGCAACATTTCCTGGTCTTATTCACATGTAAACTCTGTGTAAAGGTATCTGGATAGAGAAGGAATGTGAGGAAGTCTAGATTAAAAACAAAGCACCCTTTATTTACTGGAAAAGGAAACCTATAAAGGAGACACTAGCATGTACTAACAACTGCAACTGAACAAGAAACAAAAGTAGATTTTCTTGACAGCACAATCACTATCAATTACATTACTAGTGCCATTTCAGCTATGAGCACACCACATGCTTACAGCCACAGAAAGTACCCTGCTGAGATACTCACCTCATCAATAAAAATAAGGCATGAAGCTAAATTCCTGCTATAAATTCAGATTAAAATCTTTTTGTCAATAGAGGACCCTGCTAAGTGCTTCTGAACTGGAAATGCATTATGATGGAGCTCAGAGTACTTCAGGTGGATGAAACAGAGTCAGGAAAATCTGAACACAAATGTAACCTTTCCAAACCTTCACTTGATTTATGAGGAATTAAGACACAAGGATTCCACAACTGCTTACACCAGGAAAATTTCACACATGAGAAATGCCAAGAAGTCCACTCAGAGTTCATAAATCATCTCCTCTTTTCTGAAGTCCTTGCAATTTATTACTCAAGGAACACCACAGATTAATGGTCCTTAGTTAACAGTCTCCACAATAAACAGCAAAAGGTAAGCCCAAAAAGAGCTATTGAGAAACTTTCTGAAAGAGATAAGACAGCATTTTGGACAAGATAAAACACAGCATTTCACAACAAGAGATTTGTATTTGGGTCAACAATTAAAAAAGGCAGGCTTCCTTCAGTTGCAGTCTAACTGCAACATCTTCTCTGGCTAACCTGAAAATTGTATTTCTGACTTTGCATTAACTAGTCCCTGTCTGCAGCAGAAATTATCTCTAGTCATTCAATTAAACAAATTCAAGTAAGTCCCAGTAGTCAAACCACTAATGCCCATCCTCAGGAGAATATATTCCTCTCCACAGAAGGTGTGCTCACAAGAACAACACTCATCTGGCTCTGTCAGCTTAGGTCAAACTTTCTCTATTGCATCAGCACCTGAGGAGACTAAATTAAACAGGTAACAGCAGCATGGGGAACCAAATGAAGTGGTTTGGACCACGTCAGCTTTTAAACTCAGCAATTAAAAAGAACAATTAAAACAAAAAAAGCCTGCTCCAGAACTCTTCTTTGTAGCTTTATCCCTTTAGGACATGAAATCAAAGCATCTTCAAACACAGCAGATTTATGATGGACCTTAAGGCATCATTTACAGATAACAATGGGAAGACAAAGTGTGTTCCAGTACATTAACACAGCTGGGAAAATTCAAACTGAGGTTACAAGAGATGTTATCTTCCTTTCTCTTCCTCTTGCAGGGCTTCTCTCACTCTCTTTGCCCTCCTGCTCCATCCTTGGAGGGGTTACAGCAGGACTGGGTCCCCGATGGCGTGGCCAGGGTTGCAGGTGAAGGAGATGGTGACGGCGTAGCGCGTGCCCCACTCGACCCTCTCCACGCGATGGAGGTTTTCTGACCCAGAGGTGAAGAAGGAAACCCGGCCTGGAAAGAAACTCTTGTCAGCAGGGATGTGGAGTTTGCCACTCAGCTACCAGCTCTCTACACAGTTTTGCTGTTGTCTCAGTCCAGCTGTTCCCTGGCTACCTGAGAGCCCACAGGTCACCACAAAGACAAACTGTTATGAGCTTATGCTGCACTCTGACAGCTTTATGAACTGTTTAAAACATACGTTAATCCTTTGTGCTACAAAGCTGGAGACCTAATTCCACCATAGCTCAGTGTATAAAAGGCAGGGGAAAGCCAAGAACATCTGAAGCCAGTTCTTAGTTGCCTCACTTCAAAAAATAAAAGGCAACTCTAGTGACTGCCAGCAAAGCACACTGATTTCCTCCCTGCTCCCCTTCTCTGAGCTCTGATTTTAGGCCACAGGAGGAGGAATTACCACAGAGGTGGCAAAAAGTCTTCAGTGAAAAAAGCTCAGCAGGTTTACAAGCAGTTGTGGCAGCTTATCAGCATTGTCCCAAGTATTTGCTATAGCTTTTTGTGCAGTTGGATCACTCCCTGTTCAGTCAGCTTAGAGACTTATGTATCAGCCCAATATCGATTAATTTCCCTTAGAAACAGCTACTCCACCAATGCATTGGTTTGGAAAGGGTTTTATAGATGCAGCTGCTTCCATCTGTGCTTTATCCTGCCCAAACTTTGACCACTACTCTGCCTTGGAGTTCTCCAGGCCTTAAGTAGCATTAAGGTGACATGCAGTTACTCTGATAAAGACAGCAGAGGAATGTTAGCATCCCACTGGATGAACAGCAGAGTGAAGCCCTCTGTGCTTGCACATCATTAAACTGTTCTAAGAACATACAAGTTTGATGTTTAGGAAGTAACTTGGAACTGACAACTCTGTAGGACTGCTCAAGTTCTCCTGAGAGAGCCAGTAATGCTCCTCTGCACAGCTGGTTTATCCCAAGAGCATGTTTTTCCTACACAGGCTTTTTTTATCCCTCCCTGCAATGTTCAAATTATATTAAAGTTTGTTAAAAAGCTTCTCAGAGGTAACTCTACTGACAAACTAACTGCCTGCCACTTCTTCAGAGTCAGGCAAACTCTTAAATGCCTACTTAAAATGTGCACAGCAAGATAAACTATTCCAATCATTAGACAATCTCCACTGTAGAGACAGGCACCAGGCACATAGCTAGTTTTCTCTCCAAAAAGAGACTGAGAAGATCCAGAAGTCACTTTGCTTTGCACACTCCTGAGCAGCACCCATGGGAGATTCTGAGAAAGCTGGCCTGGCCTAGGGAGCTGTTAACCCTCTAAACTCTGATTTGAAGTGTCCCTTGCACCTGCAGGTCACATTTAATCTTTCATACTTCACACAGCCTTTCCTAACTGCCAAGCAGAAGCCATATCATACTGTTCTCTGCCTGTGGCTGCACATCAGTAACTGCTAAAGCTACATATATATATATACACATATATAAAGAATAGATTCATTCATTCAGCTCATGTACACCTTGGTGTCCTGCTCTTCTGGATCAAAGACCAAATTAAGGCATTGTACTCCTACCTTAGGAGAGCTGCAATGAACAGCACTACCCTTGAGGATTTCATACAAAGTCCCTAAGTAATGAAATCATTTTTTTCCCCTTTAAATCTTATTCAACATTATTCAAGTACTTTATTATCAGTTCCTCATCTACTCACCCACAGCTATGCCTTAAAACTGATTTTCAAACGTTTTTGTTTAGTCTCTTATTAGAAGTAGTAGTAATTCAGAGTTGGACAAGTTTCAGTGTATTGTTTCAGCCAGTTAAACTGGATTTTTTTGCTATCTAGGATGTCTTTTCATTTCTTTAATAAATGTCTTCACATATATGATATCTTGCAGCTCCTTGTATGTCTGCTCCATAGCTGCCAGCTGGTGTCTGAGTCACTGAACAAGCCTAGAGCTGGTTTGCAAGGATCTTTTCCTCACTTGGGAAGAATTTAGTTCCTTTGCAAAATTTTGAAGCAAAAAGCACACTCTCTATGTTGGCACACTATTTTTAACAGTATAAATGCTCAAAAAGACAGTGAAGAATCCCAAAGCTCCAAACTATGAACCCTATCTGCAAGTTAGTAAGACCACAGACAATCCTGGTCTGCTTTCAGCTGTGACTGCATTCCAAGGGTTCCAAGTGCACTTTAGGTGTCACACACTGCCACAACCACTGTAGCTGTGGATGGGACCTCTCTCATGGTGAATGGTGAGGAAGACATGCATAGGGCAGTCCCTCTAAGGTCTCCAGACTGTGAAATAATGAGAGTGAATGGTGAGTTTAAGAGCCTAGTGTTGTGCTACAAATACTAAAGGAGGCAATGCAACCATTCCCTGCAGGTAACAGTAGATGTGTGCACACAACTTCCTGAGGAAACATGAAAGTCTGCAAAATTCTAATCCCATTCCCTTTGTTCTTGTCTTTCCTTATTTAAACAAAGGCTTTTCATTCTCTTCTCCCCTCACCTGACCTGCCTGCACAGGTTTTCCTGCTCCACTCTCTTGACTTCTGCCTCCTAGCATGCAATTTCAATTTGATTTATGAACACCTTCTGCTAAAAGCAAAGCTCTACTGAGATCACAAGCTGCCCCTCAATACAATTTTGTAGTATATCATCTAACCAAAAGAAGAGTGTTTAACACCTGGTCCTTAAAGGATGAACTTTTGGAGAGGAAGAAAAACAGCAAAAAACTGTTTTGAATCCATGCTTCTAAGCTTTCAAAAAGAAGCCAGACTCTGAGCTACTTTCTGAAGAATGAAGATTACAATGGAAGTGTCCTGGGGTTAGAAGTGATGCCAAGGGTAAAAAACAAAGGGTTTGGGTTTTTTTTCCACTGAGATAAACCTATAGTCTGAAATGTATTTCTTCCCAACTGTGAACATTTTCCCCTATCCCTGCAAGATGCCAAAAACTCCACTGTTTCTTTATTTTCATGATGCTTTCACCAGTACCTCAACCTCAGGGAAGAGTTTTAGATCTATTAGTCACAAGCAACCACAGGCTGTCCTCTCACATCTACAGATCCATCATCTCCTCACCTCCACCTTCCATTCCATGAGAAGTCAATCAGGCAGAGCTATTAACTACAGCAATTAGTGCAGCACACCAGAGCACTTAGTGCTTTTAACACTTGGACACACAGCTCCATATTGGATAAAAATGCTCCCATTGTGTAGACACTTCTCTCAAGGATCTTCCTTCTTTTCTGCCCACAAACACAAAATGTTACAGGTGTCCCCACTGGCTCCAAGATTCCCATCAGGGTGCCTGGTAACAGCTGTACTCCAGCCTAGTTGCCATGGAAGAGTGCAACAATGGACTGGAGGAAGTTCCCCCCACATTAAATGCACTTGTTCTCATCTTTCTTATTAGAAGAGCAAAAAAAACCCAAAGAATTGGAAAGATTTGTGGTAAGCTCAAGACCTGCAGGAGTCTGTTTCCAAATGATTAGCTTGCCTGCATATCTCCACAGGAACAGAAGTGATTAATTCTCTTTGCCTGTCTTTATTTGACAACAATACCTGAATCTACAGCTTGGTTTTTCTTCCTTTTCATGTTTTTTCTGCTTTTCAGCATTAAGTGCTAGAAAGTGTGTTTCAAGATGGAGTTTGGTCCAATAAAAGCCTAGGTGATGAGCTTGTTTCTCCTTGCAGACTGCAGGAAGTGTTGTGGGGATGCACTTGCTCCCCTTTCTAGGTCACAGATATGCCTCTAGCTTGCTTCTGCACCAAGATTAGCCAAGAGTTTCCTCCCCAGGTGAGGCTGCTTTTTAGTTTCTTCTTTCTGTGGCCCTTAAGTTTTTAAAAGTGGTGTGGATGCTTAAGAGTAAGCAGAGGTTAAATTGTATTAGGGATGAAAGAACTACTGCCATGGAAGAGTCAGGTGCAAACTCATTCATATATGCCAGCCTCTCACAGTGACCAAGGACAAGGAACTGCTAACAAGCTCAGCACCACAGCATCCCTCAAAACTGAGCCTGGTCTTTGGGGTCACTGCCACAAGGTTAGCTCTTCAGTGCTGCCAGGCTGAGAAAGGCTGTGATGTGAAAACCAGGAAAGGTCTTGCTCCTCTGACAGGAAGCAAAACCTGAGTTTGTATTAGAGATAATCACTTCTCCTCCTGATCTTCTGAGAATCCATTCTTGCAGTGATCCACAGGAATCACTCTCTGAAGACACACAAGTGCCAGTCACAAGCTCCACTGCTCTGCCTTTTATGGCATTCTAACTTAGGTGAAGCAACACTCCTATTTTCAGCAATATACTTCACAAGTAGCAAAAGCAACAGATATTTCACTATTCAGCAACTCTCTCTCACCTAATGACTCACAACCACTAGAGGAATGTATGTATTAACAATGAGCTTTTGCTTTCCCAGGTTTTAACTACATTCATAATTGCCCCTTAGCAATTAAATCCTTTTAGATGCATTCAGAAAACACAACCACTGCAAGCAGCAGCATACAGGTGGGAAAGAACTATGCATTCAACTCTATATCACAGTAAAAGTGTCAGTATTCCCATAGGGCTGGCCCTCAGGAGATCTGATCCAACTTGAATTTTAACATTCAGTTGCACTTCCATAAATAAGCTGCCTAAAATTTGCTACCAAACCTTTGTGCTGTGAGGCAGTACAGATTGGAGACATATACAAAGGAAACAATTTTCAGCTACAGCTATGCCCTTGACATGGAACTGTGGCTTCAACAAAACCACTGACTCTTTCATTTGTTACCTTGTCTCTAAAAGGGAGCCAGAACTGACCAATTACAGCAAGGTTACTGTGAAAATTAATTAATCACCACCATTACAATACTCTGCAGTTAACACAAGTTCTGATTTACAAGTATTATAGAAAACACAGCCCTCTGTTACTCTGACAAGAGAAACAGTGGTGAGGCATGCCACAGCAAGTGGTAACTAGAGGGAGGGAATATATGAGGACTTGGAGAACTCCACAAATATTAACATCCCACTTGTAAGAAAAAACACTCCAAGGTTGTTATGTCTCTAACATTAAAAATTAATTGCATACCTTAGGTTGGAAGAGACCTTGAAAGGTCACATGGACCAATTCCCTTTCTCAAATCAAGGCCAGTTTCTAATTATATCCAACTTCTGAGTTCCATCAGGTTGCTCAGGGTCACATCATTAGCTCCTATGAAGGCAGCAGTCAGATTCTGATGTTCCCCAGGTATGTGTCAGGCACATGTTTTGCTACCCCAGTCTCCTGTGTTGGGTTTTTGAGTGAGGGCATGGAGTCCTGCAGAGGTCCCTTCCAGCTTCTGTTGTTCTAATCACACCTGGAACAGGCCACTCACATCCATACCAACTCTGCCAATCGCTGCTTTTGCAGCATCCCTGTTTTGCTGCTGGATTCCAAGACCCTTCATGCTCTCATCCTTCTCATGAGATTACCCCTTCTGCTTTCTTGGCAGCATCCTTCTGGCTCTTCTGCTTTAATTCACTGCCAGATTTTCTTGGTATCTCCTTGGGTCATGAGAACAGCAAGAAGAAACCAAAAATAATGTGTCAGATTGTCTCAATGAACAGTCACTCATGCAACTACAGGAATGATAACTGTCCCCTTCCTCTCCTCCCTGGGCTGCTTAAAGTATGGCCAGACACCAGGGAAGGGCAGGGGCTACCCCTGCCTGCTGTCAGGGCCAGGGAAGGAATGCAGAGCAGAGCTAGGGGGATGTAGGAGGTCTGACCTCCACCCATTCTCCATTGCAGCTGGTTGGGGTTGGAAAGATTAAGCTGCTGCTCAGGAGGACATAAAGCAATTCATCTGCTCAATGAAAGGGGAGCAGGAACAGTTTATTTGGCACTGCAGATCTAATCAATATCTTTTATCTCACACACTGACAGCTTGACTCTCTGCTTAACATCTATCAGCTCTAAATGCTACTCAGGAAAGAAGGAAAAACTGCATCTCATCTGCTGAATGACACCAAGACAGCAGCACTGCCAGGAAAGCTGCACAAAGCTGTGCTGTCATCTGCTTAGGATTAATTGTCAATTGATTCTCATGTAAAATGGCAACACAAAACCACTGCATCATTAGGCAAATAACCTGATAATGATGGTTGCTGTAATCACACAAGAAAACATTTACCAGATACACTCACTCAATTACTTGTAGAAGTTGAATGGGGAAGAACTTTAAGCCAATGTAAGATGGAATGACAGCATCTGGGACTGCCTTGATCTGGGGGGAAGAGAGGGCACAAGCTTCTCTAAACAGTTTCACCACACATATGCCCAGCACAGGAGCAGAAAGAAGCTTATGGCCTTAAAAATAAAATATAAAAAATAAAAATGTAAAGAAAAAAAAAAATCCAATAAAACCTAGATACAAACTTGTCCAAAATTTAACAGACAAATTCCTTGCTATTAGAAGTAAATCACTGATTCCCACAGCAAACTTTCCCAGCCTGACTGTCATCTGTACAAGTGTTAATCAATACCTTGAAAAATACTTCCTTCTGTTTATATTCAGCAGCATCTGGACTGAAACCTTCCAACTGACAGGCTTCAAAGAAAGGAAGTGAACTTAATTACTTCCTACTGAAAGTACTTGAGCATTTTTAGACTGCTGCAGCATCCCTGCCTGCTTCTCTCCTATCAGCACAGTTGGTTGCTCAAAATCCCAGGAGTTTCTGCTCTGTCCAGTATGTCTGAAGGCAAGACAACCCAGTGAAGCACTTGGAAGTGGAAACTGCCTAACTGTGCTCTCCCCAAATCAGTTACCAAGCCTTACCAAGGCCTTTTGGCTCCACTTCTCCCTTCAGCCAAGAGAAGGACAGGGACACCACCCCTGCTCTGCTTTCCAGTCCTCCCCTTCAGGACTCAACCTCACCCAAGCACTAGTGCTAAGCTTGCTCTGCTTTCCCATGTTACAGAAAGATCAGGCTACCTGTACTCACTGGGAGGGAATAAACATTCTCAAAGGTATGCTTTTCCTTACCTAAGCAGGAAAACTAATGGTTCAGACTTTGAGAGTGTGCTTTTGTCTATTCTAAATGAGGAGTAACCCAACTTCACAAGTTCCCAAATAGCTCATACCTTCAGCTCAAAGATATTTACACCTTCAGAAACACACTTTTCTGGCAGCTATGGAAATATGCTACACTGGATATTCAAGGAAGAGTCACATTTCACTCTTCAATGCACAGAACTCATTTTGCATCATGGATTATTTTCTTCCATAAACACCCAGAAGTAACTGCAACCTTTCTTTCTACCCTTGTATAATAAACCAGCTGTATAAAGAACAAACTCCTTTGTGAGTAGAAATTAAGTGCAGCAAAGTTGACCTTAAAGCCAAGAAATGTCCATGCAAGTAAGAAACACACAACTGGTACAGAGTTCATTCCAGCTGCAGGGGTTCTTCCACACTTTACCTTGAAGTGATATCTGTGACCTGCCTGATGTTGCTAGTCTCCATATTCACAAGAGACTCTGCAAAATGATGGAATTTAAAATATGGTTTACACTGATAAATTGAGTAGCAGCAGAAAGTATATCAATTTTAGCATTTAAAACAGGAATGCCTTCATCTCTGACTTGTTTTCAATCCTCCTGTATCTGGTGGAGAACGTTAAAAGAGGTCTCTGGCCAGGAAACAATGTTGAAAGGGTCATGAGTGCAAAGGATGAAAACAAAATGCTAGTGTCTCAATTTTGGAAACAGAATTAACATAGTTATTTCAAATCAACAGATACTACTTTAGAATTGTTTCTTTGTCCAAAAAATGCCCCCACTTTCCTTTCCTTTGGCACCAAGGACTCTCTTACTCATGGTACAGAGAGTTTCTTGCAGCAGACAGAGGTCCTGACTTGAGACACATGTATTTCTGGAGCCCATCAGGGCCCAAGGAAGATGTGCTCCTTAATGCCAGGTTTGGTTATGAGTTAGCCAAAGGTCTGTACATCTGAACTGGCAGGGGAGTGGTGACTTCTTTATGTCTCTTAAAAAGAAAAAATCTCAAGACTCTCTAGGTTAAGAGGATATAATTCCTTCTAACAGCTAGAGGTGTTTGTTAGCAATTGAACTAGGCAGCGTTACAGACTACATGCTACAAATTACACTGAGAGACTTTCACTCAACTATGTGAGAACTGGGACTTGGACTTCTTCTGCAATCCACCAGTGACAGATCCTTAGAGGAGTGGGAAGTGTTTTAAAATTAGGCTCCACTTCTCATAAAAAGGACTCCTCCCTGTCTGGCTAAGACAGATCCTTCAACAGCAAGTGCTGCAAAAGCATCTGAAGCAGCAGTGGGACTTGCCCAGGCAGCCATCCAAAGCAGAGGGAATCCCACTGCTTTATTTTGAATTCTCTTCCTTTTCTTGGTATTTCCAATTAGTGCTTTTGTGCTCTGCTGCAGCAGCAACAATGCCTTTCTGCTGCCTTCTGTAAAGCCTGACACTAACAAATCACTGCTCACAGAGGATGGAATGTTCTCATTTAGGCATATAGAACCAGGTTCCCAAAATGCAGACTAACTTGGAGACAACAAGAAGTGCCAGGTATTAGAATTAAAATGGCATTAGCAATGCAGAGAAGGTCAGTTAGCTGCCAAGCACTAAACTGAAACAGGAATTATGACAGTGATCTCTAAAAATGCCTAAAAAGCTTCTCAACAAGTGGATTTTAAAGCTGGTTTGGAGTGACAACAGAAGCTCAGAGGATCAAAAGTATCATACAAAAAAACCCCAACCCCAAACCCATAAATCAAACACAAAAAACCCCAAACCAAACAAAACCAAACCCCAAACCACCAAACAAAATCCCAACAAAACTGAGCAAGAACACAAAGAGGGAAGGAGAGAAAAAAGCACTGCAAAGGAACATTCTGCACATGAAAAACACATCATCTTGTGGCAGCAACAGAAAACAGCCTGGGGTCATTCCCTCAGCTTCACTCTCTCACAAGCAGCATTTCACCAGCAAGAGACAACTCAGTGCAATTGCCTTCCCATTGTGCTTCACCTTCAGAGCTTTTCTGCTGTACTCACAGGATGTTTTGAGTTCTTTAGATTGCACCACAGGCAGCAACACAATCGTGGGACCCCTGACAACGGTGTTCAGACTTCATTTAGACTTGAAACTTCATTCTCTGTTGTGTATACATGGCACATTGGATCCTGCAATAAAAGCTATTCCCTACAAGGCTTTTGCTTTGCTTTTTCTTTTCCAAGGTGTGTTTCTGTGGCACAGATATGGGAAAGAATGGCCAAAACCAGATACTGGTAAAGAAAATAAATATAACAACAACAAATCTGTCTGTACTTCACCTGCTCCCTCCTCCTCCCCCAAAAGTGATATGAAGTGCAAACTCCTTGCAGCAGAAAATTAACTGGATGAGGCTGAATGGAAGCAATTTCACAGTTACAGACTTCTTGAAATTAAGTCAAGGGCACACTGCATACAGCAACCAGACTGAGTGCCCCAGTGCTGTGCCAGGGGACAGCTATCCTCCCTTCCACCTAGCACTCACCTATGATTTCTACAGCTATAAAAGCATGTTCATCTCCAAATTGCATCTGGGAATGAAATGGTTTAATGTGATCCCTCTCAGAATACTGGTGACAGCATTTTGTGAAGAATACTTTCAGTTTAGGGTTTTTTTCCAGCCACAAAAGCCAAAATAAACATATAATCCTTGCTATCAACCCCAGAATGCAGATAATCTCAAGAGTTTACCCCAGGCAGCATTACTGCTGCTGAATGGATTGCTATGATCAAAAAAACCCCCATCCCCATTGGCAGGCAGCAATGGTCAGAAGTCAGTTCTGCATGGGTCATGCCTGTCAGCAGAGTTTCTAAGGCTGTCTTTAAATGACTACATTTCCATCCTATCTCTCTTATAAAAACAGGAATATAAAGTTGTCCTTGATTTATTGCTTTTTTCTCCCCTGCAAAAGTGTAAGAGGTCTTGCACTAAAAAATGTTGCACTGCTGCAAGCTCAGTACTCACCTGCCAGTAGAGTTGAGGCTGAGCTCTTTCTTCCTAGGCACCCTGCCCCAAAATGATTCTAGTTTCAAATGAACCACTTAGTCAAAAACCTTAAGCCAGCCTTCAAGGAAAGGGCTGTTAGGTATAACTGACAGCAATCAGAATGCTTATCCCTGTCAGAGCTCCCCAGAGATACTGGACTTACAACCAAGGTACCACAGTTCATCATGTTACTGCAGGTTAGCAGAGCTGTGCTATCAACCACCTTCACACTCAGCCCTCAGCAGTTACACAGTGCTAAGCCTCCCTTTGACCAGCAAAGGAATTCCAGAGCAGTCTGAAATAACTTTCTTCATTCTGGGTTTGCTGTAGTCACAGTTATCTTTGCTCTTGAGGCCTAGTGACCTGCTAAGCTGTCACAACTGGACTGCAGCTCTAAGCCTTACTGCTTTCAAGGAAATCAGTTTGGGGGATTTAACTCCAGATTATTTCAAACTGTGGCCACACTTGAACCTTTTTTAATCTGTCCATTTTATGTCATCAATCTGAAGACAAAATGCTCCATTATTTCACAGTTACTGCTGACACAAAACAAAGTCCCACTCCATCCACCAGTCCACCCAGTGAATAACAGCCACAGTCCCACTCCATCCACCAGTCCACCCAGTGAATAACTGGCACAGTCCCACCCCATCCACCAGCCCACCCAGTGAATAAGAGGCACAGGGTGGCCTCCAAGCAGACAAACCAAGTCTTTACCTGCTCGAGGCTCCACTGTCTTGTTGGAGCCTGTGTCCATGAAGACAAATCTTCCCCCACCAAAGTCTTCAGTGTAGTCAGAGAGGTAGAGCAGTGAAGTGTAGTCAAAAGAGCCATAAGTTACCTAGGAGTGAGACAACATTAACAAGAGTTAGCCAAAATCTCCTCTCATCTCTGCAGAGCACAGATAAGCAGATGGATCTGATGGGTGTTTTAATTTCCCAGCTCTCATTTACTTAACAAAGGGAGTCTCAGAGCTGAGAACATGTTACTAGAAATTACATGTTTATTAGTCTATACAACTATGTTTACACTCATCCTACAGGTAAGACTAGCATATTATGTTTATTATTTCTATGATTACAGTTTCTCTAAATAAAGGGCTCCTTTTGATTTCTCTCAGCCTAAGTCCAATAAACAGCTACCAAACAAGAGTATCAGAAGTTACACCTCCACATTGGATCAGAACTAGAGAAGGGCTCAGATCTATTTATACTATTTCAAGATGAAATATCACTATAGGGTTAATGAGACTCAAAAATAGTCTTTGACTAATTAATTCCACTCTTTATCTGTTCATGGCTGTAGGTTTCTAGAAACCCCACCTTTCACTCTTTCACCTGCCACCATGCAGAAGCTTGACTGTAACAGTGAATCAGACCTTCCAAGGAAATACACATTTGTTACAGGAACTTCTACTCTCTTCCATACAGCTTCTGTTTAAAAACCTCCAAAAGTGACTTTCAAAGTCTCTGCTTGTTCTCAGCCAAACATCCCATTTTTAAGTGATTTTCCTTCCTCTTAAAGTATTCTTTTTGCCTGATATGTATGCTGAAGATGGAGAAAAGAAATGCTATATATTAATATTTAACACTGAGTTTAGCTGATTCTGAAAATATTTCCCTTTCATATCTACATGTCACCAACAATTAAAAATACACTTACAATAAATGGCTGTATTCTCCAGTTCCTTTACAATTTACCACAGCTCAATCAGGTTCTTCATTACACTGTGCAACTGTGAAGTGTGCAGCACAGCAGCAGTGTATAAATGCCCAGCAGTTGCAGAGTGTTTTGACTGACCTGGTGACTGATCCAGGTAGGTCCTACTTCCAAACTTAGAAGTTTTCTAAATATTGTCAATGTTGTTTTAAGTTCCATTCATTAGTGGCAGTTAAATCTTGGCTCAACAGCAGTTGTACATATCCTCCTGTAAGGGCAGTGATAATGAGAACATAGCAGCAGATGGAGCAGGAAGACATCTTCCTCCCAACTCATTTTGTTATTTTGCCCATAAGGGCTTAAAGGAAAAAAGCCAAATCTGGTGACATGCTGCACTACACAGTCCAAATCCCAAGAATTAGAGAAATGTGATCCTCTTCTCCCCCTGTTTAACCAAACCTTAGCAGCAATGGAAGGCAAAAAATGGAAATTAATCAACATGGGGTACTGCAGCACTTCTGAAGGGCCACCCTGCAGCCCTCCTCAGGTAATCAGCCTTGCAAAGTTATTTTCACCTTCATTGATTTGGTGATAAAACTTCCAGTCAGTTTAAGGAAGTCTTCCAGCCAGGGAAGGCATTAGCATAGAGAAGTTCAACTCACACCTGCAAGTCTAATGCATTTAAATGGGTTTTATGAACTCTTCAGGGGTGCAGCAGTCTTTCCTCCACCAGTGCATTCTCTACCCTCTTCAAGTGGCTTCACCAGTTCTGAACTTTTAAGAGCTGACTACAAACTGCTGTAGCCTAACCCAACACATTTGTGTTCTATAAATGACTAATTTGGAGAACCAAGCATGCCATGGAGCAGGACTTTTCTGTTCTTGCTACTGCTAATTCCAACTCTCAGGAGGCAGCCAGGCCTGAGAACTACACCACTATGGAAAGGAGACACTAAATCACACTCAGTGATTTAAAATGCTAGCAGTCTCCAATGTATATCAAATGTATTTATTACCCTAGTCATCATTTCCAATAACAGAAAGGTTAATAATGGAACCAGAAGTTCAAAAGCTATCATGAAAACCAGGTGATAAGCCTGGCACACTGCAGCAAATCAAAGTTCTACAGCTCCTTATGAACAATTCACTGCAAAAAAATGCAGACATTTCCATCCAGGTGGATACTTCCTCCAGTTAGTGTACTCTCTGGGAGAGCCCTTTAGCCAGGCAAGTCACACAGAGGTAACAGTTAATGATAGTCTCACAATGAATCCTGGAAAACTCCAATTAGAGAAAACCAAGAAAAAGGGAAAAAAACCCACCAAAACCCCCCCAAAACTGATCTTATGGTGAAACCTGACAACTCTATGAGGGATGGCATGATCCTTGCCCAGGCAGGGGGCTGCAGAAATCTTCCAGTCCCACATCACTTCAGAGAACACTGTAAGACTATACTGCTGCCAGAGTTAAGCGTACAACAGCAATTCCATTATAAATCAGACACTTGAAAGGCTCAGTTCCAAACAAATTCCATCCAAGAAACTCCAAATCTTAAGCCAACATTCTCTTCATTTGATTTAAATGCTTATAAACTCAACAAGATTACAATGAGTCATTTGGGTGATTCAAGGGTTTCCATTCCCACATAACTGGAAACCAAGTAAGTTTCAGGGAGAAAAACAAAGCCTCAGACAGACACAATAGATCTGGGCTACTCCATTATGCAGTAAGGATACTCAGATGGAGAATTATAATTGCAACAGATTCAGCCATATAGACAAAAAGGCAAGAGAGGTATTTGTGTGCTCAAGAATTCTGCATCTGTGAACCAAGAGTGACAGACTATGGAACAAAAACTGTGTCAGATTCATTTTTCAAAGGCTTAATTTTACCTCTTTTGGAAAGAGGCAGGGGAAAAAAAAATCCTGAAGTCTTCTAGGAGCAACCTTCACCATTCAACTATTATGTAGAAATACATAAGTGATTTGTTCTATTCCAAGGGGGAAACATAAACAATGATACAACACAAAAGCATCCAACACACTGGCAAAATATTTGACATGCTGAGTTCTACTGATCTTTCTTCAACTTCCAACTTATTCACACTTGTTTTGGAGGCCACATAACAATACTGCTGCTCTCATCTGGGAAGTGTTTCCTACCTCAGCTCAACAGCAAAGGATTTCTTTTTCCCTTGCTTTCACCTGCAGTCTGGAAGTGGGAAGTGAAACTTAGGCTGAGAAACTAAAATGCAAGGCAGGCTGACTGCCCTGAACACAACCTGTGAAGCTACAGCTTGTCTATCCCATCTAGCCTTCTCTGAAACATTTTCTGACCTGCAGGCTTTATTTGAATCCAATCTCCTGCAGTCTGTACATACTTATCTCTTACCTCTTCCTGAACACAATAAGATAGATGCAGATAGATCATGACATACATAAGATACACCTATAGCAGGCTAGAATGACATGCAGATATATTCTGCACATACTGTAACATTCTCTGTAAGCCATGATTTGGCAAACACACATGAATGTGACATCCACAGAAAGCTCTGCTCCAATTGCACTTAAAGGCAAACCAATACCAAACCTTTTGACATACAAACAGAAGTTAGGGAGGAGAAAGGAATTAGAGACTTGTTTGTGCAGCAAGGAAAGGATTCAAAGCAGTCCTTTGATGCCAATTCCAGTGAATGATTTTCCAGAAGTGGAAGCAGGCAGTGTCCAGTAGCAGGGATATGTGATGATGTCATTTGGACTTTCATAACGGACATGAAGTGAACAGGATCAAGGATTATCTCTGTCAGACCCTACTTAAAGCATCATCAGCCTGCCTCAAACTCTGAATTTTCAAGCAGGCAATGCAAAATGCTACCATTTAAACCACAGAAGTAACTGCATTATCTGGCAAATCTGAAGTCCTTGATCCTAGAGGAACTGAGGCAGTTTCCCCAAAGAATGATCCCAGTCCATAGTGGCTGCTCCCTCTCTCTCTCTCTCAATTCAACACCCTCTGTGCTGGCAACAGCATTAGCTCCATGTGAAGACCAGAGTAAGAAATGGACTCCAAGTCATGAGCTCAAGAAGCACTCAAGAAGCCTGCTCTAGGTCTCTGTTCCCCCTTCACTGTGGCTGAGGCCAGGGAAGTTCTGTTCCCTTATGCTCCCCCCAAAAATGAAAGGGAACAGATCCACACTGTGCATGCAATGCTGCTGTCCTGGCAGCACAGAGTGGCCCAGCTGTGGCACAGTCAGATGCAATCCTCACTGCCAGAAGGCTCTGGAGAAAGAGTGAAAATAAGCATATGAAAATATATTTGATCAAACCTGGAACATAAGTTTAAGGCACAACAAAAAGCAATTGAATGGTCTGAATGCTTTAGCTTTCCCAATGCAGAGAACTTACTGCAGAGCTCTGCTGCCACACAAGTGAAAAACGTTCAAACTACTTCTCTAGAATAAACAGCAACAACTTCAGCTCCCAGTGTTATCTAAACACTACTTCTCTCAGAAAATACCTTGAAACTGAGCATAACTCACATTTGTGTATTTTACAGCAGGCATGCTGTCTTGGAGGGGAGGCAAATTCTCCATGAACAAGGTGTTTGGTAACAGCTCCAACTGGGGAGAATTCTCTTCTCACTGCTGTCATAAATCAGACTACCCAGTTATTTAGTATGGAAACTATTAAGGCTTAGGTTCTGCACAGTAAGTTTAAGAGGCCACAGTTTGTGTTTGTTTTGGTTTTTAAAGCTGGGAGAAGAAGCCAAGGCCAGTGATCAGGTGTATCTGCTCCCTGAACAGGCAGCCTGTGAGTCAGCAAACAAAACATGGAACAAACAGGTGGATGAGAACAGCAAAAGATCTAACCTGCTGCCCATGTACAGGCACTGGCAGGATGCCACAACAAAAGCAGCTTCTACAAAGGAAACAAAGTCTCTTCACAGAAATAGAATTGCTTCTAAGCAACAAAGTAACTTGTATGTTGTAGGAAAGCAACTGTAATGATTCTGTGATTCTGTGACTGAGGTAGAAACACTTAATTGTAAAGTTATCCAATCACCTCATTCATTTACCAGTAAAACACACAGGCAGAACAGAGAATACTGGCAAGTCTAATGCTTGTGCAGACCCAAACCTCATCACAGTGACAAATGAGTCTGAAATTCTGAAATAGACTTTTTTGGACTGAAAATAAAATGGGGAGATAATAGCCACCAGCTATTAAAATCCAGTGCTTTCTCTTCCCTTCTGGCAGTCACATTCAATTCCCTGAGTGTGGAAAATAGAGTAACCTATAAATTTATTGCACCTCACATAACCAGAATCACTATTTTATTTGGTGTCCCTTGGAAACAAGCACAACATGTGATGGAATTGGTATGAATCCTACACCAGTACAAAACACTCCCTGCCCCCAGCTCCTCCCACCACTAGTCAAAATAATTTACACCTCAGAAAATCTTTCCTAACACCTCTGGTCCTGGGTCCACTCCTATTCAATGGTGACATCACAACTTGAAAAGAAACATCCAAAATAAAGCAGCAGCATCCAAAAGCTGTGCTGGTCTTTGCTATCCAGTGACTGCCAATTCCACCCTGCATTACTTTCTTCCTTTGAACAGCAGCTGGATCAGGTAGCATCACTGTCACCATGCTTCTATATTTAAGCTGCTTCTGCCTACATGACAAAAAAAGGGCACAGGAGCAACTGAAGCTGTGAACAACAGACATTACACTTCCTTCTGCCTGACTTTTTCCAGGAGATACTTTCAAGGGGAGAAATATTCCTCTGTTTGACTTTTTATCTTTGATGTTTCAGGTCACAGACTTCAAGGTACACAACCCACATACAGACTATAGCACTGAGCTGTAACTTGGATTGATGGCAAAAGTTTCAGTTGGTTTCACCTTGGGTGATCCATGACTCTAGAGTGACTCCAGCTTTTAAATCCTGAAGACATTCAATGTGAGTATTCTGGAGTTCTGGAGGGTTTGTTTGCAAGTTTGTTTTGTGTTTGTTTAGTTTAGGGTTTTTTGTTTGGATTTTTATATGTGGGGGGTTTGGTTGTGGGTTTGGGGTTTTTTGGGTGTTGGTTTGGGTTTTTTTTTCTTCTATTTGATTTTTCCATTGTTAGTTTATGTTCTGCTATGCTGCACAGAAACCTTAAACTCAGTTAAGTTCAGAAATAAAATCAGTACCAATCCCAAATCATTGCAGTCCACTGGGAAATGCAAAACACTAAGCTATGACAGACAGAAGACTAAGCAGCTAAACTCACCAGAATTCCATTCTAACAATAACAAATCATGGCATTACTGAAAGAGGATGCCATGTCCCCATGGAAGAACCCATAGTAAAAAGGAACTGAGATAAATGCTAGGCATTTCTCAACAGGCTCAGATCAACTACCAACAGTGACTGACTGACTGACTGCTTTCAAAGAGCTCCTGCTAGACCTGGCTTACAGAGTGATTCCCTAACAGGAAACCCAGGTTGGATGAAACACTTTGTGGGTTTGGGTCAATTTAACCAATGTTCCTAACAAGAGAGATTCCTGATTAGTCACTCACATAACTTATTAAGTCTAGCAGAACCAAAGTAGAGAAAATAAAATCAGAGAATCATCTGGGTTGGAAGGGAAATGTGCTAGCCTATGTTTCTGCGTTACCCTCATCCCTCAAAGGAATTTTTACAAGCAGCAGTTTTCAAACATGTCTGACTGATTGTTTCATACAAAATGACTTCAAAGGGATCTAGCAGCAGGAAACATTTGCATCCCATCTCAGCCTCCTCCCTACCTTGTCAACATGTGGGTGCCAGTACTCATCGTGTGCTGTCCTGGCTGCCGTGCTGTTTATCCTCGAGAAGAAGGTTGGCTTGGTCAGGTACATGGAGACAGAGCTGATGCCAAATGCCTGAGCAATCCTTTCTTGGATTCTCTGTCTCACATCACTGCAAAGAACACAACACAACATGCAAAATGTCACACTTCTCTCCTGCTCCTTCTGTAGTCTCCTTCATTCACTGTTACTGCTGCTCCTGAGTGAAGTTTCTTCCTTAGCTAACACATCCTGGGAACACATGGCCATGCTTTCTCCTTTTGCCTTCAGCAAAGGAGATCTACTAGACAAGAGACACCTTCCCAGTGTTTGGGATTGGTTTCTAAGTGTAAATAGTCTGTTTTCCAGAAAAATCTCACGTGCAGCTCACTGTTCATTAACTCCTGAAGAGACTAAAGTCTTTCACATACATTTTTAATCCAAAGCAAACAACTAGAATGTTGTATCTTCAGGAAGGGCTCCCTCTGAGCCTTCAGCTTGGGACCTTCAAAAAGTAGCCTTCAGCTATGGTTTACACTAATTTTTAGCTAACAGATCAAGTGTCTGACACCATAAAACTCAGGGTTCTCAGTCAACATACCCAGATTTCCCTTAAAAATGAATTCAAGAGATCTTTACCAACTATCCTAAAAGATTCAGCCAAGCTGTCTCTGCCTTGGCTATTCCTGCATTTCTTGGGAGACAGGGAGAAAAGAACACTTCTGTTTGGAGGATTACAAAAAAATTGGGTTAAGAATCACCTGTATTACTGTGCAGAACTGTTCCCATAGCAGAACACACCTTTCAGGACAGACACTGCTACAAACAGGGCTAGAATATGGCCATGTAGAACTGCCAGCCTTAGGTCAGTCAGCTGCACTTTCAAAGAGATCAGAGCTGTGATTAATGAGGAATTAGCTGACAAATCCCAGCAGTAAATGAACAGCTAAACCTAGCTTGGAGGAAATCTAAAAGCCAGCAAGAATGCAGTAACACAATGAGACTAAGTGAAAAATCTTGGAGGTTTAAAACATAATTCTCTTTGCTCCTCACAATCTGTGTAGCTCTCTCCATTTTAAGACATTCTTAGCTAGGATACTAGTCTTCCTAAGTGCTTCAAAAGTAGCACACCCAAAGATACTCTGAGCAAACAGTTCTGAAGTTGTACATGGAATTAGATCAGTAGTTTTGCATCTTTTCTGTGTCAGACATTTCTCCACTGCCTAATATTGAACTTCAGTATAATTAAGGTTTTCCCAGGATCTTCTGCAGAAAACTTAACCAGTGACTATAAAGAAGTGACAGAACCAAGACCAGACCTACAACATTAGGCTTAAAAATCTATTTCCACAAGTCCCAAAACCATCCTCAACATTCAAAGTTCATTTATAAAGACAACAGTATCTGAAATTAGTTGTCAACCATAAAGAAACTTTAAGTGGTTAATATTTTAAGACATAAAGTTATGATACTAATCAAATTAATAAATCTATTTGGCTCCTTAATAGTATTGCCACCACTAGAGGGAGGGGACATTCCTTCACAGAGGCAAGAAAAGAACAAGACAAGCATGAAAATGGTGAAGCCAGGTACATTTCAAATGAGGAATCAACTCAAATACAGAACTACAGACTGATTGTGTCCAGCTGCCAAAACATGCTCCTTTCTAAACTCTGGCCACACACCTTCACAGGCACACTGAACTAGTTATGTTTGCTGTCTTCATTCAGTGTGTGAGCAGGCCTGCAGGAAACCTGAAAGCATCAGATGCCAAAGCTGTTAAACTAGAACAGGACATCACACTCTGGCTTCTGACAGGGAAAGCATGCTCTGCTTCTCTAGCCAGAGCCTGAGGAGTTTTAAGTCCTTCCTGCTTTACCATCTTTAACATTCTGCTAGTGTTAATGCAATGATAGCAGAGGGTTGTCTCTGTCATCTGGAAAAACACCAGTTAATGCTGAAGAATTTTACATCCTATACAGAATGTTCCAGCAAACAAGGCCAGAACTCAGATGAAGGAGCTCTCCCTGCTTGCAGGGCTGGCACCAACCCCTCACACAGACAGGGAAATGGTGCTGCCATCATTCTGACTGCACTTACACCAGCAGGACTGGCCTGGCATGGGTAATGCAGCTATGTTCAACAGCAGATGGAAGCCACCGAAAGGTTCTTCTACTTATTGACTCAAGGCATCTGAGTTCTCACAGAGATTACAGTTGAATCTGAAGCTCCATATGGTATGTCTGAACTCAAAGGACAGCTTACTCCCAAACCATCACTCCACAGAAACCCCAACAAGTGAAGTTTTGTGTTGATTCAGCAGTTACTGGAAACCTTTACCGGTACAAGGCAAAATCCTCCTCTGTGAAGATGTCCTGAATTTTGTCCCCAAAGTACCTGAAAAACAAACAACAGCCTAAGAAGAGGAGTTCCTGCCTCAGGCTGCCTGAGCAATACCAAGCTGCATTCTTAGCCCAATCTGTGCTTTACCCACAGTCAAAAAGGGAAAGCAAAGCAAAACATCTTACAGATGCTTTTGAGCATGATGCTGCTCCAAAAGCACTGCTCAAAGATGAAAGGAGCCAGATGCAGCAACTGATAATGCAGTTCCCAGCATGAAAAAAGTCATGCCCTCTCCACCATGAAATAAGCATCTAGATTGAAGCTTCTGCAAGTTCAGACTACCTGATTTCTTTCACTGCTGACAAACTAGGCTGTAACTATGAAAAAACACTATTAGTATTTACTGGTGGAAGAAGAACTCTGAAAATAAAGGCAATGGTAGCTTCCAAAGAGCCTAGATCAACTGGAGATCAGCTTTCATGTCACAAAAGCCTTTCAACTGGTCAAGGAGGCTGGTGAATCTAACCAGCTTCTACAGCTGTCATTACTAACCCCAGCCCCCAGAGCTTGAGATCTGAAATGCCAACAAGCACTGGAGCCCAGGATAACAAGAGGGGCAGCAAGCCACAGCCTCATCTCACCTGTACAGATTAACAAAATGCTTCCCCAGTGAAAGAGCTCCAGAGTGCAAGTCCAGAATTGATGCCTGGGAAAGGAAACAAAAGAGTAGGCCAAGTGAACATGAAAAGGTTTTATCATTCTTTAACTCTGACCTTTAATACAGTCCCAAGTTGGCTCTCTCCTTCCACAGCCTCCCAAGTAATACTCCCATTACTAATGCTCACCTTCCAACCACAAACTTCCCTCAATTTGCCATATAGATGCACAAAGTATTAAGGTGCTACTGCTGAGATTCAAATCTGACACACAGAACTGCCAGAGACTTCCTCCATGGGCCAGGGGTAAGCCACTGTGTTCCTGGAGCCCTTCTTGAAGACATTTCCACACCCAGATGATCATTTTCCAGTGTTTGTGAAGCACTCAAATAGCAGCACTCATATTTAACATTTGTTATTCAAAATGCTCCTTCAACACCAGTTCCTGCAGGCTTCTTATATTTAATATGGACATAAAAGTCAGTTTCAAAGAACAATTACAATTCAAAGGCTTCCTAGAGCCAAACTTCCTTTTCCTCTATTTCTAAACCACTGTAAAAGAAAACCAAGGAGTAAGAAGTTTGCACATATGAAAATTCAATCCATTTCTTCAGCCCACTGAAGCCAAACTTCTGCTGAGCTCCAGCCCAAGCTGCAAAGATTAGTGTTCAGATTTGCCAGGACAGAGATGCACCTCTCAGGATCTCACATCATCTCTCTACATGGAATAAAGCAGCCCTTTGTATGTACTTTATGGACAGGAAGGGACATGTTTGTTTTGCATCAGTTAAAATATGACTGAACAGCAGTCTTACTTCTTTATGCTGCAAATAGGAAGCAGCAACAGTTAATGAACCTGACTGGCACCAAAGTACTGACATCTCTGATACACAGCAGCCAGGCAAAAGCACTCACCTTGGAATCTGGCATTTCTGGATGCACCACAGACCACTCCTGTTACCCCAACAAAATCCAGTCACAGCACTGGGGCAGCTGCCTGGAAACAAGGATAGCTGCCATCTTCCCAGCAAGAAGACTTTCTGGCCATGGCTGGAACAGCACTGGTTGAAGCCACTGTGTGTCTTTACCCAAAGGCAAGCAGCAAATCATCAGCTGACACAGGTGCCAGTGCTGCAGTGCCAGGCTCCATGGCCATCCCTAGCTTCAAAGCACTTTTTTTCCCCTCTGGATCATGTTGGAGGGAGACATCCCTGACAATCACTCAGCAGCAGAAAACTGCTGCAGGCTCAGCTGCTCTGAGCTTCAGAGCTGAGTCAAGGGAACTCCAGCTAAAGTCTGCTTTCAAAAGGGACAGGAACAACCTTCTTTTAATAAACCTCCCCACACCATCTTATTCACCCCTCTAAATATATACAGTAAGAGCTATTCAAGTGGACACAGCAGGAGTTTTTCAGCCCTTCCCACAGTCCTCCAGAAGCTTCACTGGACTGTTATGGCAACAAGCAACCTTACAGTCATGCAAGAACAGTTCTGGTAACAAGCTTCACTCAAGCTTCAGAAGCAAAATATCTACATGTATTAGTTTCTGGCTCTGTACAACAACCTGAGCTACAGCTGGAAGTAAAACTGCTCCCATGTAGCTTCAAAAATGTGCTTGTGACTGTGCTGAAGTAGATTATAAGTAGAATCAGGACACAGCTGAGAAGGTACATTTAATTTAAACCCAAATTGCCCTTCCAGACACAAGGACACTGCTATGAATTCAACATATAAGAAGTATGACAGACAAAAAGCTATCAGACATTGCTTCAAAAGGAGTCACAAGGAAACTCTGAGGTCCCTCCCAACTCCTAACATTCTGTGATTCTGTGAAACCAGAGAGAATGAGAATGCAGACTGCACCCCAGCAGAAATCTGAAGCAGTTTTATGGGGAATAGATCAGAGGAGCTACAGAAAGCATTAAAGACTTCAGCAGAAATAAGGAGTAACTTAAGGAAGCTTTAGGGAATCATTTTCTTAGACAATAACTGGAGAGATTTATCAAAACACTAAGGGCTAAGAAATTCAAAGCAACAAGCTAAAGCTAACCCAACAGGCTTGAAGCTTGGGAGGCATCCACAGGAAAAGTAAGACTTAAACCATTTGGTATGCCATGCAGGGAAGAGATCTGAAACAATAAAAGGCCAGTTTTCCAGAGAAGGACAGTTTCATCTGCACACATCTATCAGCACTTAATGATATCTGGGAGCCAAGATAGCACTGCCAGGAGAAGATTCCCTCCAGAGGATGGAGAATGGAAATGCCCATGGAAACAGAAAGAGGAAAGCAGCAGAATATGGGAGAAAGTGGCATAAACGACTTTATTTAAAGGCTTCTCCTAAGCACTGTCTCCCCAAACCACTGGGCAGCTGCTGTTTTTAGCATCCCTCAGTGT
The DNA here is from genome assembly GCA_013399015.1 of Galbula dea. NCBI lineage: Eukaryota > Metazoa > Chordata > Aves > Piciformes > Galbulidae > Galbula > Galbula dea. The sequence goes on along the minus strand of VWZX01001675.1, from coordinate 3,331 downwards.
TCCTCCAGTACTCTGGCTAAGCTCCCAGTGCAATACTGCACACCTTTCCTCCTGCACCTCTCCCTAAGGAACAGCAGCATGCAACAACCTTCTCACATCTAGAGATGATGGGGAATGTGAGAGAGCTTGAATCAGAGCCCAGACCTCCCAAGGGACATCTGACTTCTTAGACTTCTTTTACTGCAGCAACAGAACATCCTTTCCACCCCAGCCTCCCTCCCCTTCAACAGAGATCCCCTCACCATGCTGCTTCCAAAACACTCTGGCTGATGGATCCACAGCCTGACACTGGCTTCTTGTCCAAGCAAACCAGCCCTGCACACCAGGCAGGCTGTTCACTTCCCCTCATGGCTCTCCCAAGCTTTCTTTGCCTCAGTTTCCCCAGTTCCCCAGATCCAGGAGGCTGCCTGTGTTACAGCTGCTGTTCTAATCTCACTTTGTGGAAGTCTAATGAGAAACCATCTGTGGGTGCCACAGGAACAGGGCAGGAAACACTTGACAGCACTGAGGAGAGCAGGGAAGCCAGAAGTGCCATCAGGCAGAGGAATCAAGCAAGGTGGCACATTAGGAAGCCACAGAGCTGGAAAAAAACCCTAATGGATCCTGACAGAACTGAAGAGAGAATGTTCAGTCTTTCAGATACAGTTTCAGATAGGGCAGCACTGCTGAACTTCCTCAGGTTCTGTCTTCTGCAGGCATCTCTCAGCAGTCACAAGGACTTGTTTTTCCCTGGCAGCCTCTCTCCTTTTCTGCTAATACCTACCCTCATTCAGCAAAGGCCTAAAGAAGTTGTATTGCCAAACAGCCAAGAAACAGGTTCTGTTCCTACACTAGAGCAGCCTGAGAACAGAAGACAGGGAAAGAAATTACAATGAAGGTGCATGTTAAAGAGAAGTCAGTTTGGTTTCATCTCTAAAGAGGTCTCCTTAAGACACTCCATGGCATTCTTAGTCAGGCCATAGAGCAACCTGTACATGATGCTGTGAGCCACTGTAATTCAGTTTCAGAAGCCAAACTTGTGCAGTTCTGCTATGCTGCTTCCAGACAGAAGACACAAACAGCTCAAGAGAGGCACTAGAGATAACTAAAGTGAGCAACAGGAAATGCCAGCTGTATGCAGAAGTCACCAATGACACTGCCAGCAGAAGTATGAATGGGAGAGAAAATAACTTTCCAAACAACCTTCTTCCCCATGTCTGAATGCAAGGCAAAGTTCTTTCTCTCCCTCTCTTCTCCTCAAGCCCCAGGAATGCATTTGCAACCTTGCCTTGGCAATAAGAGAATGTAAAAAGTAAGAGGACACTGCTCACCCCTCCATCAGATCCTCCCAAGGCCAGTCCCCTCTCTGCTATTCTGCAGGCAAAACAACAACCTCAGGTGAGAACTGGAGTCTGGTTTCTTCATCCTTGAATATCATTATTTACAACATGTAACTCTTCAGTAAATGGCATTCAATGCATCAGACATAACCCAGCTGAAGTCACAGAAGCTGCCACTTATTTAGAACTCAGTCTTGCAGCCTGTCATGAAAATAAAGCATGCTGCAGAACATTTCTGAGCTTCTAGACCCCTTCCAATAATCCCCCAAACACTCCCAAAAATCCTACCTTTCAAACACATTCTAACCAAGTAAGATTAAATATAAACCCCCCTGGATCTTGGTTCTTAGGAGCAGTACAAAACAACCTGTAAAATACAGAAATGCTGAATTGGACACCACAGTGACTGGCCTGAGCAGGGAACAAAGCACTTCCTGCAGCTGCACACTGCTTTGAGCCCCACTGCAGTGAGATTCCTCACTGCCACAGTGCTCAAGTGCAAATCACACCCAAGGAAACTGAGAACTTTTCCAACTGCCCAATTTGAGAGTGTGCTCTACCATTGGATTAAAACTCACCACTTAATGCCTCACAGAGAACTACAGGCTCAGCACTAGCTCATAATTACCCAGAAAGAGACTCAGCTGAAAGGATTCTGTTCTGCTTTTAAGGGCAGATGAAACAGAAAGCAAGTGAAAATCCTTTAAAACTGATTTCATTCATTGTCCTTGTTTCCCCCTGCAAGGCTCTTGCCCCACAGAGCTAGGCAGGCTCTGTGTGAGAGAGGACTGCTTCCCTTTAACCACATGAACTTCTCCTCCTCCAGCTAATGAGCTTTGTGCTCCCCCTTAAACACTGGCATTAAAGGAAGCACCTGGAAAAGAGGAAAGGGCTACAAGCAAAATTACCTACGGATTCTTTCAGCTTCTTCCTTTGTGATGACTGCATCAGTCACACCTCTGCCACACCTCCTGGGAGTGCACCCTGCAACACAGAGAGGAAGTGAATAACAGAAAACACCTTTCAAACAAGGTCCAAACCAAGCCTCTACTAATATTCTCCTCCTCCCCTTAGAGACTGGCAACATTCAGAGGCATACTGGCAATCTCAGAATAACATTAAGAATATTAAGTGCTTGGTCTTTGAAAAATAATGTAGTTGACTTCTGTAAGAAGCATGTTTACTGGCAGACAGTGCAGTGCTATGGCAGTAAAATCACTGCTCTGGCACCAGCTGTCACTGGAAGCAAACTAACAGCTCAGCTGCAGGACTTCAGGTTGAAGCAGGGACAGGTGCCTCAATCAAAAGCTGTGGAAACTTCACAGCTGGTCAGCAGGCAGCAAGTGCTGACAGGCATGTGCCTTCTTCTGACACAGCCATCAGCTGGGGCTGTCAGGCCAGAGTGAAGACAGAGAGTGAAAATCTCTCAAGTGATAAACAGCTACTTCCAACGAAATGCTCGAGGCTCCGGAGCTGGATCCGGTTTGGCAGAGAACCATAATCTGCATTTACTTCCTCACTAAGCTATCAGGAACACACACGGGAAGCAAGGAGCTCAGCTCGGACCGGACAGCAGCGCTGAGCAGCTCACCACCACCCTCTCGTGGGCACCGAGTAGGAGACAAGAGTTAAAAAGCCAGGGAAGTTCATGCCCCCAGCTCGGCTTCAATGAACCCCTTCTGACAGACATTCACAGCTTCTCACACCACTGATCTCTCTAGAAATGCAGAATACAGCAGAACACTGCTAAAACAGCTGCTAAAAACCAAAACCAACCACAGAAGTTAGGAAGCAGAATGACAGAAAAACATCTCAGATGCAACAACTTCTGGGCTGGCCCAACAGGCACAAACCTCTGAGGACTTAAACAACACATACAAGGACCAAAGTGTTTGCTAGAAAAACAGTTTTGCTGTACACAGTTGGTTTAATGCACAACAGTCAGCCTGTTAGAGTGCTCTGAAGCCATAACAGGCTTCATCCCACCTCAGACAATCCTATCCAAATACCTT